>JAUOZQ010000054.1:5000-591810 GCA_030710315.1 Anomotaenia brevis
CCTCCCCTAAAATAGAGCAACAGATCCTCGCAATCAAAACCACCACACCCCATGGGCTCATCAATTGCTTCACTAAGCACAGTGAACGGCGAGAACCCACGAGAACCCAGGAGAACCCCCGAGATCAAGACCCTCGTGCTCTACCGCCTGAGCTAACCGGGCACCGCTCCTGCGTGGCCCCGATCCCCAACTCCCCTCCTGTCTGTCTGTCTGTCTGTCTGTCTGTCTGTCCGTCCGTCTGTCTGCCTGCCTGCCTGTCTGCCTGCAACATCCACCACTCTGCACTACATCGGCGTCGCTTCCCGACGCTGCGCTGTTCTACGCTACTCCGCACTTCTTCAATCCACAGCCGACCGCCACCGCCACCGCCACCGCCACCATATTTGTTGCGCCCGTCTCACACCGCCAGGTAGGCATCCAGAGGCAAGCAGCATTGTGCACCATCGCCATCACCAAAATGGTGCCCACATCACCTGGACAATGCAAGGCGCCTGGTGCGAGCAGTCAGTCAGTCAGTCAGTGGGTCTCACGCGTCTCATGGAGAGGCCAACTTCAACCGGGGAAGAGGTTGGAGCCAGCCGAGCCAGCCTGACGCGTGGTGAGGGAAGAAAGGGCGCCAGCCGCCAGCCGCCAGCAGAAGTGCACCCACGCAGGTAGGTGTGGGGCCTGGCCGGGATTTGAACCCGGGACCACTCGCACCCTAAGCGAGTATCATACCCCTAGACCACCAGGCCGACCGTCTCTGCCCCTCCCAACTACAACCATCCCCCCGGCCCCTTGCACCTTCCCGACTCTATCTCTCTCTCTCTCTCTCACTCAACGCAACTCACTCACTCACTCACTCACTCACTCACTCCCAACATCAACTTCCTCGTTGCAACGTTGCTGCTGCCGCCACCACCGCATAAGTTGAGGCAATCGCACCGATCGAAGCTTTCTAGCTGCAGCCCACCCACTGCGCGACTGCCAACATGAGGGACCGGAGGCAAGAACAACGTCGACTGCTGCTACTGCCGCCATTGTGAAAGGTTGTAAAAGGCCCCTGTCTGAGAGCAGCTCTTGGTGCCAGGAGTGGGGCTCGAACCCACGCGGAGATTCCTCCAGTGGATCTTAAGTCCACCGCCTTAACCACTCGGCCATCCTGGCATCACCACCGTCTCCCACCATACCCAATACCCTGCCCCCACACCCCTCCACCCACACCACCGTCGCTGCATCCACGCCACGCCACGCCACGCCACGCCACGCCACGCCACAACATCATCGTCATCATCATCATCATCATCATCAGCAGCAGCAGCAGCATCATCATCATCCCTGCAGCCTCCCCTAAAATAGAGCAACAGATCCTCGCAATCAAAACCACCACACCCCATGGGCTCATCAATTGCTTCACTAAGCACAGTGAACGGCGAGAACCCACGAGAACCCAGGAGAACCCCCGAGATCAAGACCCTCGTGCTCTACCGCCTGAGCTAACCGGGCACCGCTCCTGCGTGGCCCCGATCCCCAACTCCCCTCCTGTCTGTCTGTCTGTCTGTCTGTCTGTCTGTCCGTCCGTCTGTCTGCCTGCCTGCCTGTCTGCCTGCAACATCCACCACTCTGCACTACATCGGCGTCGCTTCCCGACGCTGCGCTGTTCTACGCTACTCCGCACTTCTTCAATCCACCAGCCACCGCCACCGCCACCGCCACCATATTTGTTGCGCCCGTCTCACACCGCCAGGTAGGCATCCAGAGGCAAGCAGCATTGTGCACCATCGCCATCACCAAAATGGTGCCCACATCACCTGGACAATGCAAGGCGCCTGGTGCGAGCAGTCAGTCAGTCAGTCAGTGTGGTCTCACGCGTCTCATGGAGAGGCCAACTTCAACCGGGGAAGAGGTTGGAGCCAGCCGAGCCAGCCTGACGCGTGGTGAGGGAAGAAAGGGCGCCAGCCGCCAGCCGCCAGCAGAAGTGCACCCACGCAGGTAGGTGTGGGGCCTGGCCGGGATTTGAACCCGGGACCACTCGCACCCTAAGCGAGTATCATACCCCTAGACCACCAGGCCGACCGTCTCTGCCCCTCCCAACTACAACCATCCCCCCGGCCCCTTGCACCTTCCCGACTCTATCTCTCTCTCTCTCTCTCACTCAACGCAACTCACTCACTCACTCACTCACTCACTCACTCCCAACATCAACTTCCTCGTTGCAACGTTGCTGCTGCCGCCACCACCGCATAAGTTGAGGCAATCGCACCGATCGAAGCTTTCTAGCTGCAGCCCACCCACTGCGCGACTGCCAACATGAGGGACCGGAGGCAAGAACAACGTCGACTGCTGCTACTGCCGCCATTGTGAAAGGTTGTAAAAGGCCCCTGTCTGAGAGCAGCTCTTGGTGCCAGGAGTGGGGCTCGAACCCACGCGGAGATTCCTCCAGTGGATCTTAAGTCCACCGCCTTAACCACTCGGCCATCCTGGCATCACCACCGTCTCCCACCATACCCAATACCCTGCCCCCACACCCCTCCACCCACACCACCGTCGCTGCATCCACGCCACGCCACGCCACGCCACGCCACAACATCATCGTCATCATCATCATCATCATCAGCAGCAGCAGCAGCATCATCATCATCCCTGCAGCCTCCCCTAAAATAGAGCAACAGATCCTCGCAATCAAAACCACCACACCCCATGGGCTCATCAATTGCTTCACTAAGCACAGTGAACGGCGAGAACCCACGAGAACCCAGGAGAACCCCCGAGATCAAGACCCTCGTGCTCTACCGCCTGAGCTAACCGGGCACCGCTCCTGCGTGGCCCCGATCCCCAACTCCCCTCCTGTCTGTCTGTCTGTCTGTCTGTCTGTCTGTCCGTCCGTCTGTCTGCCTGCCTGCCTGTCTGCCTGCAACATCCACCACTCTGCACTACATCGGCGTCGCTTCCCGACGCTGCGCTGTTCTACGCTACTCCGCACTTCTTCAATCCACAGCCACCGCCACCGCCACCGCCACCGCCACCATATTTGTTGCGCCCGTCTCACACCGCCAGGTAGGCATCCAGAGGCAAGCAGCATTGTGCACCATCGCCATCACCAAAATGGTGCCCACATCACCTGGACACTATACCCAATACCCTGCCCCCACAGCACCGTCGTTGCTTTCTGGGTAACCGTATTCTTATGCTGTGTATCGCGGCACTGGTCTGTACTGTTTAGTTACAGTTTTTCCTTGATCGAGTGGATTTTGCTTTGTCTCATTGATCTTTCTGATTTTTTGTGAGATTGAAGGGAGGAACGAAATTTGTTTTATTGTTCTTTATTTGCGAATTTAGAAAGATTTTGAGAGAATTTGTGGCCCCGGTCCCATCTGGAATGAGATAAAGAAAATCGAATTTATATTACATTCAGTTTATCTCTACTTATTGAAAACTTTCGCATTTTATAAATAGAAAATAACTTCGTCATTTCTTAAGTTCAAACACATCGGCCGACTCAGTTCCTTGGTTGGAATCAACTCAAGCCTTTCTCATTTGGTGTGGAATGCTAAAAGCGCTCAGCTCCTAAGCTTCAGTAACAGGTTGCCGTAAACTTCGAATTATGCATCGACACTGATTTAAAGCCATTTGAAATACCGCAACTCACCGCCGTGCTAATAACACACTTGATCGCTCCAGGAAGCCTCGGCAAAGTTTGCAACAAAGCCTGAAATGCAAAATTCGAATTTATTATTACAAGCTCCATATACACACCACGACAAAACTGTAGGGCGTTTTTCTGACGAAAAATCGAAAAGTTACAGGAGTTGGACAGAATAATGAAAACACCTAACAGTTAGGCGTCATACCTTTTGAACATGTTACAAACAATCAAAACTTTATATATTTTAGTGTTTTTGCCTTTTATTTTTCATATTTGATAGCATTTTTTAAGCATCTGATATTTGCAGATATTTGAAAAAGGTTTCAATTCTATAAAATGTCTACCTAAAACAAGTGCTTTTTACAGAGCTCTGTGAGCACCTACAGAACCCGGTTTTCCCAAAAATTGTTCCACCTCGAGAGAGTTTCATTTAGAAAACCTCGGCAAATTTTTTCAAGGCGTTCGGAGTGGTGTAGTAGAAACCTTCCGCAGAATTGTCCTGTCCCTCCAGTAGTGGAAAAATGTGATTTCCTCTGACGAACCATTGTCGTTGGTTACCTTATTTCCGACTTCAGGCCGAGTGTGCGTTAGGAGACAGATGAAAGAAGCATTTACTCCAGACTGCTGCCTTCTCCCAGCCGTAAAACACGGTGGGGGTTCTGCTAAGATGATCTGGCCTGCTATTTCTTCGTGGAAATCCTCCATAGGGCCAAAGACTTCCTTTCAGGTAGGAATTAACAGCCGAAACTACTTAGCAATTTTGGGCAACCAAGCTCATCATCCTATGGATGCCCAAGAACTGTGGTTTCTAGAGGTGAATGCTACCATCTTTTAGGAATTGTTAAAGAATAGCAGCAATCTAATGAAGTTGGGAATCTCACCTGGCCAGCAACCGCAATCCCCAGACATGACCAACATTATAACTGAAGAATGGGCTAAAGTTCCTTTGAAACCAACAATTTCACAGATCTCATGAATCAATACCTCGAAGAACTGAGGCTGGAATCCCTGCAAAAGATGGATCTACACTATGATAAAATATATAGTTTGTTGATTTTTTAGGTGTTTCCATTATTTTGTCCACCCATTGAACTTCTGGTTATTCTTCTAAAAGACCTTTAGTCTCGAAGCAGCACAACATGTCTCTTTTGTGATACATTAACAACTGATATGCTAGCAAGACGCCCAATAATCGACTCCTAAAAGGATGTCGATACAGCTCTCTGATTCCTGAATGCCGGGGCTCAGCCAATAGAACCAGACGGTTGTCTTCGAAGCCTTTTCCGCTCCCATAGATGACAATCACGATCCTTGACTCACCTCACAGTCAGTGAGGTCGACATGAGCTGGGTACTGGATACCCTTCACCTCGAGGTGGTTTTCCAGACGAGGTTTCTTCGCAGCAGGAGCGTCTCCGTTGTTGCTAACCGCTTCCCCAAAACACTCGCGTAGGAGAGCCAGAACCATTGGCGCGTCTTCAGCTAATGTCAACAGGAACGCGTTCGGACCGGCGTCGAAGGTGTAGGCCAACTGAAGCGTTCAAACAGAGTTGCGGTATGAAGCCTGAACGAAGACCTCCTACGGTATCATCAGCAGGGACAGCCCAGGTGTTGACATAGATCCGGTCAACTCGATCTCGATACACACACGTCCCCTATAAACGCTCTGATGGTGACGCCTTCACTTCTTCCTCCGGTATCGGGACTATGCATCTTCTAAACTGTTTTTTCACATGTCTTTGAAAAGAATTTAAAGGTAGCTACCCGCTACAACCTAATGAACAGAATAAAACACCAAGATAATCAAAGCTACAACCCTTTAAAAGCTTTTCACTAAGAAATGGGTTGTTTACTCACAAACTCATAGTGAAAAATAAATGATGCGGGGGAGGAGAGAAGATGTATAGGAGGAGGAGACGAACCACGTAGCGACCGAAGTGCTCGTTGACGGCGTGGACGGCGCGGATGATGGCGAAGGAGGCGGGGGAGAGGTAGAGGGCGGGCGGCCAGGAGTCGAGGCAGAGGGCGTGGAGGGCGTTGCTCTCACGCATCGTCAGCTCCGCCAACGCACCGAAGTCGCGCTGCGCCAGCGCCGCCACGAATCGCGGCAGCCGCTCCGCCACCATCGCTGCCCGCCCCGCCGCGAACAGAGCGCTCGTCTCTACCGTCCGACGCATCGCCACTCGCGACGACACGCCCTTCGCCTCGCTCGATGTCTTGCCAAAGGGACAAAATAACAGTGCATCAGGTCATCCCATAAATTCTGTCCGAAAAGTGACCCAATGCACTGCAAATAATTTAAGACACAAGTGCAGATAAAAGCTCTTGTGAACATGCGCCCCACCATCGATGGTTTATGGGTCTTTGGAATCGAATTTTGATGCAGCTCTAAGTCACATACTTAGACTCATTCGTCGGGCAATCAAAATTGAAACCCGCCTTCCACTATCACACCAGAGCGAGTAAACCAAGATAAGGAGACGCCAATCTACCAGTTAACATCAATTCAAGGATTAATAAATTCCGTAGCCTCTGTTAGAGGCTGAAATATATAACCAGCGTGAAGTGATAACTATAGTTGGGTCTGGCTGAACGTTATACCTAAATGCAACTAGTGCGACCACAGGAGGTTTCAAGAGTGAGACGTACCACACAGATGAGAACACGTAGCTCAGGCCAGTGGGTGTGGGGAAAAAGCTGTTTCGCAGATGAGGATGTTCTATTCGGTGAAGGCGCCTGCCAATGCACCACACCGCCGAACATGCTCCTGCACGCTGATCCAGAGCCTCTTCTGAAGCACAAAACCGCAAGTAATAAAATCGAGGCACAGTGACAAACCTCGAATGTGTTAATGAGTGGATTTTTCCATATGCTACATAGCACTACCAGTGCTAAAATTACACACTTTGTTAAATAATCATTAAATCAAACTACAGTTCAGACCAGCTTGCAAATATTAGGAAACAAAATCCAAAAAAAATCAAAGACGGGAATAGAGGACTACATGATATGAAAGACAAATACTTACCTTGCAAGTGAACTAATATCTCCGCCAAGTCGATACAAAGTAAACAATCCGAAAGCTTAAATAAACATGAGGAATTAAAAGATCCTGAATTCAACAACATTCACAAATAATAATGAACTATGCATACCGAGGGAGGCAAGACCGGAAGCAGATGAGGCAAGTCCAGCAGCGGTAGGAAAACTATTGTAGCTTGCTATTTTTAGGCTCTGAAACCTTGTGAATGTGCCCTGTTGCATCGCACGCAATTGAGCAGCCTAAATGAAGATCAAGTAAAATGTGCAAATTTACAAGGATAACATCCTTCATTCGACTAGTTAGCTCTTCTGGCTTTCCATTGAGGGTGAAATGTTGCCCGGTTCCATCTTTCAATGAAATCTGGGTGCGGCTATGCAACTACAAAAATAAGTTAATCAGCGATTACGTGGTCAGTGCTCAGAGTAAGACTAAGTGAGTCTGCAACAGGCTCGATATTAAGGTAGTCTGATTTTCCCCCTAAAAATTAATTATCAATAGAAAACTTCTCACAGTATTTTAATAAGGCTATGTTTATAGGAGCGATAACTTCCACCGTCATCGCGTGTAGGTCGCCCAAAAATCCCAAATCAGGCACGCTTGACCTAGAAAAATAATAAGTATCAAGTCATCTAAACTAATTTTTGATGTTAAATTATGAAATTTATTTTATTACAAATTTTAAATATGCATGGAAAGTAGTTTTAACTAATCGGAGCCAAGGCACACAAATTGATTTGGTGTGAGCCTATTCTTGCGTGTTCATCATGTATCTCAAAGAAACTACAAAACACCATGCCCGTGAGATCAATCACAAAGAAAGGAAGGCGAAAATTAAAGCTAAACGACAACAAAGACGTGAGCGAAAGAAAACTGGAACTGTTCTTGGTGTTCCTCAGACTTTGGAGAGTCTGAGAAATCCCGATGAGACAATTCTTCCTAAAGATGATGCCGATCTTAAAATTGAGGAAGAACATGTAGGTTCGCTGTTCTGTTATGACTTTTATCTTGTAGGATGAATTGTCGAGAATATATAGCAACGAAGTCGAGCCCAAGCTGCTCTTGACCCACTCGGATAGAGTTACTCCTCATACAATTGGTTTTTGTAAGGAATTGGCGAGGGTATGTGAAATATTAACAAAAAATATAGCATATAATTTATAGGTTATACCAAATACAACATTGGCTCCCCGTTGGCACCTTCCCCTAAAGAAACTTATACCTAAGGCTATCGAACATGGCTTTACCGCTTTGCTTGTTGTTAACGAAGACATGAAGAAACTCAACACCCTCGTCGTCTCACATCTTCCCGACGGACCCACAGCAACGTTTCGTGTTTCCAATGTAGTACCTCGCCGAAAACTGCGCGGTTTGAAAAACCGCGGTATCGAGGATGGCGTCATTCCCCATTTAATTTTAAATCGTTTCTTGACCACTCTAGGCCACCGCGTCGAACGCATCTTAGGCGCTCTCTTCCCTTCAGTCTCACGAGGTCCGCCTCAACCCCATTGCCGCACCGTTGTCCTGCACAACCAGCGAGACTTCATCTTCTTCCGTCACTACCGCTATATCCACAAGAAGAACAAGGACGCCTTTGTCAACACCCCAAAGGCGAAAAAGCCAAAGACTGATGAAACCAACGATAAGAAATCAAAGGAATCGGGTGATGGGGAGGTGGATGGACCGAGTGGTGAAGCCTTCGATCGCGTGGTTGTCAACGAAGTTGGGCCGCGATTTACCCTCAAACTAAAGTCCATCCAACGAGGCACCTTTGACAGCCAATTCGGCGACTACGAGTGGGTCAGGAAGGGCGCTGTGGTCGGCAAATCGAGGCGCACTTTTGTCTTGTAAAGTTACCAGCAACTAATTCAGGCCTTTATTTCTTATTCTCGTCTTTTTTGTCAATGCATGTGCTGGAGTCTTTTGGGGGTAAAGTGTAAGTGGTTTTGTGTCTTCTACATCGTTCCCTTTTTATTTAATCTTGTGTTGCATTGGTTAACTAACTTACTTGAGGGCTATTAGAATTGATGGGGATGTTTTTTGCCTTTGTAGAGTAGTGCAAGATCACGACCGTGGTCGACTTTCGTGTAGCTAGAAAAGTCAATTTTCTGATGAATGTTTTTTACATTGAAATGTCGAAATGTGTGTTCTACATTCGATCAACCTAATCAGTCATGAAAGTCATTGGACTGATGTCCAAACCAGTTTTCGTAAACTAAAAAGCAATCTGTTCCTACTGAGTGGATCTCGATAATCCTGATTTTAAAAGTTAGGTACAGTAAGTCAATTTCTTTAGGTGAAAGGTTTTCAACTTGAGTCTGGAAGATGAATGCACAAGTATCACATTAGGCAATGGATCAAGATTGATTCCAATGTATTCCACATTTACATGTTCACCTAGACATATCAAAGACACAAAGTTTTAACTTTTTGGCTGTGTAAAGCCGTCACAGAACAGGGAACCTCGTCAAGGTTAAAAGTACCTTTTCCTGGACTAGACTATATTTCTTGGACGGCCCATTTTACAGACAGCCGTCTAAAGTCCCTGAGACCCAAAAAACCTCTACAGTGCCCTCGATATAGCTTTTTAATTAATTTTGCTTTTTGTAATTGCTAATTATCAACCCATCTAAGAAGTTCTGCTCAAATTTCGAATAAGCAAAACAAGCGACACAATGTCATATTTACTTAAAGATTCGTCATCCTTTAATGTAAAGTACGAAGTTGCTATGCTGTGTGAAATAGTTGTATTAGTAAACGTTACTTTCGATAACGGCCACAGGAGACGAACGCGTGATAACTCCAAAGTTTATTCGACGAAGTGCGAGGGGTCATAATAACGATTTAAACACCTGTGCATATTTTATAGATAATAACCAAAGATAAATAAATAATTATTCAGAATAATCGGATAATTATTAACATAATTTTTAGGAGGTATTGCCTCCTTCTATTTATTTACAAGCTTATCTATACTCTCATTGAAAAATTCCTTCGACTTAATTCTAGGTACTCATACGCGCCAGTTTTAACCCCAGTTTCTTGAGGCGTTTGAAGATCTGTTTTTTCTTCCAAATGTTTTGGATGGCTACGAAATAAATGGTAGTCTTGAGAAGGAGCAAAGTTGGGTGAATATGGTGGATGAAGAATTTTCACCCAACCAAGTTCTCCTTCGATCCTTTGTGACGTGTTGTTTTCTGCAGAGATGTGCATTGTCTTGATGGAACAATATTCCTTTTCGATTCACTAGGGCAGGTCTTTTTCTCCTCAAAGTTTGGTTCAAACTCAGTGGACTATTCCTTGGTGATCCCATTAAATTTAAAGAAGAACTTATTAGATTACTATACAACTTACTGATAGGCCTGCTTGGAGGTCTTGAACTATTAAAAAAGGTTAGAGTGCCATAGACCGCTGCTAATTGTTGCTTGTACAAGTCTTAGTATTTTGGAGTGTGTTCCACATTCAATTGCACCAACCCTTGAAACTATATCGAAACCAAGAAATTGTAAAACGCATTTGTAATGGGTAGGAGCAGATATTAAAGTCACTCGTACGAACTATCGACTACTATTGTTACACTTATTTTTATTTACTAATCGAAATCTGAAGGAGTTCAATAAAGTCGGTCTTAGCTTCAAGAATATCACTGTTAAAAGTGGTAACCAGTTCTTTTTTCTTCAGTATAAATGTTTTTAAATTTATTCTGGAATTGATTGTGGCCTCGTGAAGGCACAAATGGTATTGATTGAGTATAATTCAAGGTCACATGCCCACCTGGGCAGGTCAGAGGACACGGCATTTCCAAGATACATAGCCAGACCTCTGGGGAGAAAGCCTCGACTTCCCAACTATGACCTCTGTCCAGCTGTCACAGAATTCTGGACACATTGCCAAAGCCGAATGTACTTTTAATGGACCATACTACCTTTCGTGGGTGATCCCTCTAAAGTCCCTGAGAGCCAGATGCTCTCTCCTCTGCGATTTCTCTCCATGATAACCAACATCTCTCTCTTCTTTAACAAAATACACACATATATTCTCATAAAGCAGTCACAATAGCGGCAGCTGCATGCGTGGATGGTTGTGTGCTAAAATAAAGTCCCTACTTTTCACTGCACTCCATGCTTCCGACTCATGTGTCGATCAAAGTCCCTCCTTCGCGTCGACACGTTCCCACAGAGGCGGCAGACGTAGGGGTTCGTCACGCCCCCCTTCTCGCCCCGTCCACCCACTGCCCCCACACCGTGCGTCCTGAGGTGTTTGTTGAGGTTCGAGGGGTCCCCGAACCTTCGGCCACACACCCGACACTCCAGCGGCTTCTGGCCGGTATGGGTTCGCTGGTGAATCACTAAACTGTACCGTCTGGCGTAGCGACGCCCACAGAAGGTGCATAGATGGCGTGGCGTCGGCGATGTCGAAGGTGTCTGTATCCGGAGTGACGTCGGCGTTGTCCCGGTTGCCAGTGGCAACGGAGGAGATTTGGTTTCCTCCTCATCACAATTGCCCAGGAAGAGGTGACCCTTTAGGCTGTTGGGCTGACTGAAACTCGCTCCACATTTGGGGCACTGGTAGCAGATTGGGCCTACGCATGGGAATAAGAAATGAAGTAATTATGACTTCTGTCATTCATCGGATAAAGGGAATATGTTATGAGACTACATGTCAAAAAACATTGGAACATATCAAGTTAAAAGATTATGTCAAAATGCTGTGTATTCATCTAATGTCTGATCGTAGCCAAACACTATCTCTCCATGTCCAACATCGCCATTGTCCTCAGGATGCCTTATTAACCGAGGCCATTGTCTTTATTCATGCCCTAATTCAAATTTACCAAAGAATTTATCAACTACCCAACAGTTGTCAGAAACGTGTCTGTCGTAGCTCCCCTGAGCAACTCCTGCCAAAATATATGTTCTACTTTTATCGATTCAGTAGCATACATTATAAAAGCGTACTTTTGATGTGTTTTGGGGTGAGGAAAGGGAGACCAATTGATAGACCAAGTAGGAGATCGGGCCAAGCGAATAACTCCTCGCCAAGAGTGATGTCCTTCAGCGCTCGCAGTCGAAGGGGTCCAGTTAGGGTCCCCTCGTGTTCCGCACACCCGCAGGCTTCTGTTTGGCCAGCGGATTCGGGCAACTTGCAGGTTATTAGGGAGATTTCGACATTCTGTTCGCAGCAGTTTTGTGCGGGTCTTATATCACGCAACCACCTTGTGTCACCGGCGTTCCTTTGAAGCGATTCGGTCATTGGATCGAAAGAGGCGAGGCCTTCTCCAGTGTCTAAGACCTGCATGGAACAAAAAACTCTGAATTATTGTTGAACAAATCGTTTCTTTCATTTTCTCCGAACGAGACTCGCTAAAACGAATCGTAGTAATACTTTAGAGTTCTAAGAACTCGCGGCCTAAATTTTGCAAGATGATTGATACGAAAGTCGGCTAATTTCAATGGTCAACGTTCCTGTAAACTTTCATAGATTTCTAATTCAATCCATCAATTCCCTTAGTTTGAGGTAAAAAAAACTATGCAAATCCACGATTGCATCTATATCGGCTGGTTTTTAAAACCCTGAGTCAGGCTCCCAGATTCAAACCGACTTATAATTCAGTTTTGAGTGTAGATACGGGACCCTATAAAAGCAGGTGCGCGGATTCATGTGAGTGCCCCATAGTACAAGCGGGTCATTGGCGAAAGTTGGGGAACAGGGGATGGCCATTTCCCCCTTACCTCTTCCCAAATCCTGCTTCCTTCCCCTGTCTGTATGGGGCAAGGAGAATGCGTCTGATTTCACACCTTTGGTCCCCAGATGGACAATCATTGGAGAGCTTTTTAGAGCCTTGGCTCTTGTGGATCGCATCACGATCCACGTTTTCTGTAGGACATGAAACTAGCGCTTCCTTCCTCGAACTAGTCCAGATATTCCACAATACACGTAGACTTCTACCCTACATTTATTGGTTAACCCCATAAAGTCTTTAAAATACCACATGTTTAACTATAGAGGTAGAAGAGAAACCTGCTCCCTCATGGCTTTACTATTAACATAATTTGCCACGCTACTGAATTAACTCGATTGCACCTAATAAGAACCTTGTGTATAGCTAGAAATCGTTCTCCAAGAATGTGACCTAGGCATTTGGCGTGCATTAATGCTGTAAATACAGAAATGGCATTATTAATTTTCAGATAATTTCTGATTGTTCCCTTTTCGGCATTAACTGTATATTTCAGTTGCTATTGAAATAATTATCAGAAATCCGACGTAACGTACAATAACCATAATTTTTTAGGTAGCAACAGTTATCCCTTATTTATGGTTATAAATATCCAGAAAACTTACAGAAATACTCGAACTTAAAAGAGAGGCATTATGTAATATTCCACAAAAAAAACTTTACAGAAAATGAAACCACAATCTGATCAGATCTAGTGGCTATTGCGAGGAGAAAATTAACAAGCTCATCAGTGTTGGATGTGACAACACATGAACCACTTATGTGCAGGCCATATGAAGTGCTGATCACTTAAGATCGAACTCACCAGAGTTGGGACCGTCCGCCGACCATTATTTATGCCACCAGTTAGAGCGCTGAGGAAGCACTTGAAGCAGAGGGTGGGAAGAAAGCCCAGAAAAGTTCCCATTGGGATGAAGAGGACTGCGGAGAAGACACCTCGTCTGTGAGCAGGGGTCAACGTCGTGTCAGCGTGCATGTTCTCCATCAAATGTGCTCTGGTCTGCTCATCATTACGGCTTTTTCGAGGGGGAGGGGGATTCATGATCGCGTCACGGGGTGCATGGACGAAACTGTGAACCAATGGTGAAGCTCGCGTTAACTGGCGTCTCCTGATTGGTTAGTGAACGCGCACTGTAAGGAAGTGTATATTTAGCATCTCAATTAACTTTTCCGATGCAAATTTATTTTAAAAGTCTATTCAGTTTACAAACACGTATTTATCTTACTTAAAATCATATATGTGGTGCACATTGGGAAACAAAAAGGGTTTTTGGATTCAGCTTATAAATGAGATCCCATTAAAATCTTATTTAAGGTAATTATTCTCTCTGCTTTACTTTTTGAAGATTAAGATTGTTTTTCTTGTCCCTAGGTGGATGTTTGCTAGTTCTATAGTAATGTGTATTCACGAGGTTTGATGCTATCTAAATTAATGCGATTAGTAATACTACCAGATAAACGGATGCGTAACGACTCAAAGCATATATTCGTAGAAGTACAACGTGTCTTAGTAACGACATAAACAACTATACATAATTTACAGTGAATGACAAATGTAAAATAAAATGTAGTCTGAAGTAATCAGAAAATTCTAAATATAATATTCTGGAGTTGCAACACATAGCTCTGCGACTACCATTCTATGGACCACCAAAAGAAAATTGAAAGTTTTCTCTAGATCTATCCATCTTCAGCTCAAGATAATTTTGGGCAAACAGGTTCGATTTCCAGCATTATTAACTCCGTTGCTTCTCCTTACATCTAATAGATCAAATTTTCGCCCTAGGCTTTGTAAAACTGATTTTGTAGATGTCACACCTTCAAAGGGTAAAAAGCTAACTTATCTCTAGAGACCTGGTTAGAATAAAAGGGATAAATTGCTAGTCTGGGTCTTAGGAATGTCGGAGCCTCGTAATAGCACCAGTTACCATTAAGGAGTACCTTTGACTCCGTAGTGGGTATACCTACCCTTTGCTCTGTATTTTACCGTGGGCTCTTTACGCTAGTAATATTCAATCAACCATTTTTTTTGACCGTCAGTGTCGTTTTTTACCCACCCCGCTTTCCGGGGTGTGTTATTATTAATCCAGCTGTTTCACAGATCGAGGTAGGTGTTTGAGTCGTCTGAAAGGTTGATTGAAAAGTGGTGGTGAGCGATTCCCCTTACCCCAATGCGGTCTCCTGATGGACAGGTCACGTCGTCTCCTGACAAAACCCTTCTTAACACACACGCACAGAGGGGGGGAGGGGTTATTGGTAGCCCTCGGGGTTGAGTTTGTGTTTTGCGTGAGCATACACCTGTTGCGAGCTGATATTGACGTTTTGAGCACCCTGGGGATATCTGGATTCGAGGGGGATGGAAAAGTGGATGAAGTAAATTTCGGGACAGGTCTCAAGAAGCTAATTAAATTCTAACAGTCAACATTTACAGTTACTTTAATACTGATGATTTAATGCAGTTACGACTAATTTACACGTTACAATAACAGGTCTTTATGGCATTATTACGGCTAAGTTAAATAAGGTTTAATATAATTATGATTGTATTTATTTAGTTTTGGAAAGCAAAAGACATTTTCTAAGTGCTATAATTCGGTCATTATTTCTAGCTAGTTAAATTAAGTTCGAAAATATTGTCTGCTACATTAACATTGAGTATTTCCATTAAGCATTCAATATGTAAATTGTACAAACAGTAATTTACGTTTTTAACATTCATTTATTTATATGAATGAATATGAACCAAGATTTAAAAAGAGTTTCACACACTGCAATATCAAATCTTTACAGCAAATGTCTCAGCAAACAGTTTTCCTAAACAAGCTGCTAAAATCGGTATAAGTGCTCATCACTCTGTCTTCAAAAGTGGCAAAAATCCACCAAATGAACGGCATTTTTAGTATCAAAATAGTATCGCTTATTTATATCTAATATTTAATGCACAACTGAACAATAAAACAAATTAGATAAATAAGAATGTTATTAAATAACCTATCTTAATATGTAATATTTAGCAACATATCTTTGAAGATAAATCTTAAAGTAACTTTCCAAATTTAGAGCCTCTAGTAATGTCTAAAATTGGACTTTGTTTAGACAAGCTGGTTTCGAGCAAAATAACTAGGGACAGTTGTTCAAGATTATTTATATGCATGTAAAGGTTCTGAAAGGAGTTACTTTATTTGAAGGTTTGCATCCCAATTCACCAAAAAAGAGAATGACCTGCTAATGATTGGCGCAGGCTTTCAATCTAACGGCTACTCGACTCCAGGGTTTGTGTTTTGGGTGAGTACACACCTGAGGGAGTTGAAAAGTGGTTTAGGCAGGTAGTTAGACGCTAGTTAAATTATGCCCGTAAACATTTATCGTTACATATAAAACTGATGTATTAATGCAATGAGAAGATACATATCCCGTTGTCCAGCTTCTAAAAGGCTTTATCATAAGTGTCCCAGTTGCGTTTTCCCAAATAGTGTCATAAACTCAGTGTATTTTCATTTTATCGTGGTAAAGACTTTTAATAAGTTCACTATATTATTCGTGCTAAAGTTCTGCGTCATATTTGTACTAAGCAATAAATTTTAATGTGATTTTGGGAGTAATACAAATAACTAAACAAAATAAAAATATTATCGTTTAAGACTTGCATTAAAGTTATTTTTTAACCTGGTCAATAATATCACACGCTGGTTTTAAATAATAAAACTAAGAGCAATAGACCATGATAGTTTATAAGCATAAGAAGTCCTAGCGATTCTGTAAAAGGAAATTTGTTGCCTTGTCTTCACTTATCCTCAAAAACAGAAATGAAATCTGATCACAGGGAAGATAAAAGCTAGATAAACTCGAATGGTCAATCCGTTACCTACCAGTAACTTGGTTTCAGGACTTTCCAAACAGTCTTTGTTGAATCACATTTCGTTGTTTTTTTTCAAGTTGTGTTAAAGGTGACCACGTTCATCATGTCCTGTTAGCACCCTTATTCATCGCGAAAGAGAAACGCTTGCTCTGTGATATGTTAGAATATTATAGTCATTTCCAAGCGCTACCGTGAACCTTGTGATGGAAGCAATTCGTCGGCATACACTTCCATCACTACGAAAGTCCAGGAAAGGTATAAAACCAGCGTGTTGCAGATTTCCAAGTGAAATCTCCGACCCTTTTACAGCAGTTTTTTACATTTTCTCTCTTCTGACAAATTTGTTTCCAACAAATTCATCGGGAATAGGTGATAAAGTGCCTGAATTACTGAATAACTAAACTATAAACATTAAAAAATGGTCAACCCTCGTAGAGAGTTATTTAATCATTGGTCAGTGCAATTATTTGGCAGTCCAGTCGCCTCCCCTAGCACTGGTCACCCCGACTTAATGGGTCACTTTGCTGCGCAGAAAGAGCACTCTAGCGCATTTTAGGAGCCGGTTTTATGGGCGCCACCGACGTCCACTGCGAATGCAACACCAGCAACCAAGTAAACACGCGACCGAATTAACACCCCCTGCCCCCTCCGTGTACCTCTTAGAGGTCAGTGTGCATCACGCCGGCGATGATGTCATCAATTACTTGAGCCCTACTCAGGACAGTCTCGGGTGTCTTTGAGTAGTCAACTTAAAGAACTGGATTCAAGAAATGAGGAGTACTCGTCAGTTGTTCGAAATGGTTCCCCGTCATGACCCAAATCTTACAATAGCTGGAAAATGTTGTCGTCCAGCATGTTGTGCTCGGCTTACGTATGCTCTCATGTTGGCGTGTTTGCCAAGGTCATGGAGATGAACAGGAATATGAGAATTCCTCATGTTGCTCCTGGCGAAAAAAGTAACCCGCAGTCTGAGCTAAAGCCAGCTGTAGAGGTTGGCTACTTCGACAGACAGCATGACCACGGCATCTGAACTGTGCAGGCATCAGTGTGTCTGATTTGCAAAGCAAAGAGGTGCATGTGCATTGATTGTCCTCTGTGCCCTAGGAAATCACCAAGTTAGAAGGCTATAGTGACCCGTTGCTAAGTGAAACCCATACAGTTATGTAAGGCGAAGGCTTATGAATGATATCAGCACTGCTCTGTTTATTATCAACCCTTTAGTGGGTCTCACAACACCTCATCCCTTGGATCCTTATCCTCCTGCTGTGTGCTATCAAAATGTGCCAGCAGCAAATACTGCACCCTTAGACCCTGCCAGCAATGTTTTAATAGGCATAAATATATATATATATATCGCTTTTACATACAGTTGTGTAAATAACTGTGCAACCAACACTAATACGATATCAGAGCGTTAATACATGCATGCAGTTTGACAAAATATCACCAAACAATTAGCACTTTATATATTTTCAAAGGAATTGTTTAGGGTTTTTTCAAACAACACCAAGGAATAATATAATTAAACTTAATTAATTATATTATATAAGTTTAATAATATAATTAAACTTAACTATTTCTATGGATAGTTATACAGTCGGAGATCTCAGAATATTATTTTATATATTTTAGAGATAATTATCTCGGTGACACATTTGTCATGGCATGAACTGAACGTTTCAGGCTCTATCATTAAGTATGCCCTGAATGAAGACCTTATCTACTGTTTATAATAGCGTCGAGAAAGTAAAAGACCTTCGAAAATAGTATGACATAGGCGAAGACACATCTGAAGAAAGTAAAAAATCCTGTTTAACCACGAGTAATCTTTCTTTCTTCCACAGAAAATTATTTACTGACCACCGTAGCTAAATCCTTGAAAACGACAGTAACCATTAGCATGGCATACTTAGAGGAGATATTATTTCATACAAATTGTGAATTGTTTCCAAAGGAATTTTGGCTCATTCTTCCTTGGTTAAAGTAACCTCACTCAGTTCTTTTAGAGACGATGGTGGCGATTGTGGAGATCGACTTCTTACTTGAATCAAAAAAATTGGTGACCACAAAAGCTCCTCAATGTCGAGGTTTGGAGATTGTGGTGGCCAGGTGACGAGATGCCCAAATTCGTTAGAATGTTCCTCGTGCGATTCTTTAACAATTCTAGCTGCTGTATGGATTGGTGCGTTTACATCCTAAAAATGACGGAAACCACAGTTCGTGAACATCCATAGGATGGAAAACTTGGTAGCTCAAAAAATTTCTAAATAGTCTCTCTAGGCTGTTAATTCTTTTCCCATGAAGGAAATGAAATAATTAGTCCGGAGGCGAAATTCCACAAAACCGCTAAGTTATGCGATCGGGAAAAGGCAGTAGTATCGATTAAATGATTCTTTCGGCTGTCTCCATACGGAGATCGGAAATAAGGTCAGAGAAAATCACATTTTTCAGCTGCTCCTGGAGGGACCAGTTCTGGGGGATTCGACTCCACCACTCCTAACACCTTGGAACATTTGTCGTCTTTGAGAGCAGAAATTTTCTAATTGCAGCTCTTCCGTGGTGGAATCTAGCTCCACTGTGCAGCTTCCGACGCGGAACAGTTTTAGTAGCAACTGGGTTCTGTGGGCGTTCATTGAGCTCTACAGTGACTTCTGTAGCCGTCGTCCTGCGATCCTCTCTGACAAATCGATTTAGAATCCGACGATCTCTTTCAAACAACTTCGACTATTGGCAAGACTTGTCTTTCGAAGGCGGCATTCGGGGGAAGTTCTCCTTACACTAGCGCCTGTCGTCACAGGAGCATCAACAATTTGGTCTCTAAGGCTGTTATATTTAATACGCTTAGTAACTAACAAAGCTAATAGGAAAGCGTATCAACATATGTCAAGTTTTGATTGTTTGACATGTTCAATGATAGGTGCCATAATTTCAGGTGTTTCCATTATTGTGTCCTGTATGAGAGAAGCAGACTTCGATTGCCTGTCATACCTCATACAAGTATCCCCAACTTACTTCTCTAAGCCTCTCCAATTTTACCGTCACCAACCACTCCACAAACGCATCAAGAGCAAGTTTTATCCTAATAGGACCACTGCAACCCTACACACATGCCTAAACACACAGTCGGCAGTCATTCAAACAGTCCAGAGTCCACCACGGAGGTGCGTCAGACACCTTCCACTTCCGAAGTCAAGGGAGAAGGCGGCGGTGAGGGGGGAGAGGGAAGAGCAATTCAAGTCAGTACAGACGGGGCTGAGAGCACAAAGTCAGGCGAGATTTCTGGGCGTGAAACGGTGCGTACAGATAGGACAAGAAGAGAATTGCAAATATACACGAGAAAGAGAGAAAAGGAGTATTCAACTAGGGATGCGTATCACCCTCAGCCGTGGCGTTGGAAGAGGAGGCGAAGGAGGTCGCCGACGCCTGTCGATCGATCAGCGTATGCGGTGTGGTTGAGCGGGTGCCCTGCAGCGTCCGGATGCACTCAAGTGCCTCCTCTATCGACTCCGGATGCTGGTCCAGCAATCTACAAGCCAAACACCAGTTGATAAACGTCTTGCAATCCTCAGGGTGTCTTTAAAATCTCCGGGTTCTTACCTCCTGATGTGACTGACAATCTGCTCCTTGGAGATCTCATCCAATCGCGGTAGGAGGGAGGAGGATTCCAAGTCAGCAGGTTCTGACGAATCGCTTTCACAAGACTCCTGCTCTTCCTCCTCTCCCGTCGTCATGCTCCACACGGCAGTGGTTGCGTCGAAGTGGAGGTCTCTGAGTCCTTCCAAGGCCCGGAGCATCTGTTTGTGGCCAAGTTGACGGGCCAACCAGCGAGCGACAGTCAGGTCACAGCGCTCCCACGTGGTCACCTCGTTGTCCGCCGCGATATCCTCACCCTTGGCGCGGTCTTCGAGGAACCACTGGCGGACGTGGGTCAACGCCTGACGGATGTACACACAGCGCTGGGCACCTTCAATTCGACACACTGATTGATTAGAAACCTGCATCTATTTGAATGCGGGGGGGAGGGGAGGGAGAGACTCACCGATTTCGGCGATGAGATGGCAGGCATGTTCAGGGCTGGCAAGGAGCGCCTCTGAAGCCTCTTTGGTGGAGGTAGGAGTAGTGGCACTGGTGGCGTCACTGCAATTCGGTTTCTCGTAGACCGTTGCCAGTGTGAATGGTGGTAACTCGTCTAAAACGGGCGAAAGGCACAGTAGACTTCCATCACATTACCAGGACATCCCTAGGTGGTCTGAGAACCTCGTTATACCGTATAGCAGATCGTACTCCGATTCACCAAGCCATTGAACCAAAATTGTATTGACCCAGGTGTTGACCGACAAACACTTGAGCCCTGGTATAGGGACTCTAGAGACACTCAGTTTAGCTACCAGTTATGGTGGTCTCCTTTAAGATTCCATTCACCAGAACCCCACTCGACCAGAAATGGAATCTTCTAGTGAATTTTGGCAATCGTGCTACTAATCACACCTAAGTAGACACTATTTTGAGATACGAACACTTCAGAAACATTTTATCAGCCCGGTTAGCGAGAAATGATTCAAACAATGCACATCAAATATGAACTACTAATGCTGATGAAAATACTCCATGTCTAAGATGGCTTACCAGCGGAGGCGGAGAGGGGTAGAGTTGAGTCCTCAGAGAGCAGAAGCGGAGCATGATCGGCGGGAGCAGCGACATCGGCGGGGTTGTGAGCGCGACGCAGACATGCGACGGCTTCCTGTTCCAATAGACGACGCGCCAGGCGAGCGAAGAAGAAGGCGCGACTGCTGCGCCACTCCACACAGGCGTGCACCAGGCCGCGCGCCACCAACCGACCCGGGGTGTCGTGGAGGTCCGCGAAGTGGTGCGCCACCTGCTGGTAGATCGGCAGGAGGTTCTGCTGGCGCTGCTTCAGCCTCTCCTGCAGCTCCTTCACCTTCGCAAAGGCCTGTGGAGTCGCCGCTTTGATGGTGGCAATCTCCGCCACGAGGCTCGAACACGTGTCATCCAGTCGGTTCATAGTTGCCAGGAGGTCCGGGGTGCGGTATTTGATCTCCACGGTGCCCTCGGGTTCAATCACCCCACCTCGACAGGTTCCAGGAGTGGCGAAGAACTCCATTCGGTCCGCATTGATTGCCGGATCGATCACCACCCAGGCGCCACCGCGAAGTTCAGCATGGGGAGGCAGGTACATGAAGACAGGGCGCGGGTATGTGCGAAGGGACTCCACAATCATCGCGCCGAACTTGAGCACCTGGTCGTACATGTCCTTGAGGCCCCCCGAGAACCCCCGCCAGTTGGCGAAGATGAAGAGGGGGAGTTGTTCGCGCGCGAAGTCGGCGATGGCTTGCGCCGTCTTGTAGGCGGAATCGGGGTACCAGACCTGGCCGGCCTGGTTGATGGTCTGTGCCTCGGAGGCGGGGTTGGCGGGATCGGCAGGCACGCGACAGACGGAGACGCGTGTCTCCGGCGTCACCACGCCAACGGGCAGCCCGCCGAGGCGCGCGCGACCCACCACCGCTCCGGCCGCCCACGCGCCCAGCGCCTCCTGCCAGCTGCCGGTATCGAAGAAGCCGCTCAGCCACTTTTGCTCGCTGCTACCTCGGCGCTCCGCGGCTTGAGCTCCGCCACCCACTGGGGCCTGCAGTTGACCGCCTAAAAAAACAGATGAGAAGTACTTGAGCTAAGTAGAAGGTTGTTGGCAGGGAATGGACTCTCTAAATCACTGCAGAGCACTTCAATGAGCACTCAGAACAGAACCCAGGCTCCACAAAAAACTGTTCCTCGTTGGGAGCTGGATTCCACCATGGAAGACGACACAAGTTTCAAAGCCCTTAGAGTGGTTCAGTATAGAACTCCACAATCGCTCCGTCTAGCAGAATAGGACGTACTCATGACACCGGTGAACATCCAACGGGGGTCGTCGTTGGTGCGCTCTCGCGACGGCACGTACTCGACAGGCCGATCGATGGGGTCGGGCCTGTTGGGGGGTGAGCGGAGGAAGGGGAGGCGGGCACCACGGCGCAGCGGGACGAAGGAGAGCCAGTGCACCACCTGCTGCATGGCCGAGTACTCGTCGGGCACCACGAGGTGGCACACTCCGTTGTTGGCCATCACCTGCACCCCACCCAACTGCCCGTTGCCCGCGTACACCTGGCGTCCCAGCAGCTTGTTCAACGCCATCGCGCCCGTTAGGATTATGTGCGAGTTCTCGATCTAATTCACAAACAGAAAAAAGCACGCATTGATTGGAATTTGGCGGTTGCTGAGCAGTGGATAAGCACGGGAACACGGGTCCTGGGACATGCGCTAACCCCACACTGAGACGCACACATACCAAACAAACTCAACTCCCTAGACTCATAGTTACTAAAAGCTCTTACCTGAATGACACGCTGTCCCAGACGAACCAAGTATGCTCCGATACCGATTGTGCGACTAGTGACGACACTCAGGGTGAAGCACTCCTCATAGGCACGTGCAGTCTCCCCAGCAATGAGCGCTGAGCCACGAAGATTCTCCACTGAGATGTCGAAGTCCTTGCCCACAATATCCACTAGTCGGTAACGCTCTTCCCCAGTCTCCGGCACCACCAGCCGTTCGCAGTTCACCGACTTGGTCTTGGTCAGCTTCGCGTAGTCCTTCGGCGTCAGGTACAGGTAATTGAAGCCCTACAATGCGAGAAAATCAAACCTCCAATCATCAAAATTAGGAGATTTTAAGAATCCACGGGGAGGGACGCACCATTTGGGGGTTTGAGGGGTCGACCCAGTCGACGCGGAAGACGGCCTTGACCTCCTCAGCGAGACGAATGCGCGCGCCGGTGTTGGCGGCGAGGAAGATGCGTGGAATCCCGAGACGGCGGGCCAGTTCACTGGCGCGGTAGAAGACGAGGTCCTCGCAGGGACCGAATGATCCAGCCTGGTGGGTCACGTCGTTGGCTACCACGATTATCGGGCGGCCATTTGGGTATTCGGGGGTTCGTAGAACCATGTACCATACCACCATACCGACCTGCGATGACAATGGACGAAACACGTCAGAAATGATAGTTATTTGAGTAAATCTCTTTGACCACAATGCTACAGTCTTCTCGACCGCCAAATTTCTTCAAAAATCTCCGGAACACTTTCAGGTTTTAGTCCCTGACGATTACCTTATTAAGGCACTGCGGTCTGTCCACGTGGACAAGCTCTCCAGCCGCATTGAGACAGAGTTCCTTGCACTCCAAGAGATGACACCCACTCTCGCCATATCGACCTGCCGCCACAGACTCCTTCGAAGGCGCTGCTGCCGCGGCTGTCGGAGAACCACCATAGGCACTCCAGACCTCGTCCAACACCTGACTGAAGACCACGGGGTAGTCGTAGACGTAGGTCGACTGGTACTTCTGTGCCTGGAAGCGCTTGAGCTGGAGGAAATCCTTGGTCTGGTGGGGTGCACTGGCGAGGGTGCCGTGGAGGGAGCCGATGCGCGGTCCGTAGGAGACGAGGTGGATTGCGCCGGTGCGCGGATTGGGAACTTCGCGATAGAGCTCGGTCACCAAGCTGTAGCCCTGTTCGTTTGAGATTATCAGCCGGATAGGGATCCGTGGCCCGTTCTTGCTATGCCGGATAATTAACTTCAGCTCCGCCTGAAAGTAAAACAGAGACCACTGTCAGACCTGATAGATACCACTCTCATAGCTTATAGATTATTGAACGCGGCCACCATTCCCCTCAAGAAACACGTCATCTCGACTCCATTCACTGACGGGCTTACCTGCTTGACCCGGAGCTTGATGAGTCGAGTAGCATAGCGGAGGATGGTGGCTCGGACAGTGGCCTGGAGCTGAGCAATGTCCTCCAGCAGGAGAGTGGGCGCGAAGTTGAGGAAGATGTGGTTGCCCGTGGTGAGGTTGGCCTTGGGATGCGAGAAGGCCATCTCCAGGGCGTCCATCGCTTCCAGCAGAATGCGCTCCGCCTCCGAGCGCAGGTACTCGAACGACGCCGCCTTCGAGACGAGGTCCGCGTGCTGGATCATGCTCCGCACGAAGAACCGGAAGTCCACGGCCCCCTGCTGACCCTGTGAGATCTACAACACAGTCCCAATGATTAAAACCAAGTAAGACTGGGTCATATCCATTTACTTGCTATGTACTTGCATGGTTTTTTATGCCCATGGACAAGAAAGACCCAAGCGTCCACTGCCGACCTGACAGTATCATTGAACAACCAGCAAGGAACTACCTTAATAGATCGCACCCCCGCACCTAACTGTGTGCGTGTAATTCTCCGGAAACGCCATACATGAGTTGGACAAAATAGTGGAAACACCTAACATTGGCACGGACCTCGGAAATTGTCCCCAAATGCTTGGCGTACCGTCAAGAGGTACTGTCTCAAAAGGGAAGGAAAGACGTCGTCCTCAGCAAAGCACAGGTTGGCTGAGAGAGACCGTCGGATTCTCTCGAATCGGATTGTTGTAAGAGGGGAACGCTCCTAAAATCACTACAGAACTCCTCAATCAACACCTCAGAATGCAGTTGCCCCAAAACTCTGTTCTCAAAGACAAAAGCCTCTTTGCGTCCCTGTATCTAATCGTGTGCGTGTGTTGACCAATAAATCCGGTCAATCCAATCACAACAAACACGCTGTGACACGGTCTGCCCACTTCCTTTCACAAACAAATACAGCAGTCCCCTTTGTCCTGTTTCTCTGTTGCTTCTGATATTATCCGAGTAGGCGATTTCCGTATGGTAACATTCCTTCCATCCACCAAAAAGTACGCATTTCCTTTCGTTCTTTAGTCAGGTACTTCTCTAACTTGACTAGTGTTATTCTACTTATGCACAAATAAGTAGGTAGGGTACAGTTTACCTTGGCCTGGCCGAAGTAGATCTGCATGCGACGATTGAGCACGGGAATGGGCTCGAGATCGTAGTTCTGGAGGCGGTTGATCTCCATCTGGAAGGCCAGCGCCGGCTCCAGGTTGCGGTACACCCGATCCTCCTTAAAGTTGTCCCGCGCTCGGAAGTTGAAGAAGAGCGGCAGCTTGCCCTGAAAGTCCCAACCAAACACAATCAGTAAACGCCTGCTACCCAGATGACAATCACGTGTTTGAGATGGACACGATGAAGTACTCCATAAATCTCGTTTAATATCAAAAATCCAAAATCGGACAGAACTTATGGGATGGGTTAATGTGTTGGAGACTCACGGGTGTGATGAGCATGAAGGTGATGCGTCGCACAGCAACGGACTTGAGGCGGTCGCAGTGCTGCTGGCAGAAGGCCTCGAGGAGGCGCACGGTGGCCTCCTCACTTGGTTCCTCCTCCGCCGCCTCCGCCTTCTCCTCCCCGCCCTGCGATGGAGGCGGGGGCCAGCGCAGGCCCACATTCATCACGTTCACTGGCTCCGTCTCGCCCGTGTTCGTCTGCAAAGCCAGGAATACGCATAAAAACATATACCAATCGAGATAAGACTGTTGAGGGAGTCATTGCAGAGAGTTACCGAGGCTCAGTACCGGGGCCCTTCTACAAACCTGATTCAAAAGCAGTCAGCGTTCCAATACTGGTCTCATTCATAGATCTACACCCTACGTAGAAGTATTTGTGTTTCTTAGGGCAAAGAGGACACCCATAGCACTCAAAACTATCTTCAACCTCACCATAGGCCACCTGCACGCTTCAGACCAGCTTCCACCAACTCTAAATTTGTTCTCCCCGATAATCATCGGTGATAATTACACATTGTAACCACTAATTAAAGGCAAACCTATCAGTACGTCGATTCTAGGGGACACTTACAAGCGATTCTTTTAAATTCAGTTGCTAACTATGCCACCTACTCTAAGATAAATTTCACCAAACCAAACCAATTTTCTTTTTTTGCAAAGTGACAAATCTTTTTGCTAAATACCGCTTTTTTACCCTTTCTAGCGACAACTGAGAGGTCAAAGTCCACAAACTTCAATTGCGTCATGGTGGATTATACACCCACACACACATACAAACAACAAAAACCCAGGTAAGAAGAGTTGACTCACCGTCTGGAAAGGTGGGTCCTGGAACGCCACGATGCTGTTCCTGCAGGAGTGACTGGAGGGGAAGCTGCCCTGTCGTCTGCCACCTACCCGTCTCTCCATCATCATGGCCTTGTGCTTCTGCTCGAACCGCAGAATGAACGCTGGGAACGATCTACAACGCCAGATCCCAATTAGGCCCACCGCCAGTCAGTTTATTTGCCCGCCCTGAAACTTACATTTTGAGCTCCTCAAAGGAGTTAAACACCACGATCGCACCCATACGTTCTTGGCTCTGAATCTCTTGCATTCTAAACTCCTCCGAGGTCTGCGAGGATATGCCTGCGACCGAGGAGGTCCGCTGAACTCCACCGCCACCACTGTGTGTTTCACTAAACTCCCTCGAGGTGTCCTGATGGAAGAGGTCCGTCGAAGAGCTGATACACTGCGGAGTGGACGACTCATGGGGGAACCAGTAGCTATCCGGATCTGCCGCATTACTAGTAGTCGAAGAGCCCTCCAGCGGGTCTTCTCCACACCCCTCGGTGTCGAAAGCAGCCGAGGTGCCTGTTACACAGATGGGCGAGACGTCATCATCACTGCCGAGGTAGTAGTGCAGTGAGGGCGCGGAGGAATCGATGGAGTATCGGCTGAGCTGCTGCGCGTTCAGCGCATGTCTCCAGACCCTGGTCTGCATGGCGGCGTTGGGCAGAAGGAAGCAGAAGAAGATGGCGTGGGCACTGGTGACTTTGTCGCTGGTGGGTGTGATGAGGGCGTGTTGGAGGCCAGTGAGTTCGTAGGTAATGTAGGCGCGACGCACATACACCTCCAGGGCAGCATTCACCACTGTGGGGTTCTGGTGGTAGAAGAACTCCAGAAGCACGTCGAACACTGACGTCTCTGACGTGATCAGCTTTTGAAGCGTCTCTGAAGTCGATTGACCGTCTCCGAAGGTGCTTATCGCCGAGAGGATTATTGATTCAACCTAAAGTGGAGGGATTACAAACTCATTTACGGTAACCCCTATAACTGGGAGTATTGGATTAATAAATATCATCCGATTCCCATCTCACAATACTTAATTTATCCCATCTTTGCCCTTATTCCTTACTCACGATTCTACTACTACTTTTGAGGAGGGTGACTTCTAAGAATTCTTAAGTTGTTGAGGGGAATTTTTGTTATTCCTGTTAGAAATTTCTATCTAATTCCAATGAATGATGATACATCACGCTCCTGAAGGGGATTTTCAAATTGGATGCGATAACGAAGCTTACTACTCATGACATGACAATAAGGCTTTAAATCAATCCAAGCGACTCATTCGGTTTCCAATTCTATCTTAAGCAGAGATGGAGCTTCGCCCAAATTGAACTTAACCCCAAACGACTGAAACGAACACACAATTAGGTCTTCAGGGCCTCAGAAACTGACGCCTTTCATTAGGCCTCTCCAATTTCCTTCTGGTTTCACCATCAAATATCCTCGTGGATATAGAAATTACATCATAACCTGACTCATACTTTCCGATATACTACCAACTACAAATACGCTGTACCTTACTATCTACTCAAAATTTGACACTAACTGGAAGAAATGGACGGAGGTATCTCCAGATTTTCGATGGAATCTGCTCCATCTCAACTGTCGACCCCACTATTACACAGAGTGTACTTCCGAATTTGAGGCGAATTCCGCGATACAAACTAAATTTGCATTCATGCATGAAGAATTTCAGGTGATGACACATCACATGCTCAAAAGGGACTGAGAAAACAAAAAAATAACTTGTCAGATTTAATGGTACAACAAATTTGCATCGACTAGGGATCAGAGGGCCATTGTAAGGCAACATCAAACGAGTCGAATCACTGCCCTGTCACACGTTACTCACACTGCAACTGTAACAACGCCAATCGATTATAGGCCAACGCACCTCGAGACCAGTGCTCCCCATTACTTAAACTGGCCACAAATTCAGATATAATAAGGGAATGAACTAGAGTGCACACTCCTCAGGGTTTTTTTAGTCTAGAGACGTCGATAAGTAGAGCTAGACTGCAATTCTGGCTTTATTTCAACCCTCCAGGAACTGACCTGGTTCCGCCTCAGCTCATAGGGCGGGGACTGCGCCGAGATGAGGAACTTGCGAGCATTGAGCGCGACCTTGGCATTGCCGGCCTGTCCGAGCTGCGTGAGCGCGGTGAGAGCGTTGAAGAGCTCGGTGGGAAGGCGGGGGAAGAGGCGCTCGCGCAGCGCCGCCGCTCGATCGAGGATGCCGACAAGGAGGGCGTTCTTGGCGGCCAGGTGGTGGTGTGAGAAGTGCACTGCCACCACATCGGCAACCGACGTGGGGTCCGCCAGACTCAGGATCCACGCCGGCAGTCCGCCTCCGCTCCCACCATCGCCCGAGGCAAGGCGCGGAAGGAGGTCTGTAGAGCCCGAGGTCATGGCTGCGGCTGCGGCGGAGGTGGAGACGATGTCGGCGGAGGAGCTGCTGGAACCCAGGGATCCACCGCAACCACCACCGGACTCCTTTTGGCGAGCGAAGAGCAGCGTCACACAGCGGTCGTATTGGCCTGTTTGGGGGAAAACGAATACTTCCAATAAGTTATCACCAATGTTCGGATATAAGCCAATGTGGAAAAAGCCCTTTTGTATCTAATTAAAGTGACAACACCCACGCGTTTAAACAAACTACAAAAGTACATAGATCACCCACGCTCCATGTGATTTAACACAAACTTCACCATATGAGTTGTTTTCAATCCATATGCAGCTGTGTGCAACGCACACATTCGACACATACGACTAGCATTCCATAAAGACACAATGGCTCACAAACCGATTTATAATGGCTAACAAGCATTTATTCCAAAAATCCTATCTCAATCTTCCCCAACTCGCTTACACCTACATGAAAACGTCGACATTTCGCTGGCTCGTATGGAAAAGTGGTTTGAACGAAAGGCAGTGATGTACCCACATTCTCCTGAGTCGCCTTCCAGAAATTTTGCAAGAGTTCCAGCACCTACCAGGAGCTCAAAAAGGGGATCTTTCAGTGAACACTCCTAACAACCTTCCCGCAAAAAGGTCTTTAGTGACCGCAAACCCTCGCAGCTCCTCAGCAAATCTCACCCAGTTTTATCCACGCTATGAACGGTGGAAATGTCATAACCAATCGATTAATAGAACTCAAGGTCCACGAAAATGAGAAGGTAGAAGACGACGGAGGAAAAAGAGGAAGAGAAAGTGGCGGAGGCGGGGGAGGAGGATGTACACACGTCGAGAGAGCTAGAGAAGACTCACCATGTTGGTAGTGTTGTTCGACGGCAACGTAGGCAGCGAGGAGGTTGGCGAGGACGCGGGCGGCATGGCCGCGCACCCCGCCCTCGAAGCGGCGCGCCAGGTCGACGAGGCGCGCCGCCAGCTCCGCGTAGGCCCCGTTCGCCGCGTCGTCCGAGCGCAGTCCGCCCGCCTCCAAGACACGCAGGATGCGTTCCGAGGGAAAGGAGGTGAGCACCGATGTGAGCTGGTTCGAGTACGTCGCCGTTATCGCACGCAGCGACTGCTCCACTCCCGCCGGCAGTCGACCCGACAACTGCCCGATCAGATCCTGGTGGCCGCAAAATGCAATCTTCATTAGAAGAATGACATAAACAATCTACATCCTCTTTGAGACATCCATTTATGATTAAATAGTCGCCCTTTTGTTACCAGAAATCAGAGCCCTCAGCAGCAGATTCACTCTACGAAAGTCTACAAACATCATTTGTGGAGGGGCCCAGGTTTAAATCGGATGTCAACATGGAATCCCTGAATCCTGGAGGGAAAAACTCCTGAGAAGAACCACCACAAGATCGATCCAGTCGGAAAGAAGCCGCGACACCCTTATGGGATTCTCAACTGTCGAAGAAACAGTCCAGTGGATTGCGAACCACTCTAAGACATCACACCCGTCTCGCGTTATCTATGACGAAACTACAAAGTTTAAATCGGACCCCTTAGCAACTACGTTTTAGTGGCCCGCCGAGAAACGCGATGATCTCTCAAAGTAAAACAATAGCAAACCTCGAGTTCAAGAAGGTGTAGGTTGGGGTCACAGAGGCACTGGAAGAGCTCATCGAGGCGGGGTTTGAGCCACTGGGTGAAGAAGGGCTCGGGAAGGACGTTGCCGAGCAGGACCTCTTCCAGCTCGCGGAGACAACGCGAGAAGACGCGGTGCACTGCTGCGGCTGGTCGGGTCGCCGCCGCCGCCACAGCAGTCGAAGCGGAGCCTTCGGGCCGCGTCGAAGAGGCGGAGACAGCAGCTTCGGCGCCTGTGGAAAAGACACCCTCGTCGCCGAAGGAGGAGCTCAAGATGGAGGGTACCATGAAGTCAGAGGAACTGCACGCGTCCCCTGCCAGGTCGGAAGTGTGAACGGGGATCAGGGGGCCACTGCAAGGACCAGGACACAAAAGAGTTGGTGAGAGCGCGAAAGGGAATCTATCTTTCAAGAAGCTACGATATACTAACATCCCAAGAGGAATTCCAACTGAGCATTTCCAAATTACAAGCGATTCCACACCCCTACTCTCTTGATTCAATGGCCAATCTAACTTCTGAATGATTGGCAGGCTTGACTCTTGTAGGCTTGAGCTCACCAGTGTCTCTTGCCTCCTTACTCAGATGTAACTGAGATCAAGGAGTAGCGTAAACGACTCACGTGAAGAGTTTCAGTGTTTGGCATTGTTTGGGGTCGTCCAACTGGAGACGACCGATAGGAGCGCCGGGTTCGAGGATGGCGCCGACACTGCGCAGGTGAAAGAGGACTCCCGACGCGGGAGTTCGCAATTCCAGGACCAGTTTCATGACCTCCACCAGGGCGTAAACCTCGTTCTCAAACACGTGGCACCCATCACCTACGACGTACTGCACCAGCTTGCCTGTCGAGGGTGACCTGAAGACAGCAACCACGGGAGGTAATGAGGCGACGAGTCAGAAGAAAGTCGTATCATCGCATCGCCAACCAGGGACATCCCTAATCTCACCAAATCGCAACACATAAGGAGAGGTGGTTCTGGCTATAAAGCAGATTCAAGAGTAGCTACCACCTAAAAGGACCTACCGAAGAATGGAAGGGTCCCATTCCTTCGAGAATGCTACAGTGCGATTATCAATGACGGTGCGATAGCCCTGAGCATCCTCTTGACAGTAAGTCATGTAGGACGAGGACTCGTGGTTGATCAGGAGCCCATCACCAGACATCCGGATGACTTCCGCAGACTGCAGAGCCCCGTTCGTGATTAGATGAAAGGTTGTCTTGCCCGTCCGCACCACCTGCAGCACGTATTTGATCCCATCGGCGATGAGGGTGACGTCAACGATGTTGCTCATCTCGTTCGATGGAATGAATTGGCCTCTTAAGGCAGAGAAAGCGTTAAAAACTACTCAAGTGTATGGAGATATGGATATAAGAGATGCTGACCTTTCGACCTGAGCGTGGAAGTTCTTGAAGGCCTTTTCGAGGGCATTGTAGCCGATATGCAGAGCGGTGCACATCACGCCTAGCAGGACATCCGGTTTGTCCGGCTGAAATGAGTATGAGAGGTGTGGCGCTACTCAAATCGGATTTAAGTAGGTGAGCGAGGGAGGTGGTGCCTACCCGGTCCTTCTGGGCAATCAGGTTGTCCAGCCACTCGGTGTCAATATCGTTGCGCGTGTAGGCGTCGGACTCGAGGATCTTGATTAGGTACTCCACAGTCGTCCGGAAGTCACCACGAATTAGGAGCTCACGCAGGGCAAGCACCATGTTCCTGTAGACAGAAAAGAGCGAAATCTCACAAGTTTATTGTAGTCGCATACTCATCGCACCGTTCAGCAAGGAAGACCCCTAGGTGACTCGAGAGTCTCTTGTAATATCGTCTAGCAGGTCGAAACTCTTCAAGTCATAAATGGAGTTCATTCAGATAGATAGATCAGTGTATCCAGTCAACCCAAATATTACCCAGTTACTTACGACCCAGGAAACAATCAGAACGCTGCACACTTCTCACAAATGAATACAGTAGTCCTCTTTTCCGTTTTTCTGACGTAGCTGATCTTGGCCTTTGGACGGAATATTGGATCAACAGGCAGTCTCAAAGGGTATATAAAAATCTCCTAAAGGTTTTAGATAACGATTTAATGGGTACTCATCTACTTGGACTGCTAATCTACTAATCGAGAGTACTACAGAGAAAAGTGTTTGTCACAAGCAACTACTCGTTACTGAGCAGCACATTGACGATACAATAAAGCAAACAGCTTGTGAGCAACAACTGGAAAAAGCACGCAGATTCGGATAACAATAAAGCCAGCTGGAAATGTTATTATTTCGCACCAGATATTCTAAAGGTCACTTAGCTCTTAAATGACAATTTTCAAGTGTGGCCTTGCAATCAACATAAAATTTAAATCAGAGGAGAATTATCAAATCCGTCAGCCTCCAAATCATCCATTCGGCTTCAAAAAACCCCAGATTTCACCATTTCAACACCAAGCGCTAAAATAGACGTATTTTTTGTCTAAAAATAGCCCACGGGTAGCAATTGTACTATCCGATTTGACAATAAACCATTTCAACCAAGAAAAGCATTGACACGATTTTAATACTTCAAAACCAAGTGATAAAATTGGGCTATTTCAGCGAATATATAAACTAAAACCAGTAACTTCATTGGCAAATAGATCAAGCAATTTACAATTACCCATGCCAACACTAAAATTATCCTTGGTTAAGTTTGCCAGTCATATGTAGTTTCCCCATGGTCTCAAACGCCCAATTCAACAAAGAAAGCTACCATATCATCAGAACGAAGCAGTGACAAGATCGAAATTATCCCTGGTTAGGATTACGGTGTACTTTTTTAGTTACAAGGCAAAGAAAGTCCGTTGAAAAGAGACAACGTATCGTTCAAGTATTTAGGATGAGAGTCTATTCCCATTAGAGGGTAAAATTAATGTTTACTGGGAGACCTTGTCAAAAGCACTGAGGAGAGAAGAGTTTCGTTCAAGCAACAACATGACGTAGATTTTGGATGACAGATGGCTCAACGATGACACAGTGAAGTTAGCTGGTGGTGAGCAATGGCATGAAAGATAAGGGGTTTCATATCAATCACACTCAGATAGAGATCTCCTGACAGTAAATATCGCGAAGGCCAGATTAAACCACTGAAACTCGATAACAACCTAACCAGCGAAGGAATAGCGACAGCAAGTAACGATTCAAGCTGCTAAATGAAAGCTTTTTGAGTGAGGTTCTCTAAGTACCTTAAAATATTTAAAACGTAGACGAAAATGATCCAATCCCCGGACTCTGATTGATCGAATAGGATTCAAGAAGCGAGTATCGTCGAGTTCAGTTTTAACAAGTTGAAAAAGGTTACAAATACACCTATCGACAAAACACAATAGATATTGAGGCTACTAGTCCATGATGACACCATGACGAAAGTTGCTTGTGAGAAATGATAGAAAAATCACTGTAAATTTTGATTACACAAGGCCGTCATATCATTACTGAAAAAGGTAACGTGAAGGCCAATTTGAACCAGCTTAGTAAACAATAACATCACTTGTGGATTGAAGCTGTTAAATGCCAAAATTTTCCCACCTTGATGTTGAAAACAAATTAATCCGCAGTACACGGCAAAATCAGCGACTTGAAAACCAAAAACCGATACGAATCGCCGCGAATTTGTGCATAGACAAGCTCGGAGTGGCAACTTTATTGACAAACGGACCATCATGGAATTGGGTGATACTTCCGTTACCTATTACTTTTGCTATTAATACCTTCTTTATTGTAAACACCAATTCCTCAACCGATAAAGCAGCATAAGTTTCTTTAATGGCTGTCAAAAAGCCCACTGCATGGGAGAGTCAGAAGGGGGCACCCATTCATGACACCGGTGGGACGAAAGCTACGGAAGCAAAACTAGGGTCCAGAACAACCATCTGATTATTCCCGATTGTTATGCAGTTAAAAAAGGGCGAAGTTGCTTGACTCACTCTCTGGCCTCCTCACGAGAGGCCTCCGCGGAGAAGCAGTGGCCGAACTGTGAGTCGGCGAACTCGTGGATGCCGCCGACGGTGCCGACGCTGAAGTAGCCCCAGACGAAGCGGCCGCTCTTGAAGTTGAGCTCGAGAACATCGCCGGAGTGCGGCTTGAAGCCCTCGTCGGGGTCCTCGCTTGTGATACGCACCGCTATCACATGCGAAGATGGCGGGTGGCGCATGTGGAGATTGTCGCTTAGCGAGAGACTGTAGTCCGTCGACTGCGCCAGCCCGAAGAAGTTCCGGATGTCCCTGATCCGGATCAACGGCAGACCCATCGCGATCTAAGAGAGTTATTTAAGGATTTAGTCAGCAACAATCCTGTCCACTCGGTAGCCAAGACCACGAGATGTTTTGTGTATTAAATCTGTCATTTAAAGACTGGCTTGTCAGGAACCCAGCCTAAGATGTTTACAATGTTACTGATTATAGAAACTTGTTTTAAAAAAGGAAGGAACGCCAAATGTAAACTAGACGATTTACCTTATAAAATGCACCTGGAATACTAGGCCTATTAGATGCATTTCAAAATGAAATGCACTACTGATATTCACTGACAACTGACTTAACACAGCAAAGGAGAGTACCGTAAACATTGCACTGGTTTCATAGAATACTATACCTATTAGAAAAACCAAATGTCACAAAAAGTGTACATGAAACGCTTTGAAAATAACCGAGCCCACTAGTTAAACGACAGACAGTAGTCATGGTCACTGACATCTAACTGGTAATTATTAAATTGTCGCTATAAACCAATGGATAGTAACAGAAAACCAGCCTTGCATTCCTAGAGCCTTCTTTAAATTGGAAACTTGACAATTTTGGGTGAGAAACTACAAGCCAAGCAACACATGACGTTGATGTTAGAAAGCTCGTTTGAAAATAAGAAGTCTTCATGTGAAAACACTGACGAACCTATCGGCTGATCAACTTGTGGATGTACAAAAAGGGAAAGTAGGCGAAATCAAACTTTTGACTTTTTAAGTTCATATTAATATTAAAGGATATACTTGACATTTTTCGTTGAGAAATCTTAGAAAAGGGCAGCTTTTTAATGAATGGAATGAGCCTTTGGCATTGCAGAATCTTGCACATACTAGAAAATTCACCTGGCACACTATGTTTAAGCAGTTCTGGCCACAGAGAGATGATGATTAATAGTTACATAAGTGTTGGCTGGTCGAATCAGAGCCTTGTGAGTTCTAGAATTAGATTCAAAGAATCAGAAACCAAATGAATGATTACAATTCTGATCACTGACTGTTAAAAATGATATAATTGAAGCGATATAGAGGAGGAAAACGCCAGAAACTTGGTCTTACTTTCTATAAATATCATAAGTATTAGAAAATTCAATAGATCTACTAAGTCTACCTAACTTGGCCCATAGATAATGGAAAATGTACACGGAATACAAGTCACATATTACTGGCGGTGAGTTCGGCCTCCGACAGCTGACCAGGAGCTGATATTAGGAGCTTAATTTCGTTAAGATAAATAGTCAACTGATCATTAATAGCAAAATAAGTATCGAGTCGTTACTGTTGTAGTAGTAACGAGAAGTCTTAGATTTGGCTTTAGGGCAACTCGCTGATGTTAGAAAACTTATTTCGAGTTTAAAGGCACGAAAAGGAGGGAGAAGATAATAATTAAACCCCAGAAGACAGTTAAAGCAACTGCCGAAATTAGGGTATGGTTTGCAAAACCCATTGAATGCTAGATGATTTACCTGGCACACTAAAAGTAGATTATACGCCCAGTAGCTAAGTCACAGGAGGCAGTTCTGGTCACTAACAGGAGATCATTTATAGTGTTCAATTGTGATAATGAACCGAACGAAAGTACCAGAAACGTTGATTTGGTCTTCTAGCATCATGAGTAAAGTAGGTAATCTAAGTGCAACACATACCTCCTAAAAATGAAAAACCAGGAACCAAACAAGAGATTGCAGTTTTCATCACTGACAACAGGTCATTTAAATTAGTATACGGAAGAAAAACACCAGATACGTAGTTTAGGCTCCAGAGTATCGTTGCGGTTGCACATACACTTAACTTTAGGAACCAAGTCTAGGTAATATAGCCAGACAACTGACCAGTAATTCAATTAAGTATAAACTACGATGGACACTCAGCTCTTCTCAAGTCCAAGTGATAGCCGAACCACCCTTGAACGATATCAGGATTCTTTGACTTTCTCATCTGAGACCTTGAAACAGAACTCAAGAAACAATACCCATGATAAGCCATACTAACGTTTCCTGTAAAGTTGCATAAATCAAGTTTTTGATTTTCAGTATTTTGTCGATAGTGGAAAATGCCATATCTCCAGATAATTATAATAGTAATTTTCTGAATATCTTGAACTGTAATTTATTTACCTTTCGTTATTATCTGTACAATATGTACAGTTGTTTAAGTCGTTACTATGACGCCTGGCACTTCGTTGAATAAACTCTTTCCTGTGGCTCATTACTCAGACTACTTTAGATAGCTTAGCACCTTCGTACTTTACATTAGAAAAGTTACTGTACACAGCCACTTTAAGTAACCCATTTTAAAAATAAAAGGAAATACCAGCAAAACTTCGGCATCAAAGAATCATACATAGGCAGGCAATAGCGACACGAGCGTTGGCTGATTAAGTTGGAGCATATAATCAACGAAAGTGCCAGAAACTTTGCCTTAGTTTTATAGCATCTCGTGTCTAGCGGGTAGTTTAATTGGCAAAAAGGCTGGCAATCGAACAAGAGATTGTAGTTCTGACCGCCGACAGAGGACAATTAAAATTGGAAGGGAATTAATAGAAACCCAGTTTAGGCTTTTTGAGTGTACACGCCCAACTTTATATATTATGGAATGTAAAAACGAAAGAAACTGCTCGCCGAACAGATGACAGTTCTGGCTACTGACAAATAAGTGTTTATTTGTTTAAATATTAAATGTGAAGTACATTCAACTCTTTCAAAATCCAAAATAGGTTTAAATTGAAGGTGACACCCGAACCACCCTTGAACGCTCCGGAAAAACTTTGAAGAATAACACCCATGACAAAGCTCCTACTCTCAGGATTTATTTCATGTCGTATTACCGACAATTAAAAAGTCACTTGGAAATGAAAGAGCCTCCTAGCTAAACCACAGATGGCGGTTCTGATCGCTTACACTTGACGATTAACAGAGGTAAAAGGGTTGGCTAGTCAAATTGGGATGAGATAACAAACGAAGGTACCGGAATCTGCCTTGGTTTCATGGCATCTTGGCAGTTCAAATTCCAGGAATTATGCATCTTAAAACAGAAAAGCTAGGAGCCAAATAAAAGTTTCTGAAAACAAGCTATTAAAAGTGGCATAAATTAAGATCCCACGACAGAAAGGGCAAAGCAAAACGCCGGATGGTATTTGTGGCCACTGACAACTTTAATATAACAATTGCTATATACACCTATCCCCCCCAAAATTAGAAATGGGTTTAAATTCAATTTGACACCCAAACAACTCTTGGATTCTTCGATTTTTCATCCAAGAGCGGACAAAGAAAGATTGATAGGAACGAATCACGAGATTGCAGTTCCGATTGGTGACAGTTATAGCACCTTATTGGTAGTACCAAGTTCAGGTAATACGTCCTAAAAACGACAGAAACTAGCCAGCCAAACAATAGATAGTGACCGTTAATTCATTTAAAAAGTAATGAGTGCCGAGTAGGCAGGCGGGTGAGTGACTTACCTGCAGTTGACAAGCGGGGAGGTTGACACCAGAGACGACTTCGGTGCAGGGGTGTTCCACCTGCAGACGCGGGTTCAGCTCCAGGAAGAAGTACTCCTGAGTGCGAGGGTTATAGAGGTACTCCACCGTGCCCGTACTGCTGTAGCCCACCAGTTTGGCCAGCCGTATGGCGTCCTAGCGAACGGGAGAAAAGAAGACAAGGCGTAAAAAAGGTAACCCTGGTAACCGCTCAAGCGAGACAATGGGGGCTATGAATGAATCTGCGTTACTGCATCGTGTACGCTTGAATGGTTTCTCACTAAACGTATCCTTGTAAAATTGGAGAGATTCTAAAATAAGTACGGATTTAATTCAAGGAAGGCAATATTTGAAAATCAAGGGACTTAACACGTCCAGTAAGAGGTTTACTTCAACTACAATAGTGTTTGGTAATGAAGGTTATTCAAGTCTTCTAGTATATTTCTACCTAACATCCCTGAAAACAAGACTTCTTTGTCTGAAGTACCCAGAAACAATTATAAATTCCAAAAGCCGGTCTGAGTGGAGCCTTAAGGGCAAATTCATCTCCCATGTGGTCTACCTAGAAGTCTCTTGCAGTCTACATATCGGAGGTAGCTACACACCGAGCGACGTTTGTGTGTAGAGACTGATAAACGGAGGAACTAATGAACACTCTGGCACTGGTACTAGTCTATACATCTAGCAGCTAAAAGTCTGTTTGCTGTTTGTGCAGTGGACATAAGTCTAGTATTAATGAGGAAACATAGCACCGCTGTGACATCCTCACTATTGGGAGTAAACGCTTCGAACGACAGGCTTAGAACTAGGTGAAATTGTTCAAGGCTTCAAGAGAGCCTAATTCCAAGACGGTATCCCCAACGACATGCCTCCATAAAAACGTCCCGTTTTGTAGTAGAGCATAAGTGGTTCGTGAGGCTCGGAAAGAACTCGATACTAGGATGCAAGCCCTCCATATTGGAGGGAAGCTGGAACCGATACGAAACTTCGTTTCTTTCAAAAAAAAATTGATCGATAGAGTAAAGTTGTACCTCTTTCTAACAGTCACTACGAGTATGCACAAAGTGGAAATATCTGCTTTGTAACAAGGTGCTGCTACTGAGGACTGCATCTCGTTGATGGAAACCTCAAAACCGGACCCTAAGCGGCCCGCTGGGCGAAAGCCTCGGCCACGAATTCGACCACTCGCGCTGACTAGTCTAGAGGGCCTGGTGGGGTTTCTATAGCAGCAGGTTTGAGCTTATTGCACAGAAACACTAATTTTTGATTGGCTTATTTAGGCTATTATGTGATTAGTTGTTTTTTGGATGTTAAATTAGTAACCACTGAAAGTGAATGATTTCCAGTTTAAAAGATTAAATGTTTAGGGAATTGATTAGTTCTACAAAGAGAGAGTATAAATGGATTTATTTTTTGTCGTAGTAGCCCTTCAGGTCCATGTCTCCAGGTCCTGGGGCAGTCTTTGAAGCACTCTGAAGAACGGTTTCGGGTGCCCAGTGTTTTGCTTCTTCTCTGTCATCAAAACGGATTCCGCCTTTGTGGATTTCTTTGAGGTTTTTATATAAAAAAAGCAGACAGAAGTCTGCTGGAGCTTAATCCACCTATATTCTCCTTTTCGAAGAGTTCCAAAATTACCCGAGCAACGCAAAATTCAACAGCTCCTACCAGGAACTCAAAAAGGAGATCATTCAGCGAACTCGTCTATCCAACAGACAACGTTTTCAACAGCTCTTCTGCCAAGAGCCTTCGCAGCTGTTACACAGTATGCAGAGTTAGGTGAAGGGGTTTAACATCGACCCCTGCTTTTTACGGGAAGCTTTCTTGGAAAAATTACCTACATTTGTTCAGGCTAGACTGGTGAAGGATCTGATTTCCCTTGAGATCCCTGTCCTGGCAAGTTTAGTTGACCAAAATGATGGAGGTGGGAGCCGAATCGAACTCAGCTTGTCAAGTTGCCCAAGTGAAGTTTATGAATACAATAACACTCTATTCCTCAAAATCATCCCCCGGGTTCAGTTATTCTGTAGATGGGCCTATATGCCGGAGTAAAACGTTTCTATGAGACCCAAAAGCCTGTCTGCATTCACCGAGGACCACAGATTCAACTACAGCCAGAGCAGTAGAGAGAGAAGGAGACCTTCCCTAACGCTATGGGTTAAGTGTGATGAGGTCCACTGAATGGCAGAATGCTCTAAGCGATGATTTCATTCAAACACACTCATTCCACTTAAGGAGTCGGTAGCGTCTCCATTAGATCCTACTTCAGCAAGGGAACCCCTAGCACTTCGCACCCCCGAACCCAAATCACATCTAGGACAAGTTACATTGACCTAAATCTACTTGGCCAAGGCGCCAACCGACAAATCCAGTCAACCCCACCTCGACACCTACAGCTCCGGTACAGCCGCCTTTATTTCTTCCTCTGGTAGAGGGACAAGAGATGAGAATCTAGAAGTAGCTATCCGCTAAGTTTGCATGCTCTTCCAGGTTCACAGTTTCTTAGAGCATGCTGTCCATAGGTCTTTCATTAATGAACTAACAGAGCAACGACGTCATTAAACGCTCAATTGAGGACCGATGCTTCAAAGGTCAATTGGGATTCTTTGTGTAGAGAGAGCGTACTTCTTCAACAGTAGAGATTATGATATGACTCCGGAAAGCCTTCACAAAGACGTCTAGTTCTGCCATTGCGTAGAATGGTTTACTAGGCTTCGAATAAGCAGGTGCACGTTCTCAGTCAACGAAAGACAGAGCCTCATCCTGACGTCCAAGGCTTCAGGCGCCGAGAATTCCACAGCCACTGTGCTGACGCTACCCCAGTTTATAGTCAGCAAACGTGCAACTCCCTTCAATGGAGCTAAACTGACATAATGTTCGAGTATTTTAAGGCCTCTTTGCATCACCAATACTCGAAGAGAGCCGATGGCTAGCTATGGGACCAGAAATCTACAATCTCTGCATCTACACTAGCTAGCACGAAGGAAAGGAAGGGAGAGACGGCTCACGCGTTCCATGGCGTCGAAGACAGACTTGGGGGCAATGACACAGGGCGCCTCCTCGAGGATCTTCTGGTGACGACGCTGGACGGAGCAGTCGCGGCCGTAGAGACTGACGGCCTCGCCGTACTGGTCCGCCAGCAGCTGCACCTCCAGGTGACGCACGTGCTCCATGCACTTCATCACAAAGATCGGCGACTCCTTCACCTCACTTTGCACCTGCAACCACAAAAACACACAACACCTTTAGCATCTACTATATGCGAAAAATATGGCTTCCCCCTCAGAAAATTCTTACCACATTCTTATCGGTGTGCTTTGATGTTGTGAAGTCAAAAGGCGAATCTTCGATACTTACTTTTTAGTCTCAGTGACAAAGAAGCGACGGGAACTGCCCAGAATCAGAGAAGCTTCTACGGCAACAATGGCATCGAATGTAACCACAGTTGCGGTTTTTTACTATCAGGGCAGTGGAAACAGCTACGGTAACCGGTAGAGTAGAGATGGCGAAACGGGGGCCCGCACTGGATGTTCGATTCCTGTAGGATCACAACCCGTGCCTCAGGGTGGAAATACTTCGATAACGATGCTGTGGAAACCGCCTTTCCAAGGCTAACCGTAGATTCAGGACCTCAACTAATCCTTATTTATCGAGGCAGATAGATTCCGAGACCGAAACTGACTAAAGTGGAAATTCCTGAATTGAAAAAATTGTTTAGAAAGGGAGAACCGCACTGGATTTATTTACCGACAAGTCATCCAAGGTTGTTTATAGAGAAACTGTTGTCTGAATCACAAAAGATTACCAGGTTATTAGGGCAATTTATCAATTACTTAGACGAGATGGCAACTGTGAAACGATTTCTCATACGTCTTTTCCAACGGATTTCATCTTAGACCCAAATCGTAAGCTTTTAAGGGAGGGAACTTTCCCCCACATTAAAACTGACGTGAGTTTTTAAGAAACCTGGCAATTGCAGCTGCGGTATCGAATTTCTGTCTGTCGAACGACTGCAGACAAGAAATCACAACGTCATTCAATGATTGAAGGCTACTTCTCTTTAATTGCTCTCAAGTGTTTAACGTCAACTGTGTCGTAGATCAGCGACTGTACTAGATGAAAGTGAAGTGGGTTTTAATCGACATGATTACTATCAACTGAAAGAGCACACAGAAAGTAAGTTACATTGAGTAAATGTGGGAAATAAAGAGAAAACGATGTGAGATGCCAGTTCATCACTTTTTCACACAAAAAAGCCTCACTGACGTTTAACTCATCAAATTCACGACTACACGAGGTGACAGATTGCACAATCGCAGTGAAATTAACCCACAACAGCAGGAAAATTTCGCACACGAAAAAATACCACGAAAACCTGGGAACTTGAAAACCATCTTAGGATAGTTCCATGAGCTCCTTGCTTGAAAGGACGTGGAAAATAAGGAGCCAAGTGGTTTCAATTGCTCCTTGAAAAGTACTGCCTTGAGGTAAGAATGACAACTTTATCTCAATCAAATGCCTCTTCAATGCCTTCCAGCACTTTTTTAATTCACATCGGGGTCCAACGTTTGCTTTTGGGTTAACAGAACGTGGCGCTAAGACACTGTGAGCAGAAATTTCCCAAAACACGAGCTCAAAGCGAGAATGAAGTACAAACAAACTTGAAGGCATCAAATAGGCCAGTTCTAAGCTGTCATTGTCAAACAGTCTCGAATGGAAGCCACTACGAAGGTAGAGAACGATAGTCTACGATAAAAGGCGCCGATCCTTCGCTAGCACTTACCTACTTCACATGTTTGTTTAAGTGATGACTAAGTAGTTTCGCCCTATTATCCAATTAGTGCCGAGCCAAACTATGACGCATTTCATCTCAAGTGATGGTGAATGTGTTAGCCAGAAAATTCTGTGATAATGCCTTTAAAGAAATCAAATAAGACGTGCTATTCATTCAGCAAATGTGAAATTAGGAGTTACTGCGTTTGTCATGGTCGCTTGAAAATCTAACCTCCACCTAAAGAAACGACCGAACACGTGATAAAGGTTGTTTCACTTTGTATCGGGGCTTTACTCAGCTCCATATCCGTACAAATTTAGTCATAAGATTTGAAAGAGTTGAAGACTATTGTAACAAAAGGACACATTTTAAATGAACTCCGTACTGAATGAATCATACGTATAAGAGGTAGATTAATTGATATTTATATTAACTCCAAACCACTTAAGTATCGTTAAAACAAAAACAGTAAGAGAGGTACACAGGACGAGTTCGGTTCTTATTTGAACTGGCCTGTTGAGTTTTTATGAGCCTTGGGAGCTCAGAAAGGTGTGAATTACATAAAACATCACCAAAAGCAAGGCATTAAGCTCAGTAACTGAAATCTAGTTAAGTGCTGTGGCTAATATTACCTGATTAAGCACTCTCTCATGTAACTGGAGTGGCAGAGAGATGCCCCAAAAAACCAAAAATCTGCTTTAGCTTTGCTTTCCTGAAAAGTGCGCTCGTTAACCCAGCACCATCCGGTGCATTGTGTGGGCTCCTTTAATGCCCAGAATGCCAATACAAGACAAGAATAATGAGCAGCGAAGAACCAAAGAAACGTTGATACGAGAGTGATGACTCACACAGCCCACGAAATATCAAGTCACGCTGTAAATTCTGTCTAAATTCCATCTCTAAATTAAAAGAAAGCTAATGAACATTTAAACATATTTGATGGAACCGACCACTATTTTTTCCATTTAATTGTATTTAAACTTGGAAACTTGGTTGTTACAACACGAATTACTGCCCGTAAACATAACAATACAAGGAAAAAACGGTGAGCAGTCGTTAAATCCTGGATCAACAGAGTACCAAAGGAACGCTGAAATAATCAAGTGATGAGAGATAAACACAGAGGCGTGGGGAGGGGGTACGCACCTGGATGAAGAGGGGAGAGACGTCCTCTGGACGAGTGACGCGTCGGATGCCCTTGCCACCACCACCCTCGGAGGCCTTGATCATCACCGGGTAGCCGATGCGGTCCGCCACTGCCCGGCACTCCTCCGGCGTCTTCACGCAGGCATTGGCGAAGTCGTCCGCCGAGATCAGCTCCGACACCACCGCCTCACGGCCTTCCAGGCCCGCCACGTCCACCTTGATGTCTGCAGGCGGTTGAGAGCGGGCTTAGTTAGCACCTACACCGCACTCATAACCCGTACCCTGGTAATGACTGCCAGAATTCAACCGATCAAGCAAGTGGGTATATTAGAGAAGTCATAAGCTGACCGCATCAATAACACATTGGGGTTACAAAGGCATATTTCACTGGGAGAAATTTCACTATCTCAGGAAATTCGATGAAGACCTTCGTAATACTCGGCTCTAATGCTGATGAGTCCTTGGATTCTGAGTACACCCAAGGACTAGTAAAACCCACACATTAGAACACCATTTGAGCAAAAAATTGTGTTTAGTGCGATGTACTACAGGTTCACACCTTGGTTTTACAACGAAAAATAATTAACAAGTAATTTAGTAAAAGACCTTGCAACCGCTTTGACAAGTTCTTAGTTAAGAAACAAACTTTAGAGCACAAGAGCCGCGTGGTTTAAAATAGTATTATAACACATTTCGGGAAGCTAAAGACATATAATTAGCAAATATTCAAGTAAAATGCCCCAACTCGATTTAGAACCGAAAACCCACTTCATGCAAACTAACTTTATAACATACTAAACAGCCAGAGGTTCATACTTTGGTTTTTTACAAAAAGAGGGGGAAAATAAACGAAGAAAAAAACATTCATTTTCACGATAAAATGCGGTGGCAGTGCTCCCAAACACGCAATAAGCCAAGTAGATAGTGCGTTATATGGTATGCCTAGATCTACTGTGAAACAGACATCCTGACTGTGCTACCACCGATTTCCACCACTTTAACGCAGAATGACGTTAGCAAGGCCCAGCAAGCACCCACAGAGGCTTGTCTGTGGATGATAAATTGCTGTCAAAGTCTCACAGTAAGCGCAAACCACATATTAATTTAAGCATGCAGTATTAAAACACAACTTTAACTACCAGTTAAATGACAAATGACATACGAGAGCCACTCCAGGGGACAGTTGGAACACCGGCACTTTGAGCGAGAATCGTGGAGGCCACTTTGTCACCAAGGGCCCACATGGCCTCATGGGAAGGACCTAGAGGCAGCAAAATTGGGGAAAAACAGTCGGTCAGGAGATGGAAAAGGCTGATGGAGCAGGTAGAGCTAAAAGCAACTCATAAAGCGCGACAGTGACGGCAACCTGGTTGCATGACACACGGTCGTAGCCTGCGTCTAGGTTAACAAAAGTACTAATTTGACCACGAAGACGTACTTCTTAAGCATCCCGTAAGTTCTGTCCGAACTTAGAATAGATTACACGTGTTACCAAATATTACACCTGTCCCATGCTATGATAAAACAGCTACCTTAAATTTAAAGATCTTTATACCAGCAAGGACATAGATAGCTCGTCAAGCACGACACTACGCAATGGGGCATGTCAGGTTCGTTTTCTCCCGCAAAAGACGCGTGCTTACTGGCGTGTGCGTGTGAATCATCGCCACACCAAACCAGAGCGCGACTTACCGAGGAAGGCGATGTTGTGTTTGGCGAGGACTTCAGGGAGTTGCGGGTTCTCCGAGGCGTGGCCCCAGCCCGCCCAGACAGCCTAGTGAGGCAGGACAAGATTAATTCAACTCGCGAGCCAGATAAATCACGTGGGACGCGGAAATTTAAATGAGCTCACATCGACGTTGTTGGAGACAGCGGTCTGGAGGATGAGTTCGACGTTGGCGTAGTTGTTGACGTTGGAGCCGCCGGGCACCATGACCATCTTGTTGGCCATCTTGATGTACTCCGCACTCGCTTGCACGTCCTCAGGTGAGGCCATGCAGACAAAGAAGAAGGCCTCTCGGTTGCGGAATGTCGCATAGGCCCAGCTGCGGATCGAGCGCATGCACTTCACCGCGGCGATCCCATTGTTCGCCACTAGAATCTATGAACGCACACAAACAACCCCACATCGTTTAGAATCAAACCTTATATACACCCAATCGCAGTGTGCACCACAGTATTCCTCCTGTAAATGGATTTAGAAGATTTCTCCGTTATTCATAGTCCGATTCCAACCATGAAACTTCGTAATTATTTCCACTCGACCTAGTGATACCGGGTCTTTTGTTTCATTAATCAGCAATATGAAGTTTCATAAGTCTTAAGCACTTCCTAAAGTCACAAATATTCAGAGAACGCGAGACAATACTGTGCTGACACACCTGATTATCACACTGAGATAGCCAGATCCAACCTCAGCCGCTAGAGACTCATGAACACACGAGACAACAGAGTCTGGCCGTTGTACTAGAAGCAATCGAAACAAGCTATCATGGGAAATATTTTCTGCTTACTATGTTAGTGTGCCTGAAACAGCTCTATTGTTTCATAAAATCATGATTTCGAGTCAAGACCACCCATTACTTACTTCACTTCATTGTTGGAAACTGATACAGCAAACAGCCAAAGTGCCCATTAAGAATTGACCAGCGTTGGTAATTAAGCCTTCCTTCCAATGAGACCATAGATTAGGTACTTACAGATCCTAGATATCCTCGGAACCCTGAGCCAGTAAGAGATACAAACGGAACAGAAATGTTACCACTAGCAACCACCACAAAGCAGGAGAAACTTTTCCTGCCTTCCAATTAGTGTAATAACAATTGATTGCATGAACCACATCCCCAAAAACGCAATCATTTCACTATCAACGCTTGAGAAGAAATCTACAGACGGCCTAGGAGACCATCAGAATTGAGCACGCGATATTGACTGCCATATGCTATCTTCATTCACGTAATCACGAGATCATTAAAATATGCATTAGTTTGCATTAGTTTGACGAGAACTTTCTACTCCATCCCAGAAGATCTTGAAATGATTTACTGTCACGTTCAAACACATACAGGACACTGCTCCGGTAGCTATAATGAAAAAGAGTTTACCGAAAAGTATAGTGCATCAGCATTCGGGAAGGCTTTCAAATCGAAATAGTGACGGTAACCAAACCTATTTATCAGCACCGACTGTGGTTTTAATCGGTCGCCACCCCCGCACACACACAAATCATCGGTCACAAACTGAGTAAATATTGGAAAAAAAAGTGTAACGCACTACCAGCCCCGAACCCCGGAGATTTAAAGTACACTGAAAAACCTGATTTTAAAGGTAACACCCTGTCCACGCTTTCAAAAGGATTTATACATCGACTAGGCACTTGCATGAAGGCGATTGATTTTAGAAATGAGCATGGGGATGGAAGCGGACACGTGGGTAGTGCCTATTGCCAGTTAAAGCGCTTTTTCAAGAGCAAGCGATTCCTAACAGAATATTTAAAAAGGTGCAACAAAAGAAATGTAAACAAGAAACTGAGGATAAGAGATGCAGAGCAGCGAATTCACAACTGGAAAAAGAGAGACAAAGAAAACAGATCCCATTTTGCAGCGATAAAATGAAGTCGTTACAATGCATGCACAATACTTGGTAATCAATTAAAGGATTTAAAAATCAAGAAAAAAAAACAAAATCAATGTCTACCTTGGCAAAAAATTCTGTGAGGTGCATAAGAAAGCGTGTCAAAGCTTTTTGGTAATTGATCAGGTGAGCAAACTCACTCTCTTGATGAATCGCTGACCGTTGTGAGCACGAACAAACTCTTCTGGTGAGACGAAGGACATTTTTCGTGTAGATAGACCTTGCGAATCACCGCTAAAATAGAATGGAGGGATGTCAAAGAAAAAAATCATCCCGCCCATCCATTCGTACTGAAATTGCTATCAGTTGTAATGACAAAAGATCAGTTGACAAATAGTACAAGAGGCAACTAACGGTTCAATATTAGCAGGAGGAGCTGGCTGAGCCGATGTGGATTCTTCGGGTTTTTTCTTGGCGGCAGATTTTTTGTGTGAACGATATTTCATCTAATAAAAAAGATAAGTTTGAGACAAACTAAGGGAGATAGGCAGGCGAAATGTGAACGCAGTTAAACGATTTGTTAAATATACTGAATCACCCAGAAGCAACGTAAAAGTAATGCCTTACTTTTGAGTAAGCTGTAGTTAATTAAATAACGTAAGTTTATGGACGCGTCATCAAAAATGTAATTGGGTTTTCACTGCTAAGAAATAAATGCTAGATTTAAGTGCAAAAACAATGGCAACAAATTGCTCACAGGAAATGACAGTAAAATTGAAGCATCTAGTGCTCAATAAGTGGTATAGACTTGATAGAAAAGGGCAATGAGTCACCACGTCCTTTTAAATATTGACATTGAAACAATAATTCTAACTACACAAGCAATATTCGCATTTTTCAAACAGTCGAACAGATCTTACCAACTAATATTGCATCTACTTCAAGAAATTAGAGCAGATATACCCAACCAAACTTCACGAGAGAGCAGGTTCACAAAAGTGCCGCTGAAAGTTTTGTTGTGCAAGGTCAAAATTGGAAAAAATGTACAATTCTTAGTATAAAGTGTGTTGGGTTCAAATAAAATTATGCCATTAATTGAACGAAATGTAGTTAAAATTTGCCGTGTTGCTTGCACATATTTAGTCATGACAGAACCTAAATGCAGCACTTACTGACCTCACAATAGTGGAAAATGGTGTAAGTGGGGATCTCTGTTGCTATGGGATCTAAATGTTCTGGATTTGTATTGTGTTGAAAATGCACCCATTTTAGTACCATTTATAGAAGTTGACTCTGGCAAACCTTCACACTTAGATCAACACTACCACATTTGTTCAATCTTTTAATTGACGACTTCCAATTGCTCTTATCTATTGTGTTTTTTTTCCATTGAAGAGCTTATTCATGTAGTGCTAGTAAATATAGCTTACATGTGATCAATGAATTTTTTTATAGGACTTTTACGTAATTAGGGGTCCTCGTTCCACATCGAATTTTGGACTGTGTATTGTATAAGTGGAATCAGATACACTTGATTTAGTATGCAATGAAATTGCATCCAGTAAAACAATCAATAATTTTAAAATTTAATCTCTAGAAGACTGAATCTGCAAAATAGTCTTTCATTGCACTTTTCGTTTTGTTTGCCGTACCACATTACTTACCCAAATTTAATCTTGACAATTCATCTAATTTCATTAACTTTTTGCACTTTTTTAACGTTTATTATATATTTTTGCATATTAATGAGAAGTACGGAAAAAGCAAAGTGCCCTTGAACAGTTTGTCCGAGCCAATGGCTCGACTGTCCCATAATTATCGTTCGTGAATGCTCGACCCTTGATGTCGTTCTTGTGGGGTTGATAGATGTGGTATCAACTAACTGCTTCATCTAAATGGGTGTGTTATTCCTTTCATTCTTGAAAGATTTTTCAAGATTATTTTTATCTGTTGCATGCTGTAACTTAATTGGATGTCCATTGCAATACCTAAATTTTTCCGATCTGTATCGTTGATTGGTTGATTGTAGATATAATTAAATACTTCAAAAAATGACGGCATCGGAGCATTTACCACCGTCGTATACTACTTGGACGAATGCTCAACTAGTCACCTGGGCCGGGGGTGTAGGTGCTTGTTTTCAACCATATTTGCCTGCCCTCCGAGCCGCAAATGTCACGGGACGATGGCTCTCCTGCCTTTCGGACAGCGACCTCGAGTCCATTGGCGTCAAGAAGATCGGCGACTGCCGCCGTATTCACGCGGCCGTCTCCCAGTTGATTGAGGACTACGCAGCTCTTGAAACTGAAAACTTGCAGAGCCTGCTTTTTAGCGTTGTCCGTGTTATTGGTCAGTTCGCATCGCTTCTCAAACGTGTGCGATTTAACGATGAGTCTGATGAACTTGAACACCAACTTGTCCGATGTCTCCTTCGTCTGTGTTATGTAGTGAAAAAGGCGGCATCGTGGCTTGAACGTGCTCCATTCTCCCACATCTCCCGCCTCGCCGCACTACGTAGATCCATGGTACAGAACACGGTGGACCTTAACACCGTTTTGCAATCTGCTTTGCGGAAATCAAGCTTGCTCACTTATGTCAACGCAATGTCGGAACTCACCAAGGGTCTAAAGAGCCGTTTGGAAGCAACTATTCACGATTGTGACGATTCGCTTTTCCTCACTCCCTGCAGCGTTGAACAGGTCTCTTTGCGCAAAGGCGACAATCCCAGTTATGTACGTTAATTTGGCTCGGATTTGAATTTTTCTAGGGCTTTACGTTCCACACGAATGACTGTAGGGTGCATATCATCGACTCTTTAGACTCTGATGTGAGTCATCTTAACGCTTTAATGTAAATAACCCACTAATGACTCTCAGTACTACGTCAACTTTCCAGCTTCAAACACCAGCATTAACCTGCGATCGCATTTCTCGTGACGATGAAATTATTGAGGTCAACTTTCAACTTGTGGTATGTCAGCATTTTGGCATCTTTTGCACATCCATTCAAATTCATTATTTCATTTCGTGTGATAGTGGTTCTAGATGGCCTAGCTGGCGTCAGGCCTCCACAACCCTACCCTTGCTATAAGTAAAAAAAAAAATCAGAAAAAAAATCTTAGGGTCTTTCATGCTACTGAACCAATCATCAATCCCCCACAGTATTTGCAACGAATAGTCAAGTGTTTACCAAATACCTCCCGCAAAGCGGCTATGATAATGTTATGGATTGCTACACTAAGGTTCTCTTTAAGACTGATCAACTACATCGTACAAGAGGGGGAGCCGAGTATCAGGGAAGACGCTCGTAAATGTGTGATAAGAATACGGTTAACCGGATTGGTTGTTCGGCCGCTGGGCCAATAGTAATCAGTATCGATGAACAATGGCGATTGGTGGAAAATTGACACAAGAAGGTAAGTGCGGTGTGACGAGGCCCTCTTACCACCTAGGGGTGACCTTTTCTTGATAAGGTAAATACACTTTATTTGAGTCTGGTCCAATATGCAATGGCTCTGTCCTATCTGGCTTATAGATTGAATAGGTCATCTCGTGGTGTAGAGAAGGTTAATGCAAACGGAAAGTATTTGACAATCAATCGATTGCATTAACCCTCTATATCCACAGCATCGGGTTCCCCTAAATACAATCTACGTTTTTTTTTCCTGAACTTGCCCCTAGAGCATTTGTTTGTGTAGAATAAACGCTCGATAAACAGCCATTCGAGAAGAGTAGGTTGCGGAGCGACCGCAGCGTGTGTGGGAGACGAGAGTAGACAAAAGGAGTTCGTAGGGTGGTGAGGCGGGGCCGAAAAAAAGCGGGTGAATACACAGAAAAAGAAAAATCCTGGGTGTTTGTGAGTTAATTTATTAGGCTAGTGTCCATTGTTCCGGTTAAGTTTGGGCATCGAGTGGGCCAGTGGGAAGAGGCTTGTTGCCGACGATCCGATTGAGATGCGGCTGAGTGGGAGACTGGTGGCCGTCGATCCGGTATAGATGCCGTTCGGTGTGAAATTTGGCGGTTAGAACAGTCTAAATGGGATAGTACTCGTGTCTTGACCCTGAGTCACTAGAGAAAACATCAAGGGAAGTGAGGAATGTGTAGCGGACAGTGCCATTACTCCAAACATAGCTTTGGTGTTACGGTGGTTGAATATGGTAGGCGCTCCGGGAGAAAACGATGAGTTGGGAGTGGAAGTTGAGTCGAGAGCTGAATTCTAGTGTAGGACAGGAGATGGGGAGTCTTCATCTTCGTTGGGTTGGGGAACTTGGCCATGTAGATTGAACTTCTGCTGGAAACGTTACTGTAATTTAGCAGTAGGAAGACTGGTGTTTTAGTATCCTAACCAGGAAGGTAGACTGCGACCGTTGTTTGTATGGTTTGGAAATGTGTATTAATCATTGGTTTCAAACTGCCGACGCTGACTACGTATTCTTCGCCGTCTCGGTGAATCGCGAATGTCTTCTCGGTCCTTTTCAAAACCTTGTATGGACCGTGGTAAAGGGGTCGAAGAGGGTTTTTAAACCGCATCACGCCCCACCGTTTGAAGCTTCGGAAGTCCAGTGCATTTGAAGATGAGCTTCTTAAAGAAGCAGCCTTTGAAGAAGCTTAGTTCAAACCCCACAAATGTTCATTGTCGTCTTCAAAACTTTGCAAATGGGTGTCTCCTCATGAATTACCTGAAAACGATCAGTTTATATTTCGGGTCGAAGTCTTTCCCTCCTCACCAACTTGTTTCACATTTTTGGATATACGTGTCTTATTGGTGGCTTCGTAAGCGAGCAAAAAACAACCCAGCCACAGCTACAGCCTGATAGGAGTACAGTATTGATGGTTGCACTAAACTGGCTTCAAAGCCTCCACCCAAATCACTACACATCTTTTGACTACTCCAGAAAACTAGCGTTACCACTTTTCAAGTTGGTGGGTGTTAATAGGTAGGAATTTGAGGAGGCGGACAGAACTTATGGCATGGCTTTTCACATGCCCTGACCACCTGTCTCTGTTTGTGGAGCAGCTGGGCTGGGAGCACACGGCAGTGGCGCGGCTGATCGAGGGGAGCGCGAGGCGCCTCGACTTGCGGGTGCGGCGGCGACCCTCGCACTGCACCGACTTCTACCTCGGTGGCAGTGGAAGTTCGCGGCGCCAGCGCATGCAGGCCATGGCACGCATCCCCCGACCCTTCACCGCTGAGCCTCAGCACTCCCGGTAAGCCTCTTCGCCCCCTCTACACGCGTATCTGCCTCACGTTGCCTCTCTCTATCAGCGTCACCTGTATCAGAAACTGTATTGTCTGTCTATTGAGCTAAGGCATGGATCGGACAATCCCAGTAAGCTGGCTAACCAACGACCCCCCCTAGATACGTATGCTCAGCTTATCCGCCTCATATTCCCCTCAGAGATGTTAGGGCAGAGGTGCTCTTACTTGAGACAATGGACATAGTTGTCGACGAATGTTAGAGCAGGTTTTTAAGCTATCTCTATCAATGGTGAATTACTTCTGCTCATCGGGCCTAGACTATGGCAAATTGGTGCGCCTTGAGGTCCTAACCATTCGAACAAGATTGCGACTTGTGGTGTCCTGGAGCCTTGTAGGTCAAAACGGTAACCTGAGACATCATTCATCAAACTAGCTGACTCTTGACCGGCGAGCCACAACACTCCCAGTAACCCCTCTTAGCGCTGATCAATTGCCCTTTGGAGATGCTAGAGTGTATCATAAGCTATCTATATCAAGGCCCCCTTATTTGGAACAATGCGTTTTATTGGTTTGCATTTTTTGATTGGTCTTAGACGTTCATTAGGGGTGCTTCTTGAAGCTTTAGAAGTTGAGATAAGATTGCACTGGGGTCCTCCCAAGTTTCAACGGCACCTTGGGATCGCTTTCAAGGGTGCTTGTTTATCATCACTCAACGAATCGGTACTTTCATCCCTTTCAATACCTATATGCACCACATTCCCTCTGCTTGAGCACTTTCATCACTTCTGTATGTCCTATATTTTTCTCACTGTTTGCACCACACAATACCTGCCAGTGATGTTAGAATGTGTCATAAGCTCTCTTCGATAAGGACATTTTGGTTTAATAAGTGACCATTTTCTTGGTGTAGCCTGGGGCCAAGAAATAACTCCTCAATTTGGCTCAAAAGTAGATCGGGAAATGAGTTTGTAAGTTTGCACTTTTGTTTATTTGAAAAGGTGCCCCGTGGCTATAACCATGGGAGAAGGGATTTCCCTGAGGTCCTACTACATCTGAATGACAATTTGGGATCAGTTTCAAGGTTTATCCATCATCATCCATTCTAGGCAGCACCTGTCAAATTTGCAGTTTCACCCGTTTCTTTAGGCAAGTAACAAAGTAGCTCAACGGAATCCTTCTATCACTAGATGCAAAGCCAATTAATTACGCCAAATGCATTGTTTCAAGGATTCTTAAACGAGGTGAACTTTGCTCTGCCGTCTAAACGTCTGCCTGAAACACGTTTACGTGAAAAGGATTTTTTAGTAGCAACTTTCTTTAAATTTATTGTCTTTTTACCTTAAACAGACGATCAGACTTCCTGCGCAATCGCACTCCGAAGCGACGAACCCAGCCTCTGTCCAATTCGCCCAACACCGCCGCCGCCGCCACAACCACCACCACTTCGCACGAGGAGGAGAAGGACGACGAGTCCGTCGCCACCGACCCCTCCTCCTCCGCCACCACCGACCGCATCGAGTCCCTCACCAGCGCCAGTCCCGGGAGCCTCCTCAAGACTCCCGGGTCCCTCTCAAGGTCCCACAGTCGTCCGCGTCACGAGCGCTATTGTCAGGCCGTCAAGATATCCGGTGATCAGTCCCCATCCGACTATCCCTCCCAGCAGCATCCACCGTCACTCACCCCTTCCACTCTCGACGATACGAATGAACCCACCTCCTCTCAAGTTCGTCCATCAACCGGTGTGGACATGGAGACCACTCCACCCCGCAAGAACCGCCGCCGTCCCGTGACCCTGGGCTCTCTTGACGACTTTTCAACCTCTGGACCCACTGGGCTCTCCGCATCATCCACCCCGCCCTCTAAAATCCAGCGAGGCAGTGTGGTCAAACCCAACTCGCTCCAGGGTTGGCTCTGGCTCAAAAAGCGTCCGTCTACTTCCTTCGGCAGCCGCTATGTGAAGCGGTGGTGCGTGTTCAGGCACAACACCCTCTACTACTACCGTAGCCAGGAAGAGGAGAATGCAGAGGGCCTGATTCTCCTCCACGGGTTTACCATCTCCCCTGTTGCCACAGAGAGTTCGCGGTCCAATCGCTACCCCTTCAGGGTGTACAACGAGTGGACGCGGTTCGTCTTCGCTGCGGACAGTGAGGGTGCGCGCACCCAGTGGATGAATATGCTGGGCTTAGCGGCAATCGGTCAGTCGGCGTGTCTGTGGACGTCGCCCATTGGTGGATTCCACAGGGGCTATCTCCTGACTCCCTCGGATGCGGAGGCGGGCGAAAAGACGCCTGGAGGAGGCGAGGCCATGAGTCCTGGTCTTCTGGAACCTCCTAGACCCAAGACTTCGGGCGGAGATGGATCCGCTAGGTCTCAACCTGTGGTGAGTTCGAGTGGAGTTTAGCTACTTAAAAACGTATTCTTAGCAGGCTTTGGACATTGTTACCACCCACTGCAGCAACAGTTTATGCTAAATTCTATTGCTGTTTTCTCTTAGCCCCCCTACAACTGCAGTTAACGTAGGTAGAATCGAAGTCTTAGGGCTGTCTCTGCTGATAAATTCGCCTCATTCCGTGTTTCCCAGACAATGCAGCGCTGGTCATCAAGCCTGAACGTTCCCTCCTCCTCGTCCACCGATCTCCGCCAATGCGTGAGCGTCACACCGGCGGCATCAGCCAGTCTGGCCGCCCAGACCCCGCACACACAACCCCACCACCACTTCCTGTCGGTGAGTGCCTCCTGCCTGGCCGTCACATCCTCCTCGACCACCACGACCAACTCCACAGAGGACGACGAGGGTCTACGAGCCCCCGACGCCAACGCCGCCGCCGTCGCAGCCGAGGAGGGCGAGGGAGACGTCAGCCAGTCTCCATGTCGCTTGACGCGTCGCGACGCCATGATTCGTCGCCGCCGCACCCGCCGCCTTACAGAGGGTTCCATCTCCCCCTCCGTCTACCTAACCTCGCCCCCGATGATGCTACGCTCGCAGGGTGACTGCAGCAGTGGTGTCGGAGGGTTCTCGCTGGCCTCGGTGAGCAGCAGACGTCTGTGTGTCATGTCGACGGGCACCAGCAGTGGCGGAGACGAGATGGAGGGCGGCAGTCTGCAGCTCAACCCCAATCGACTCTCGCCGTCTTGCTCCCTCTCCAGACGCTCCTCGGAGTCGCCCGAACAGATGTCATCTTCATGATTGTTCTCCTGACTTGCCTCCATCGACGGATATCATTGGTTATCTGTGTTCAACTCCATCCGAACTCGCTTCATGAATCGGCTTAAGAATTATTGATCTATCGTAATTGAAGTCGAATGTCTTTTTTTCTCGGTTTTCGAGAGGATTTCAGCGGGGTAAGGGGTAGGGAGAGGCATAGCAGATGTGTAAAAAGGCGTAGCCCATAATCCATATCCAAGGACAAAATTAGACCCCAATAGTGGGAAGTTCACTAGTTCTGAAACCGACTAGTTCTCACAGTGCCTAACTAGATGTTTCGCCTGGACGGCGTTATCAATATTATAATAAATAAATCGGAGTTGAAATCTTGTTCACTAGCTATACTACCATTCATGGGTCGTAGGCTTTGTATAATTCTGACGATTCTTGGAACCTAACCATCCTTTTTTAGTAGGTTAGTGAATCTATTCCCTATTGAAAGCTGGCTGGGATAGCGCTATTGATGTTGAAGTACCACTGTGATGTTGCCAAAATCGTGTAATGGTCTCCACAGTGTTGATGCGTATTGGATTGTAAATGCGAAAGGAACCTTTTGGCCTTTAGAGATGGTATTTTACTGGAGATTTTGTACATGATTTATTAGTTTAGCAGTCTAGATTAATGACGATAAAATACAGCTTCACTCGAACATTAAGGTTAATAAATACCAAAATTAAAATTGCAAAATCTATGACAGTATAACTTCATAAGGCATCATTTCAAATGCACTATTTACTGTTTAATAGTATGTATTTACCCCCTTAACAACATATGAACAAGACATAGAAATAGCTTCTTTAATAATATTAAACAACAAAATTTTTATTAACTTAGAATAATCAGTTTTTCAAACGATTCACAAAATATTTTATGACGTTGTTTGAGTCACTCTAAAGGGCGCTTTTGTGGAACAATATAACGTTTTTCCGAATATCCGACGTTCTAATTGTTCTCGTAGTCTTTTCCGCTTTTTATCGTTATTCTTGATTTTTATTAGGTTTATCAGAATATCACAAGATATAAAATATCTTTTATGCATGTTCATAATCTATGAAGTGCTATGCGAAATTCCAAATTTGTTGAGCGAAAAGGCGAAAATAATGGTTATTTACGATTCGATCAATCCATATAAACCAGTAAAAATGTCTCTGGCAGAAAATTCAGCACCTGCATGAGTGGACAAAAGGTATACTTGGTTGAATGTTGGCCGTGGGATTAACTTGGAATGTAGGCCTCTGGGCAGCAAGCGCACAGGATAATATACCACTAGCCAACTCTGGGAAATATTTTTCAGCCATCAGGAAGACACAATCTTGGAGACATATGTCATCGTATGAAGAATCGAATACCACTTTTGGACATGGATTTGAACAACGGACTATGCGCTCAGCTAGCCATGGGAAGTATTTCCTAGCAAGCTGTAAAACACAGTGACGAGACCTCTCATCCAAAGTTACAGGTGCAGTATATGGAACAAAATTTGTATTTCGACTGAGGCCACTAAGCTCTCCAGTAGCAGAGCACTTGTCAATACACTTTGCCAGTTGTGGATGGTACTTCTCCGCAATCTTCTTCAAGCAGTCTCGCGTAACCGTGCCATTGCAACCTTGTTCTTCAAAGGCTGTAACTGAAGTCATTGGCGTCGTGCTTCGCAGTGGCGTTGGATTGACGGTGGAGCACTTGTCAATACAACTGGCCAGTTCTGGATAATATTTCCCAGCTACTTTCTTCACGCAATCTTGCACTACTGGGTCGGTTCCAACTTGATTCACAAACGAGGGAACTGGACTCACTGGAGTCGTGCATCGTTGTGGTGTCGGATTAACAGTAGAGCAGTTATCGATGCATCTGGCTAGTTGGGGATGATATTTTTCAGCTATCATCTTCACACAATTTTGCATAACAGGATCGGTACTCACTTGGCCTACTAATGAAGGGGATGAAACTAGTGGCGTTGTGCATCTTTGTGGCGTCTGATTAACAAAAACGCTGGGAGGAGCAATGGCGGAGCAGTTATCAATGCATCTAGCTAACTGTGGATGGTACTTTTCGGCAACCATCTTCACACAGTTTTGCATGACAGGGTCGATTTCCACTTGGTTGACGAATGGAGAAGCTGGAACCAATGGTGTCGTACTTCGTTGTGGCGTGGGATCAACTGAAACGGCAACGGGGTCCATAGCGGTGCACTTATCGATGCATCTGGCCAGCTGTGGATGATACTTTTCAGCCACCATCTTCACGCAGTTTTGCATAACAGGATCGGTACTCACTGGAACCAATGGTGTCGTACTTCGTTGTGGCGTAGGATCAATTGGAACGGCGACAGGGTCCATAGCGGTGCACTTATCGATGCATCTGGCCAGCTGTGGATGATACTTTTCAGCTACCATCTTCACGCAGTTTTGCATAACAGGATCGGTACTCACTGGAACCAATGGTGTCGTACTTCGTTGTGGCGTGGGATCAACTGAAACGGCAACGGGGTCCATAGCGGTGCACTTATCGATGCATCTGGCCAGCTGTGGATGATACTTTTCAGCTACCATCTTCACGCAGTTTTGCATGGTCGGATCTGTGCTCACTGGAACCAATGGCGTCGAACTTCGTTGTGGCGTAGGATCAATTGGAACGGCGACAGGGTCCATAGCGGTGCACTTATCGATGCATCTGGCCAGCTGTGGATGATACTTTTCAGCTACCATCTTCACGCAGTTTTGCATGGTCGGATCTGTGCTCACTGGAACCAATGGCGTCGGACTTCGTTGTGGCGTAGGATCAACTGAAACGGCGATGGGGTCCATAGCGGTGCACCTGTCGATGCATCTGGCCAGCTGTGGATGATACTTTTCAGCTACCATCTTCACGCAGTTTTGCATGGTCGGATCTGTGCTCACTGGAACCAATGGCGTCGGACTTCGTTGTGGCGTAGGATCAACTGAAACGGCGATGGGGTCCATAGCGGTGCACCTGTCGATGCATCTGGCCAGCTGTGGATGATACTTTTCAGCTACCATCTTCACGCAGTTTTGCATGGTCGGATCTGTGACCATTGGTTCTACGAATGGAGAGGCTTGAGCCACTGGCGTCAAACTTCTTTGCGGGGTGGGATTGGCTGAAACGTAGGTAGGAACCATAGCGGTGCATTTATCAATGCATCTGGCCAGTTGTGGGTGGTACTTCTCTGCTACTTTCTTCACACAGTTTTGGATGACTGGATCGGTTCCCGTTTGGTCTACAATCGGAGGGAGCGAATTAACTGGCGTTAGGCTTTGCTGCGGCATTGGATTTACTGCAGTGGTGGTTGCTGTGGCGGAGCATCTGTCAATACATCTGGCTAGTTGCGGATAATACTTCTCAGCAACCTTCTGCACGCAGATTCGCAAAGTCGGATCGGTGTTCAGCTGGCCCACGTAACTTCGAGGACTCCCCGTACATCTGCCCATGCATCTTGCTAGTTGCGGGTAGTACTTTTCTGCAACCGTCTTTAGATTGGATTTCGTCTCTTCGCTGTTCTCTTTTGGCGGTGATATTCCTATTCTTGGTGAATATGAGGCACCACTTTGAATGGTGTTACTTGAGGGCCTAATTGGGGTTGATGGTACCATCGGTTTAGAGGTGGACGGCTGCAGAATTGTAGGGCGGGGGCCATGTACCACTGGAGTCGATACATATGCGTTGTAGTTGGCGCAGTGTTGCATGGGGTAGGGGTTAGGCACTGGGTACTGCGCCGGACCATAAATTCGGGCACAGGGCGGCCCCACGTACCTTAATTTTTCTCCATCGTGCCTTCGTGATGGCTGCATAAATTAATTTTGAGTCTCCGAGATCTGACTGGCGTTATTCAAGGCTTCTACTAGTTCATCTCAGCTTCTCAGTTCCTTTTTATTTAGTTAATACCCGTGACTGTCCCATCTGATTTTAGATTCGATTTCTCACGTGTTGGACATCTCAAATAGCTTGACTTGATAAGTCATTTGCTTTTTGCATTCACTCTTTTCTGTTGATAGTTGACAGTTTCGAAATCGGTCTAAATCACCTCACCAGTATCGTTAATATTAGGAAAGTTACAACTAATTGCTGGGTTTTGTCTATCTGACGTCATAGTAGCTATCTACACCACAGCTTCACCGGAAAGTCTCCTTGAGAAATTTGTCTTTCTCGCACAGGAGTACTAAGCAAGCAATGAACAATTGATGGCTCTTTACTCTAAAATAGCTATCATTATCCCCTCACAACCAATCTTCATACCACATTTTTTCTGTTATTTTAAATAGGCTGGATGAATCCGTTCTGAGAAATTCAATAAGTTTTATTGGCTACTCCCCAACAAGTACCACAACAGTAGGTGCCAGTTCTACAGCTCGTGAAATTCCTACAGAGAATCGAAATCGCTATTTACATGAAACAATAGTTTTCGAGCATTGGAAATGGTAAAGAAGCCGATTCTATGGGACTGCTTGGTACAGGAGAATCCAGTGTCACTTAAATATTTAACCTGCCTTTGTACATTTGTGTCGTGAGTCCTGTTATATTAACTATCATATATGCATTTCCAGTCTTGGTCTTACAGTCACTTTGATTCGAAGTGTAATAGTCCCTTCAGGAAGACGAAGTAACTTCTCCGAAGTACAGGCAGGTGGAATAAATTCGTAAGATATGCTAGTTTACCTAGCAATAATTCACTATATGCAAGACCTGCATTATGACCATCAAAAGCCTTGTTTAGCAAAATCTGCTCGGTGAATCGTTCTTAGGCAATTCATAAGCATGAAGGAAACTCCAGCCACCACTAAAAGTAAGATATTAACCTACTTCTGTGCTGGGCTTGTAATATCCAGTGTTTCGACGTGCTGACTATGCTCTATCCATTATGAAAAAAAAAGGAATACATGTCATGGGACTTCTTGGATTTGCAAACTATAGTGAGAAGCGGCCAGGCGACATCATGGTGTAACCAATTTTGCTAGGAGCATGAGCATAGGGTCTAGATCATTGTTATAACACCCTAGCCTACGGTTTGAACTTCCTTCTGGGAGATTAGAAAATTAGTTCAAGCCAGGATTTCTATGGCATATACCATAATATATATGGCTCATGCAAGCTTCATCTAACATATCCGCCTCTGATATAAGAAATTGAAATTCTAACAGAATGAGAAATACACCTGACACGGATGTTCTTTTAGTCCGTGCACTGTCCGATAGTGCACAGCGATCGACTAAACACGAGTTTTAAAGATTCTCTAGAAGAATTGATGCATCATAAGAATGGATCACGCTGTGTATTTAATGCAGCTACGAAGTTAGTGAAAATGCTAAAAATTTTGCATTTATTAGTTGAAAAGAGGGCCTTAGAAACCAATGGATATTAGTGGTTTTCCTTATTTTTAGCACCTTGCGTAAGAGATTTGAACTACCAATGTAATATGAAGTCTATCAAGCTCTGAAATCTAACCTAGACAGTTTGTAATAGTGAATCGTTGCTGACACTGTAGTCACATGCCTCATAAGCTCGAATTATGAGGATAGAATTTAAATGCCCAAAAATGCCCCAATCATTTAGCTAAGTTTAAATTACTTTAAGATAAAGTTTTACCCACTCGATTTCACAAATTTGTACCCGGAATTCGTGAGGAAACAGTTCTGTTAACTAGCCGTATGTTATAGAAGGGAGTTCTGTAAATATGGAGACAGAGTTCATTTAATCGGCTGACTTAAGTCCTAGTTACTGGACAGCTTCCTATCCTCAGACAAAGCCCATAAAACTCCCCCTACGCCATCCAGAGTCCGAGTAAAGTCCATTGCTCCCATTCTTCGCCATCGGGACTCCTCATCTCATACGCAGTAGCTGATCTAAAGTGATTATCACATTAAAGAACTTCCAAAGGCTTCCCCAGGAGAAATAAACTAGCACAGGATGAATGAGGTGGTGTCAGCACGCCGTCGTACGATGTTGTGTACACCAATTATCGTGTCAGGGCACAAATTGTGACTAAGCGATCTGTGATTGGTTCGTTCGTGTCCTTGTCCTTGAAATCAGCATCCACATCAGTGCAACGCATAAACATTATAGATCCACCTTGGAGGGAATTCTAGTTTCGATAACCACCAAAATTGACTCCTGTCGTGTTTCTATGCGTATTCAATTCAAATGAATACGAGCGAGCTTTTGTGAATTGAAAATAAAATGAGTATCTGGTGAAATTCTCCAACAGTTCTTCTTTACTACAGTCCAAATGCTCAACGGACGTAAGGTCCTTATTATCGCAAAATTGCAATGCTGTATAATTTAGACCCCAAGAACCACGAAAACCCCATACATGGATTTAGTGTAGGTGCTTGGCCAAACTCAAGGTCGTTCTACGATGGTTGATGTTTTGTTGCAAGATTAAAGCAATTCAAAAAATTAAATAATTAATTTTTCGGTGGAACAGATGCCTATAATTAATTAAATATTTACGATCTTTAAAAATATTTTTAGGAAAACTATAATTATTCTCAATCGATTATGAATTAAAATGGCTTAGAAAGATGTTGTGGCAAGACGTCTCTCAGATCAATTAGATTTATGCATTATTCCAATGGAAACCGATTCTATAGACTAATTTCTGAGTGCTTACAATGATTTACTGGTTCTAAATTATTGGAAGCGAGTAATCAGTAAATTCGTAACCTTAAGAAAAGCACCATTCTGCCTCGCTCCACGTTAACAAAGCTACCAATACCTAAAAAAGATGTCACTAGGAAACAGATTCTCTCGAAAAAGGGTGAAAAAACCCTTCTAGGAAATCTAACGGGACGGCCATATTTACCAACATTAAAACAACTCAAAACTAAACTTATTGAGTTAGAATTTGGCAATATTAATTCCAACTGCATAATTACACATTGAAAAGATTTAAGTGTCATTATGTTCATCAACTTAGAAATGTAACTAATAATACGAAATTTCAAGGCAATACTCACAGATTTAGGTACAGTGGGACTTAAGTAGCTAACGATAATCATCTTAAATACCCAACTAATTAAATAATAAGAAGGTTCTTCATTTACTTCATTGCTCACACAATTCTTATGATGGACAAAAACTACACACCCAGGAAATCAAGTTTTTATTATTGGGGCGTGTTGGTGTTGGTTTGACCTAACAGGACTGAGAAAGGCACTGGATGAGTTCCGGCCAATAGAAAGCTAGAAGCACAAGGAGGCTGCGTTTCAGGTCCTCTTTTCTGGTTGACGTAGCAGGCTTCTCAAATGCCATATTCAGAACGATCGAAGTGAGACCCTCGGGACTGAGGGTAATCTCACCCTGCGGAAGTTCTCCTGCCATTGGAATGACAGTCAAACAACTCAAGTTCCCTGCTTCATCCAGATCGATACGCAGGCTTTTCTGTGTCGTATGCGTCGAGCCAGCCTTAGTTAGGGTCGCTAGACACTGATCGAAATCCGCAGACAGACAGGGATAGACCTGTTTGGCCAGTTTCACCAAGCTGTCATGCAAAGCGCACTCCTCCAGATTTGGTTTGGCAGCTTCACAATCCTGCTCGTCAGTGATTTCAGAAGTCTTCACAGTCATTGTTGGAACACTTTGCGGTGCCATCGTGTTGTTGGTGGTTGTGGTTGTGGTAGTGGTAATAGTGGGTGCAGGAATCGTTTGGCAAGGAGTGGCCTCTTTCACTAGCACAGAGGGGTTGCAGCTAGCAGGCAGCTGCGTCGGAGCTGGGGAAGGTTGTTGAACGGGCGTCGGTGGGGTCATCTTATTGAGGACTTCCGCCAGTTTTGGGTGGAATTTCTCCGCAAACTGCTTCAGACAGACCTGCTCGATTGTCTGTGGCGAGGTGGAGGGCTGCGGAGCCGGACACGGAGGAGGTTCAGGAGTCACGCACTTGGAAAGACTCTGCCCCAGTTTGGGATAGAACCTGTCTGCTAGGATTTTTAAGCAGGCCGGCATACTTGGCGGCTGCTTAGCTGCCGCGTCTGTTGCTGCGCATGACACAGTCGGTGTTCCACAGGTCGGAATGGGAGTCACAGCTGGTGTACAGCGGTTCTGTGTAGCTGTCTTGGATTCAAGCTTATCAGCCAACAGTTTCAGATACGCCCGAAATTCTTCGACACCAACCTGCTGGATGGCTGAAGTGGAACACCTTGAAGTAGTTGTCCGCTGCTCCGAAAATGTTGAAATCGGGCACGGAGTCTTTGGAGCTGTTGGAGCCGGGGTAGGACAGGTCTTGGATGTGGTGGTGACCGTCTGCATGATCCTCTCCAAATCTGCTGACATTGCGCGACTGGGAAGAAGCGAGTTATGACAGCCCGTCTTACCCACGTCTTTTATACCAACTATCTTATCCCGTGACCAGCTTGAACTATTCAAAGTGCTGATGAGTAATTACTGATTGCACTTTTATGAGGCGAATTCATCTCTCAAAAGAGGACGGAGAGGCCTATCAATCAATCCCCAAAGACCTTTATTCCTTTCATTTTAAAGCTACCAACTCTTTAATTCAACAGATGAGCTGACTTTACGGATACTCTCGTAATTGGCCATTTATAGACGAAAATTTAATTTTAGACACAAGGTTTACTAATTTAATTTATACTAAAAGGTATAATTTCCTCAAGGTCCGTTAATTGTTTACTATTTGTTTAAATACGGCAATACCCCAATCTGAATATCGACCTATAGCATCCTTAGGCAGCTCACCTACTCAAAGTACATGAGTTTTATTTGTTTGGCTCTAAAACTCAGCTGGATAGGCATAAATAATAGGGAATTTTGGCTTGTTCCATCGTTTATTTTAGAGACTAGACCCTTCAATACAAAGGCAAAATTCTACTTGTATTCAAGGTATCATGTAAGGTGATTAGCACTTTAAATGGGACTCCCAAACGCGTCCAATGTATAAACGTATATTAGGAGAAACAACTAGCACGTTATGGGTGAGGTGTTGTTCGCACTTACTTTTCGCCGTATTCAGTGTTTAAAAACGGGCCAGAAAAGGAATGTTTGTAAATACAAAAATATTTCTAAAGACGCCAGTAGAATTTGTAAAAATTACTAAGAATTGATTATGTTTATAAAAAGTAACTAATACACATAAATGCACCTTTTAAAATGTGACACGCCACTGTAAGTGTTCGGTACATTTATATTTGTTGAACTGATTATTCGAAATACTTCAGAGAACCTAAAAACAATGATTTATTAGTTGATATTAAAGTCCTTTTAACTCTACGTACAAAATATTTTCGAGCTCAAGGCTAGAACTCTCTCCCTTAGATGCACTTAACTGTCACAAGAATCGGCACGAGGTATATTCGTCATTGTGACCATAGACAAATTTAAGAAGGGCAGAAACTACAATGGTGATGTTAGAATTTCATCATATCGAGAGATGATATAAACAAAAAGTTTATTTTAATGGCTGCTGCGCTGATAAACATGAGCAATTCGTTGTCAGTTTGCATTCATAACTGCAACTTCCAATTGCATCAAGCACTGGATAGATTTTCTCTATTTAAAGATCGAGTTATGCGCCTTTTTGCTCGTCTAGAGAATTACAGTGTTATTTTTTGTGAAAATGTTATTTTCCTGATCCTTTGAAACCTTTTTCGAGATTCTGTGATGCAGGAAGTCGAATTGAAGCATTTTCTAAATTGCGAGAGGCTTAAATATCTTTCAGGGTCAATAAATGATTAACCTGTGGTTCTCTTAACTAATCAGTTCAGAAAGCATGCTTTTATTCTGCGCGAAACAGGAGGAAAACATGAATATCTAAGCCTCGAAAGTGGAAACCACGTTCAAGATAAACTCGGGTTTACCAAAAGAATATCAGAATGATTTGAGCCGGATTCCACAATGGACATGGATTTAATGAAAACGCCTACGCTACTACAGTGAATGTGTGGTCCTTTTGTGCAATTGCTTAGTTAATAAAACTACGATTCATTTCGTTGCCTATTTAAGGGTAGAAATACCCATTTGCATTCTCTTTGTTATTTCACAGTCATTTTCTGTATAGAATTCATCATCTGTATTTTAGGAAGAGGATGTAACGGAATGGCCCCACTTAGATCTGCTCCTGTGCTGAGTGAGGAAAGCACTCAGGCGCTTTATTTGGTAAAGGAACAATGGGGCACGACCCAGACTTAGACTGGCGCCAGGGGAGTCGAATGACTTGGTAGGCTGTGTAGAGCGTCCGGAGAGCTGTCTAGTATCTTGTTGGTCACGTCTGAGTAGCTGACCTCACGCTGAGAAGGCTATGAGAATTAGGGGCTTAAGTTATCGACATATTTTACCTTACAAACTTGAATTCTTTAAAAGATAAAAATAAAACAAAAAAAATTGTTTGAAACACATCGTATGGCTCATTCAAATCTTTTCTAATATTTAAATCCGATTTCCAAAATTACAAATATTATAACTCCAGAAAATTATATTAATAATTTTCTGATTATCTTTGACTATAATTTATTAACCTTTCGTTATTAACTGTATAATATGTACAGTTGTTTAAGTCGTTACTATGACGAGTTGCATTTCGTTGAATAAACTTGGAGTTATCACGTTTACTAATTGGACCACTTTAGATAACATAACACCTCCGTACTCTGCAGAAAATTGAAGAGCTTTTCACGACTCTAACTAACGCATGAAATAAATAAACGAAAACTCCAGATGAAATCGTTGATCAGATCCCCTTTTTTGATCCATCCAGATATGGATACCATAGACTTAATGTCTTCGGATGTGTTGGAATCAACGAAGAAACGTTTACTCTTACGGCGTCTTCACAACAGAGCATACGAACTCTTCATTAATTTCATTCTTCCTAGAAAACCCGAGGAGCTATCACTTGATGAGACTATTGCAGTTCTACGTGTCTTATATTCAGGCGAAAAGTCTCCTTTTAATTCCCGTTTCCAGTGCTTCAAAGTCTCGATGGAATCTGGAGAAAATATTAGAGACTACAAAACTAGAGTCAACAAACTCTGCCCCGAGTCCCAGTTCATTCGTTTCTCATATCATAGCCTACAAAGACTCATTTTTATATTTGGCCTTAAGAAACCCCGAGTTATCTTCTGTTCGAGCCCAACTCATGGCTCTCCTGGACAGTCGTGTCGGAGATATAACAATAAACTAATAAAATCATGCACTACTTGGTCTAGAAGCAGTAGTACTTGTAAAGTTCCTGCCTTTATGTCGATCGCACCAACAGAAAATGAAAATAATACATATAAATTGAATTGCGATCCTATAAAGTTCCATCAAGCACATATGCTAGTGCCAACTCTAACTCCGCAGTGTCAAGACGTGGAACGAACTCCTTCACGAACGTTGGGGAGCGATTTTTAGCAAAATCACCACCCACGATGAACAGATTGGTTATCCCAGATCTAGGCTGCGCATCAAGGCTCTTTCCCACGGACATAGTAGCTAGACCATTCACTCTTTTCAGTAATGGATTCCTCATCGAAGATACATGCATATTTTAGCCTAAATAGATACTTTTGTTGAGGCTTGATACACTCACATTAAAAATACATGAATTTTTAAGCGGCATTTAAACTTTCTTTTAAGCAGATATCAAGAGCATTGTATTTACCTTTTTTAACCAGATTCGTGTCATTCTTATATCTGGTTGACGCTAGAATTCTAAATGAGTAGTATCATGACCTTTTAATTAACGCATGTCTCTCACAAGTACCCGAATACTAGGTTTACGCCATACCTCTCCATCGAAAAGTTTTGCCCCAGACTGTTTTGGGTTCTATTAAAATTTATCTACCTTTAATTCAACTCAGTTCTTTCAGCAATGACGGATTTTGATAAAATTTAAATAGCGAAAGTTAATTTTTTATGAATAGTAAAAATTAGATGAACTCAGGAAGTTTAGTATTTGTTTCATAATTTTATTAAAGTAGGCTATTAAGATGCACCTTTTTGAGGGAGACAAAATAACCACGAAAGTAGTGGCTTGGTAAAAGTAGAAGATCGCAAGGAGCTTGAGTTTTTCCATCAACTTTAGACGAATGAATGCATGTTGAAAGTAAAAACTGAGCAAGTCTTTTTGAGCAGTGGTTTACAAATGCGCAACACACTCTTGATTTGCCCTTCCTATCATCTACTCAGTCTAAGTGTGTCTTAAGCTCACGTCAAAATTTCGTCTCGCAGATGGATAAAAAATAAGAAAATTATCCATTTTAAATAAGTTGGAATATGCAAGGACAACTCAATGGGTGTTTGCCTTTCTTTTCGCTACCTGCAATCCTGCAAAGGAATCTACATTATCTACTTTCGAAAGCATATACAATGAATGAATTGATGACTCAAAAACCCAAAACGTAGGTGAAAATAACTGGCAAGCTGATAGCTCTAACCCAACCAATTTCCGCGGTGTTAAAAGATGTTATAAGCCATGATATTTTGAGACTAAGCAAGTTCTTAGCACAATGAATACCAAAAATCCTCAGTAGCAATTTCAGGCGGTGAAAATGGTCACCGAAGAAGCAATAAGGAGGCAAGGTAATGGTTGTCCTAATGTGAATTCATCTCCAGGTGGACCAATCACTTTGAAATTTCAAACGTCGTCCTTTCAAAAAGTGATGACCGCAGTTTCCTGGGTGGATTCTGGGAGTGTGATGTGCTAAGATTTTTAGGAAGCTTAAGTGTTCTTTCGTTTAATAAATGGAAATGGTAAATTCATAGTAGGTTCCTGTTGCATCTGCAATTAGAACAATCGGTAGAGCTGTGAAATAATGTGATATAAACTATATGGCAGGTAGAAAGGTATTAAAACATCGAAAATGTGTGAATAAAAGAGATTGAAGAACTGCCAATCATTAGATCACTCTTGTCATTTATATCAACATTTACCTTGAATTCACGAAAATGGTTGGCTTTTTAAAGACTGTAAATGCATAAAAATATTTAATTTTAAGTCATACTGGTACTTTTGAAAAGCCTTGGAAGATATCTGTATAATCCGTGTCATTTGCACAATACTAAAAGATATATTTAATTATAAGTGTTAATTATTTTCACAAAAAATGTCAATCATTTTGGCAATTTTAACTGGTTGGTTATTTATAAAATACACAAATTCATTAACCCACTCCAAAATGACATGAGGACATTCTAACCTACCTCTAATCCTACTTCAAATTATTGTTAATTTTATAGTGTCAAGGCTTTGTACTTCCAGTAAATACATGAAAGTAAAATGAGTCCTTATTTTTGTGTCACAATTGGCTTGAAAATAGCATTTTTTAATATAAAGTTTCAATGGTTTATAATTATTTTAATTATTATTACTCCGTCTAAAGACTTGAGTTGCGCAATAAATAACCCTAAATTGGAATTATGCCAAAAAAGCTCATGTAAAATAAAATCATTTTCCCAAAAAATCGGTCATTTTATTTGTCCCTGTAACTGCTTTCCAACAAGTGCTGTTACTTTGCTCCAACCACCAACCCTTTAAAATAAACGAAATTTTCTGGTTGCCTTCCTATTTTTACTTCATTTATTTTAGTTCTAAAATAAGACGATCTTTTAATATAAATCAGTCATCAGATTATTATGATTAAATGCTTCCAACAACCCACTGAAAGTAACCCAGAATCTACTATCGGCTACAATGCTAGTAAAATTTGTGCAATCCATTCTCTATGCTTTTAAAAAGCAGCAACAGGGGCCCTAATTTAGTTTTACAGGCCTAGAAATAGCCCCATCTTTTTGCCACCACGGATTCCTCAGCTGATGCATGTCAATTTGCAGTCATCGTGAAAATCGCCCTCCATTAATCAGAGACCGGGCCTTTGAAAAAGACCTAACCCTGAGAGGCAGGCCACAAAAACTACCTGCTGCTACAATTGATTAGGCTCCTTCCTCATCTAATCGTGGTTTTGCGGGATTACCCAATCCTCGTAACTCACTCATTCTGATGTAGTAATTGCAGAATTACTAATTTCCACATATGCAGCAAAGATAAAGCACTTTTTCAACCTACTAGAATGGGACTGTGTTAAGGTTTGAGAGCTTCATTTTTGTTAAAATCCATCTAAAAACAGGAAAGTTTATTGTAATTCTTGTAATAATACACAAACACTAAGTAGTAGACTATAACGAAAGTGGCATAGTAGTATCATTTAAAATAATCATAAAACCATTATCATTTTATAGCGTATAATGAGATAAAATTTTAAAGCCACCGGTGATCAGTCATGCCGCAAAAGGAAGAAATCACTTTTCTATCATATATTTATAGGATGAACAAAGCTTAGGCCCCTTATGCTAAGTAGTAATGATGATGAGTTAAAATCGATTGAAATTGTCAAAATGACTGCGTATCAGTATGAAAATAATTGAATAACTTTCTATATCCCTGTCTCCCAGGAAATCTGAATAAAATCGTTTTTAACTAAAGGTTTGATTAATTTGTGAATATTTGGTACAGATGTGGTGCTGAATAATTTTCAAAGAGTCTACACTTTTTCTATATTTCGAATTAGGTTTTAGTGGAATTGACAAGTGATCAAATGATTAGAATTTCTTCAGAGTCTGTTTAGAAAAAATACTCCTTCTAGCTTACAAGATGCCCTATTTTATCTATAATATTTTCAAGGGCATTTCTGAGCGCGTATTTTCGATTTTTTGATACCTTCACATACGCCACTTAATCTGCATCTTATTATTTCATAAAAACCACACCATTGACACAGATAGCTTCCAAGTTCAAATTCTCCTGGAATATTAACCCAAACAAACCCGCGATTTAGACTGTTCAAAAGTAATTCCAGTATGTGGTCCCAATTCGGCTTGATTATGTATCTAGTGCGCAAAAAAACCCTACATTCCATTCCTAGACAATCATCTTAGATCTTCTATTTATAGTACCTCTTTGTAAGTAGCTTGAAAGAAGCACACATTTTTATGAAACAAAACCTATCTCGGGAAAGAAATATTGCCGTCGTTTATGAAAGAATTCTCGGCGAAGCCCTTCCAAACTTCCAGGTTAAAAATAGTAAATAAAACCCTGAAGTGCATAGAGTCATGAAGTCGAAATTATCAGATGACCAGGAGTTGGACAAAATAGTGGAAACACCTATATGGACGTTTTAATGGTTTGTTTATTTTTCATTAGAAATGTTTATTGAGAAGCCTTTATGGTGGATGTTAGAGATTCCAGTAAGAAGTCGATTTCCGCCTCCTCCGCCACCGTTTCTAGAAGACCTGAATGGCTTTTTAGCTGAGGAAAGCGCTAACGAATTCCTTTGAAACCAACAATTTACAATTGATGCTGTAATTACGGCAACAAGTGGGCCTACACCAACATTAAAATTTTTTATTCTTTTTATTCTTCTAAGGTGTCTCCACTATTTCGTCTTTTCTTTGTATAGTCGAATACTTAGTTCTTATCAAGCTATTCTCATCCTCTTAGTTCTTTAACTTGAGGTCCCGAAGACAGTTCTTTTTCACTTGACAATTCCACTTTAATTGAGTTCGGCTTGTCATGTAGCTTTCACCTGGGGAACATTCACATATCCCTCGATTAATGCGTCGGCCCGGGGGCTGGATGACTCATAAAGAAGCTCCATAAGCGCTTTTATTACTGATAAAAAACGACATGTTTTGCGCCCAGCAGTTCTGTCAGTGAGACCGCCACATGCTCCACTGAATTCCATCATCCTACTTTTCATGCCGCTGCCTTTGATACGCCACTCTCCCCAGTTGATGGGTTTTTATAAGCGGAATTAACGCGAAATTGGACATATCTCTACTAAGGTTGAAACGCCTATTTTCCAGACGTAGTGGAGTGGAAATTTTACTTAGCCTTATGAAAGTGCCAAATCGAAAACACATTTGCTTTATTTAAAACTGGAAATACGTACCTTCTAATAAAAATCTTTAGCAAGCGTTTTAAAATTAAGGTACTTCTGGGAGAGCATAAACCAGTGGTTTGGGAAGTTTTTAGAAGGAAATCTTTCATTTGGAATTCTCTTAACGGTTTTTATTTTATTGTGCCCCAAAACCCTTACTTTAGTTTTATTTCTGAAACGCCACATTAATTAATTTATAGAGAATAGTGAGGAAAGTCTTGATTTAAGGCATCAAAATCCCAAGTGGCCGGATTGGTTGGTCAGCCGCTGGACCAATAATATTTGCGATCAATAACAGCGATCGATGCCTAACTTGAGGCATCGTTGATTCAGGAGTGCACGCACGAAATCGGGTGCGGCCGTGTAACCTGTTGAATAGTTTCGTGGGAATTGATTTTTAATCGATAGTGCTATTACTTTCTAATTCAAATTTTTTCGTAGTTAACAACCACTTGATTAATGTGACTCAAATTTTGATTTTACCTCGACTGACTTTAGAAATCTTCGAGTGTCAAAAATAATTGTAGTTAAGGTTTAAAAAGATGGCTACCATCATCAGCTGAGAAAGAAAGTATCGTCAGACACAGTAAGAATGATTCCCAATTTCACTAAAAAGTTGTACAAAATATAGTGGATACTTCAATCAACTTCTCCTTCAGTAGGGATATGCATAGAAGGTATGAATGAAATCACAATAATTAATTTTTAACCCTAAAGTGAAAACACTTTAAAAAATCAACAAAGTATATTTTAATATTATATAGGTCCACATTTTAAGGTAATCACAGCCTCAATTCTCACAGGTATTGATTCGCACAAATTGTAAAATTGTTGGTTCTAAAAGGAATTTAGTCCGTTCCTCAGTTAAAACATCTTCGAGTTCCTTTAGAGACAAAGATGCTGCGGCGGAAATCGTAATCTTACTTGAATCTCTAGAATCAGAATGGTGTTCTTCTTGCCATTCTTTAACAATTCTAGCTCTATAGATTGGTGCAGCCCGAAATTGGTCGACCAAATTTCCTAAATGAAGGAAATCATTGGCCCGCCATGTTTTACGGTTGGGATTAAATGCTACTTTTGGCTGTTCCGGAATATAAGCGCCAACGTCTCGTCGGAGGAAATTACATTATTCCACGGCTCTACTCCACCACTCTAAACACCTTGAAACATTTGTCGTCTTTTATATCAGAGGTTTTCTAATGTCAGGTCTTCGGTCTCTGTGCAGCCATCGAAAAGGAGCAGTTTTTGTGGGGAAATTTGGTTCTATAGGTATTCGGGTGTTCCATTAAGCTCTGCAGTGGTTTTGGAATCCTTAACAATTCGATTTAGAGTCCCATAGCCTTTCTCAGACAGAATTTTAATTAAAAAATAAAAATTACAAAAATGTCAACTTTTGTTTGCTTATAAGATGTTCAAAATTATGATGCCAGAATTTTGGGTGTTTCCACTATTTTGTCCAGATCTTGTAGGTTCCTAATATGCATAGGATTACAAATGAATAGAGAACACGTTTAGAATTTGTATGATTTGGGTAAATTTGTGGCTGCTTAATAAATCACATTCTCGAACAAGTAGAGGAAGGGGGACTTGCTGGTCATTTTTACAATCGCCGCTGTTTAAAAGATCTCAAACTAGTCGTCACTTGAACACTGGTATAGGAAGAAAATTTTTCTTCGCCCGACAAGTGCGCCGAGGTAGATAAGCCTCCCAGAGAGAGAGAAAGAGAAAGACAATTGTTTCTCCTTGTTCTTGACTTCCTTATTGTCTCTGGCGCCGAAAATATGGACCGGTACGGCCGGCTGAGTAACTGATTAACCTTGAGAAAACATCAAATATGATTTTGATTTTTTTGAAACCCGAATGAGTAATTCATTCCCATTCAAAGCAAAGGAAGTTTCGTCGTTGAATCTGTGACTAAAGCCTCGGTTTCTCGTAAATTAATCCTCCTTATTGATTAACTGGCCATTTGAATTAGAGTATGGGTCTTTAAAGCCGATTTTCACGTTTTATTGCTAAAAAAATTTCCAATTTTTTTTAAATTAAAAAATAATTAATTAACTTGTGGATAGATTAATAAGCAAAAAATAACTGAATAATAAATAACCTATAATTATCTCTTATCTGGAGCGAAATCTTCCACTAAATCGCAATGCAAAACATTCTCGAAAAAGGAATAAATAAATTTGACAAAAAAAGGGGAAGGCAACGAATTGGGCAAATTTGACGATGTGAATTTGTAAATCATCCCCATAAGTTCTATTTGCCTTTTACTTTTTTTAAAATAGTGAAATTTAAAGAGAATTTTATAATGAATGGTTGAGCTGAACATAATTGTTTTGTTTAAATGCATTTCGACTGATCAAATTGGATTTTAATACGACGATAACATTAAAATTTTACTTGATTAAAACATTGCTAAATTGGAAATAGTCTAGCGTCATTTGAGGGCCATAATGTTTTTAGTTCAAGAAAGGAAGGAGACTGAGAATGGAATGGAATGTGAGAATTAAAGAACTTGCAGATGATGGAGATTTCACTGGCAAAGATGAAGCGTTTCCTGCTTCGTCAGTTTAGTTGGAATTGGCTATTGAGCTTAATTTAACCAAGGCATCTATTCAAGGTCATCTTCAACAATTTAGAAAGGTTCCCAATCTCAAATAGTGGGTTCTTTTGTAAACAAGCCTCACCTATTTTGGATAGAATGCTTGTGATTTCCGACTGACGAAAAAGGGAATCTTTCATCAAAATTTCAAGCAATAGCTATGGTTTTAAAAAGCTTATTAAGAGACGGAAGAAGAAAGTACATTGATAAATAAATTTCTAATTAAATATGCCACATTTGGTCAAGGTTTATTGAAACAAAATTGCAACATAACTACTGGGGTGACTAAATAACTTTAAATCAGCATTTCGTACATGGAAAGCTTGAAATATTGTAACACCAGTCTAAGACAACAATTCGGCAGATAATTACGGAACTGTGAAGTTATTTATAGCACTGCAGCAACTTACATTGCCTTATGCGAATTCTATCGGGCAATCATGTCGTGGAATCACTCAAGATGGCCAAATACACACCCCGTCTGGATGCGCTCATTACGACTTTGCTAAGCAGACAGTATTACTTAGAAGTCCAGGATAGTTCAACATCTCAACGATTTTCGTTCCTGCTCAGTGGGCCAACATGGGTACAGCGCAACTGGTAATTACATTGTCAGTCAGCGGACTTTAAGAATGAGTCATGCAGGGGCGACTCATGCAAACAGAGTTGTTATCTGACAACATGAAGCTACAATAGCCCAGGTTATTCGGAAACAGTTGTGCCAAGTGGTAAAATTAATCCAAGATTCATTCGTCGATGCATTTTCCCTGACTATCTATGACTTCCTTCAATCTACTCACAAAATTATTTACACCGTTATTGTGAAATCCTTTTGTCCGTTTCAACCTCTTCCTCCCGCCTAATGACTTAGTAAGTTCGCTACAAACTAAATGGTATTATAAAGCGGAAGATCAAGGTGGAGGCGGAGGAATTCCCTCCCAGCCAAGCTTTCCTTCCATCGTTTTTTGACGTAATTCTTCCTGTCCTGATTGGTCATCACGCCTTAATTGCTGAAAGTAGATTTGAGCTCTAATTGTTCTTTTGTAGAAGGCAACAATCCAATGTGCATTATTGCATGCCCGTCTCACCAGACTGAACCAAAAAAACCTGGCCGCTTTGGTTGGGTTCGTCTTCCTATACGAGCCGCCACTGTCTACGAAGCTTAATATTTTGATATAAGATCAATTTTTCGCTTACCACCAGAGGTAAAAAAATTGGCGAAAGTAGAGAAAAGAGTAAATGTCAACTAGGGATTTGCCGGTTGCTTTCAGACAAATTATCATGCATACACACATTTTTCACGTCTAAGTTTTGTGTGGTTTAAACACCAATTCTAACTCAACAGAGGAAGAGGGATGCTGCTTTAAGAAGCAGCACATCATCAAACTCAACTCTTCGAGGAGGGTGAAATCTTCACTTCCAAACCATTTCCTTTAAGTTACTTCATTCAAATATTCCTCTCCTTAAGCTGAGTAAATCTTTCTAGCCGCTTCCTTCCTTTAACTCATAAAACATTGCTTGTCTTGAATGATTCCTACATAATTCCATAGTTTCAGATTTTATATTAAGCAAATTTTTCGATACTCTTTGATTTTCCTTCATTTTGAATAAAAGTGAAATATGAAAAGGATTTGCTGGATGACCCAGTATTAATTCCATTCTTAAAGGCTGTATAAGTTTTTTCCTCGATTGTCACATAACCGGAAAAGCATGTAAAAGGAGAAATCCAAAATGGCGTTGCTATTTGACAACAGCTTGTAATAAACAATCAAAACTTAAAAATTTTAAGTGCTTTTGTCTAATTTTTTGCAATTTGACATATATATATGATATATGTTTTACAAATACTTAAAATCAGTTATAAAATTATAGAAATGGAAGACTTATTGGGCTTTGAAAAAGACCAAGTAGTTTGTGTTCGGAAAGCAGTCGCTAGTGTAACAGAGACTGTCCATCGGATGATTTGCGTTTCAAGAGGTACTCTCTCAAAAGTAATGACTGCCGCCTTTGAAGCAGAAAAGGCAAAACGTCGCCCTCAGTAAAGCACAGGTCTGACCAAGAGTTCAAGGTGGTGGCTGAGAAGAATCCTAAAATCACTGCAGAGCTCCTCAGTGAACACCTACAAAACCCAGTTTCGACAAAAGCTGTTCTCCATCGTGAGCTGCATACGTGGAGGTGGATTCCACCGCGGAAGAGCTGCAATTGGAAAACCCCTACTCTCAAAGACGCAAATACGTATGGAGGCAGCTGAAAGAAGCATTTAATCCGCAAAACATCTCGAGGATTCTATGGTGTTGTGCTAGGGTGTTATTTTTTTTGAAAATCAGCCTCCGAGACAATGAAATTGCACCCTACATGGAAGAGGAATTAACAGCCGAGGCCATTTAGAAAAGTTGGTTGTGGTTTCCGCCTGCATCTTTCAAGATGACAATGCGGCACCTATTCATACAGCCACCGTCGCCATCGTATCTAAAAGAAATGGAGGGTTTTAAATGAAAAGTAAGCTGATAATTCCTCTTAACCAACTACATTTAAATAAATTTGATTGATTTTCTAAGTGTTTCCATTATTTTGTCCAACCAATGTACAACGGCCCATTGAACATTGTGGCCCATTGTGGTTCTTCGCACGTGATTTCAAAATCTTGTTTCATTTTCACTAGTATATTAAAGAAACAAATTTTCCGATCTTCTTGAATCGTAGGTCGATCAGTTGAGCCAATGACAACTAAGCTTATTCCGGTCATACAACCGTTCAGCGTTCCTAAACTTGGAGAATGAGTGTCGGAAAACAATCGTAAGTCGTGGGTTGACATCTCATTTCTCTCCCCAATCCCGTCAGTTTGTTTTAATAGAATTGTTACTTGCGACTGGCGACAAAGTGATGTATTATCGAAATTTTGTTAAGTGACAATGGATTCGTAAGCGAGGAAAATAGAACTGAAGTGGCCTGAACTATTTTAGCTTGCATAATTTACAGCGAAATTTTAACCAGTCATCTCATCTCATTTGAGATTCCTAATTAAGATCGCAAACAACCAAACTTCCCTATAATTAAACCCTCTCTTAATGAAACCTTTTCATTAACTACACAAGTGAAGGAATAAACTTCATTTCGGTTTATTACCAAAATCTAATTTTACTATCTACCGAAATATTGTACTTTTTTCACTCCACTTTCTCAACGTCAGTTGAGCATAGTTGCCCTGAGTTAATTAGTGACCTTGACAATTTCCCCATCAGGAAAGACGGGAGTGCTTTGTCGATTTACTGGCAGGAGTGGGTGTCACATCACACAAGCTGTGAGGTCGTGACCTCAGAAAGAACTGAGACTGCCATAAGGCGCGTGTTGGGTGACGCTGGTACGGGAGGGAGGGAGGAAGGGGGAAGTAGATTTTCCTACCAACTTTTTCCAGTCACCAAAGTCGTGAGCTCCTCCCATTGCGTGTCGTTCTTTGTTTGAGCAGTATAAAATTTTATTAAATTCAAATAACGATATAGAACGGGTGAACATAATGCTCGTATCTAACATTTCAGAAAGTGCGTAAATCAGGTCACCCAGACAGGAAATTAATCTACCCTGAGACAATTCACCAGCACAATTATATGCAAATTTCAGGTTGCAGGTGTAAGCTATATTTCACTGCGTCCACGTTCCGTCAGCGTGAACGGACATTGCGGATGTTCGGCTGTCCCTGTGACAGTGATTTATCTAGCAGGCCTATACAACCACGAAACCATAAATTCTCAGGATTTCCATAATTATCTGGACAAAGACCAGATGAATACCGGCTCCGCATGAAGTAGGCTTGATTTTTGGCAGTCGATAATCGAGTAATCACACACCAAGATTCTCGAATTTTCTAGTTAAATAAAAAAGATTTGCACTTGATCTAGTCAGCAAAAAAGGAAAAAAAAAACTTATTAGTTATCACTTGAAGTTGGATAGCTTGATTGTGACCTTCTAACTGTCATTTATTCAGTAGTTCAAAATCATCCAGGATTTATCAGGTTTAGGGTCAAATTTGTACAATTTAGTAGCTATAAACTCCTAATAGTTCTTGCTAAAACTTCAATAAGAGATACCAGAATCTTGATGTGGAAAACAAAAAAAGATTTTTGCAGTTAAATTAAGCAGATTTATGGTTTTCAGGAGATTAGGAAATTAAGATATGAGCTTCATATATTTTCGTGAAGCAAAACCCATATCTAGCCCAAATCAACCGTGTTGGTAATAGTTTTTGAAGCCTTCGCGGTCCGTAATGAAGAGGTATCTAGAGTCCAAGAAATTGCCAGCCTGGGAGAGAATACAGAATCATTACTGCGAGACGCTAATACTGAGATCGCCGTAGACACATTCATAAAGCCTATCTTGCTGTATGGACTCTCGACTATTGATTTTCGGGTCGTTGATGGCACGACTAAGTGGATGGCATTGGGCTGTTGGACCCAGGAACAAATGTCTGTGAGTTAGTCCTTGATCAAGTCTAGCGTGGTGTCACAACTGGGTGTCGATGAGCATGGGCTCTAGGGTTACTAAGAGAGTTTGTCAATCAGCATTTGAAGTTGAGGCACAGAAGGGTTACAGAGACTGGATGCAACGAATCCGTGTGGATGCCGCAGAGGTATCTGACTCAGAAGGTGCTTCAAAAGGCGTGGATCTTCAGTCCATTTTGCACGCGGATGCAGGGACTAAGACTCAGGAGTGTCGATGTGTCTTTGCCACGGTCAAAGATGAACCCAAGTTTGAGCCAAGGCCATTTGTGTGCCTTCCATTATGTATCAGCCTTACCAGGCCTCACCCCAAGACCCCACTTCGAGTTGCATAAGTACTTGCTAGCATGAGGTGCGTACATGAATGAAATCACCTCTGCTGGGCTAGCTACCTCTGATTATAGAGGGATCTTTACCCATCGGGTTTTCCATCATTCGTGGGGAAGTGTCCCTAGTCCTAATCACAACCAATGATTCGTAATACAGACAGATTTTCTATCCTCTGAAAGGAACTCCAAGATTACTCTAGACCTGTTAAGTTATTGTTGTATTCTAGTTAAATAAACAGCAAGCTCAAATGCGTGACGCCTTTTTTCACACCTATTTGTTTATGTCTCGTTGGTCGAGGGCTGGACTTTGAAATAAGCGATTTGATATTCATTGAAAGGTGAAAATGTTGCGTTCCAAATTGCCACTCTTAATACATTGATACACTGCTCCGAATTTGAAATGTTTAGCTCCGCAATACCTAGAAATGCAACTGAAAGTGTGCAAGGATAGCAATAAACTCCCTTGGAGACGGAATCCGATATTCAGATTCGTTTCTGAAAATCAGCTCTAGGTTATATAATTAAGAGCTAGTATTTGTGACAAGACATATAATGTGGATCAACGTTCGTTATCTGGACTCTCATCTGCTAGTTGATGCCTTCGTTCGTCATCACAATAAAGTTACAGACGCTAAATTAGCGCTCAATGCAAGAGGAACATTGTTCTTTACAAGGGCTCAGAACCTACGCCAAAAGAATGGAAGCCAATCAATTTTAGTAAAACACTGTCAATAGTGGAATTCCTTTGTCTATAGACCTTCTTTTCTTTTTGTTTTAATGGGACTGTTGAGTTCGTTAAAATCAAGCACCAAAACAATTTATTGTATTGGAATTTACGACAGCAATTCCTTAATAACCGTTAGGATAGTAAAAGTTGCCATTCCTTTCCTTGCCCTATCTGCACTTAATGTAAACAGATAAAAATGGGTTAGTGTAGGGCCAAATCTTGGAGTAATTAGGCCGAAATGGACATGCCTTAGCAGCACTGCACGCCAGCAGTTTCACGTCTAATTGCTAGCAAAGTGTGGGCAACAAAGCTAACACTTTCTACCGATGAGTAGCATAGTCGGCTTGCTCAATTTACTCGTCCTAGACAGAACTGACAGACGCAAATTTTTAAAATGATTCACAAAGCACCCGACAGTGGGTGCGGTCTCTCCTTGATGATCATGCAGACACACGCAGTCGCGCTCATGGGAAGAAATGGAAGTCTCTGTGCCTCCCTTTGTCTCAGCGTTTATAAAAAAATTCTCAGGGCCAGAGTGTTTTTGAAGGCCAGGTGAAGCGAGACAGATGGTTTGCACGGCAGTCTCATCTACTGTGACTGAAAGGATGTACACGATTCTTTGCATTTTTTAACTCCTAAAAATCGCCCCATTTATTGGAAAATGGAGACACAAATTGTAGAAGTTTTTTGTGGCGATAATTTTAAATCGATAATATGAACAGAATTGGAAAGCTTTTCCGTAAACACACTCACGAAGAAAGTGTTGACGACAACACAAAAAATGATTCACGGACGACTTTAATGATCTGTCAATTAGCTTTTCAAACGCCACAAGATTGGCAAGCTCCAGAATTAAATATGTTTTGCTTTGGAAGCTTGCAGTTATTTCGGAGGACCTCCTAATAAAGCCAAGTGTAGCCGAGTGTACCACATTTGGAGGCAGCCAAAAGATGCCTTCTGCCAACTGTAAAACATGCCGCGGTTGATCTGGAGTTCTATTTTCTTGAAATCCGCCTCCTGGCCAATGAAAGAAGAATTGACAGCCAAGGCTATCTAGGAATTTTAGAAGGGGAACGCCGTCATCGTTCAAGAATTGTTGAAGAATGAGGCTTCCATCAAAAGCTTAAGCATTTCTTTGTTATTCACAAAGGCGATGGTATCCTCATGATGACTCGTTCAGGGCACTGGAAGAAGTGCGTAATAGTGCCATTGTTTCCTGAACACCGGCGTCATGAAGTGGACACTTTCATCTGAGACTACCATGCTATGCTAGCTAGGATTATTTAACAACTTCACAGTCGTGTATAGTGAGGGTAGACAATAGCAGTAGGTAAGCATATACAACGCAGCAACATGATTTGACTACCTCCAGCAACATTATCCTAAAAGATGGCTGCGTTCTCGGTCCGGAAACCACAGTTCTTGAACAACCATGGGTTGAACTTGGTCGCCACAAATTCCTTAATAATCTTGGCTGTTAATTCTTCCATGGAGGGGAACCATTTCCAAGAAATAGCACCTCAGAACACCAGAGAATCCCGACAAATGAATTAAATGCTCCTTTCGGCTTTCTCAAAACAGTACCTTCGGGTGCAGGGGATCAGAAATAAGGCAATAAACTATGATTCGTCAAAGAAAATCATATTTTTTCACTGCTCAACCACTCTAAACGCCTTGAAACATCTGACTTTGTGATCAGAGGCTTTCTAATTACAGCTCCTCAGTTGCGGAATCCAGCTCCACGTGCTCAACTTGTGACGAAAATTTGTTGCGGAAACTTTATTCTGTGGAGTTCTGCGGAGATCTAGAGTCCCATGGTCTCTCTTAGCCACAAACTTGATGATTCTGCCTGACCTGTGTTCTGCTGAGGACAGTGTTTTTCCTTCTCTTTCAAAGCGCCTTTCATAAGAGCACCAACAATCTGGTCTCTTTGTAAGTCCGAGAGGTCTACCATTTTTATAAATTTATAATAAATTTTAAATACTTGTAAAAACAGTTATTTTAAACAAACATACCAGATAACTGGACAAATAAACAAAAAGCACTAAAATATGTCAAATTGTGATTGTTTATAGAATGTTTCCACTATTTGGTTCAACCCTGTAAGCGGGTAGACCAACATGTTTATGAATCCTGGTTGAGCTAAATTAAATCTGTAACGGACGCTAGTGACGCTCTTCAGCAAGATTGCGGATTCTCTCTCTACTAAATTCCCTTTAAATCGACTAAATTATGTGTCTTCAGACCACTTTTTATTCACCCTGATGGAACTCTCAAATTCCGTCTTGTGCAGGTCGGAGAACTAGGTCTATGAAAGGGTGATTTTAAAACAGGTACCATCTACTTGACGTTTTAATGTGCATCAAAGAGCCTACATCCTGTTTCACTTATTCTGACCGCTCTTTGAGACAGCAGCGTGCACTCAGTGGTTTTATTACCTCAGTTGTCATTCATTTGCTTGGGTAAAATGTGTCACCCATTGGACCACAGCATCATTTGACAAATCATTTGCCCATTTCAACTGGAGATTTCAGTAAATTGTTTTTCTTCTTGTCTCACCGAAAAGAACGCCTAATTGTCCACTCTTCTTTCAAGAGATGACTTCAAATTTGGAGCCATTTTATGAGAGGAATGGGCTGTCATCTGTTGCGACGGTCGATGTGTCATTGTCTACGGTGTGTTGCTTTCGACAAACGCCTGTTTGATTGTTCCAGTTTCCCTTTTAAGTGGTTCTGTGTTTATGTTGCATCTGAGACATCACTGAGGAGTTCCCTGACATTTTCGTTGATGACTTAGTGGACTGCGCGATAAATGCGTTTTGCGGGGGGCCGGAAAACCGTTGCTCGCCGGAACACGCAGAGATTAGGGAGCACATGAAGTGATAGATTGTGCAATGAAAGTCAGTTATTCATTCTCAGATGCTGGTGTTAATAAATTTTAGCCTTATGTCCGAAATGGGTGATGGATTCGACACCCTCCTTTGAGTCTCAACTCCTTGAAGCGTTATTGTTATTAGGTAGGTCATTTTACATAAAATAACACAGATATGAAGTTATCACATTGTAAATATCTGAATTTTTAGTAAAGAACAAGTGACTAAATGTTACATTTAATTAAAGAGCCAACCACCAGTTAGTTTTCCATCTACCAACAAGCTTATTTTATGAAATTCCTTTGGTTTTGGATCGGGAAACTCACAAATTTCAGTTTCGATTTCTTTTATGACGTTGCAAAAATTGTTTTTTCCAAATGATTTCCATCAGAACTTGTGGAATGATGCCGAAGAACAGATCAAGTGTTGAGAGACAAAGTTATCAAACCGTCAGTTATGCTCTGCCGATCATTTTAAATCAAAATTTGAACAGCAAGTCTTGATGTTTGCGTCTTCAAAGATGTGGTCTCTCCTCTTTCTTTGAATAGCCAATTTCAAACAACCTATTCCAAAGCCTTTTTTAATTCCAGTTTCACCAAATATTTGCTCTTCAACCTTATATCAAAATCGATGGCCTTAACTGCATAGAGACTTACATACACTGCTTTTGAACCATCTCTATAACGTTTTCATTCAAAATTTTGCTCCATCCTCTGATTTAAACAGAACCTCGGTGGATTATACATTTGGGAATTGTCATTATCTATCTATTTCTGACAGTGTTTGTTTAGTAAAGAGTAACTGAGAACGACACATTCACATTGACGTTGTTTACCCCGGTTGTCATGGCATTGTCGCAATCCTAGGTGCTCTAGATTTCGAAAGGAGAGGGAACAATTGGGCGTACTCCTCAGTGACATCAAAAGCTAAGTCACTCTATTTGTTCATTTTAACACAGACAAACTCAGCAGCCAATAAAGCGCCTATGAGAATGTACTCAGCTTATAAAGAAAAATGTTTAAATGAAAGAAAATGGTTTGTGAAATTTACAAGTGGAGATTTCACTCTCCACGAAGTTGAAGATTGAACAGGACGACGTCCAGTTGAGTAGCATTTTTCGAAGAAGCGTATCCGGCTTCATCAGTCGAGTTGGAATTGGCGGCAAGTTGGATTAGTTGAAACCACACAACTGTTCATCGTCCTGAGCTTGGAAATGAATGCCTCATGAATGGGCGTCTGGAAACAATCAACTCAAACCTCGAGTTGACGCCTGCTCCTCTTTCCATTTAATTTAAACAAAACCTCGATAAGTCACAATGTTCTCAATCCGCTTCTGACAGTGTTTTCTTAAGTTGCAACTACCGCAATCACGCAGATTGATGTTTAATGTTGTTTACCCTGGTTGTCAAGTGAACCTAAGAGACGAATGTATAGAAATAAACAAAAGTAACTTCTTCAGTGATTATATAATTACAGTGGTACGAAAAAGTTCACTTTCGCATATTTTTCACTGAAATTAGATCATAATATCGGAACATTCCTAGAGGTTGTTTTCCGAAGACTACGGATCTGATATCTTATCGAACTCTTGAAAAGATTCTGGGGAGACTCAGGGGAGGTTAGGGACACTGCTGTTGAAGACTTCAAACCATTTCTTCATACCAGCTAACCAAGTGTTAATATTTCCATGTTGGAAAACGGGTTAAGGAAGACTGCAAAACGATCTTCGTGAGAAGTAGTCACCACTATCGGCAGAGGTATCCGTCGTATGTCGTGGACGATTACGTCGGGTTCACCAGTCTGTGGCCGCCTGACTCTGGCTGGTCGATATGTTCTCAGGCCCGCACAGCCTAGCTGCCGGACACCCCGTGACCAATCGAATCGTGCGAGTCATGTCCCCTTGTCTCTACATCAGATAAGGTCCCGAATGCATGACTGAAACTACATGATGCTCACGCCTTCTCTTTTCCTCTCCATCTTAAGGGAATAGTGAATCCGCTACAAATTAGTTACACCCTACGTGGGAAGGAACCCCTCCATCCCCTCCTATGAAATCTCTCACAAGATGGACCCCTAAGTAGTTTTCCAGCGGCAAAATCGCACGAGCGTTTCCCGCAGCGGCTACGATATTCAACCACCTTCATCCCAAGCTGCTTTGGAGTAATGACACTGTCCGCTGCACAACCCTCAATTAACTTGATGAAACACTAGCTGCTTCTCTACTGACTCGGGTACAATGCCATCTAGACTGTCTTCTAATCGCCAAATGCCATACTCAAAGGCATCTATACCGGATCGATATCATGTTCACAGGCTCACACAAATCTATGGTCGGTAGCTCTTTTTATGTTATATTGGATCAGTTACCCAAGATAAAATGGTGATTAACCAAAATCAGAGAAAACAAAGACGTCTGTCCACGAGCGTCTACTACAGAGGTATTTGACGATGAACCACACTGGCCAATCGGATTAGGGTCAAATAATCAGCCATAGGGGTGTTTAAGATGTTCTTGTTTAGTAGTGCGAATGTTACTCTCAGTCGATCGTATGATCATTGCAAAAATATGGTGTAGGATCAAGCTTCGGACTTTGTCACAGTTTGTGATGAGTGTTCCAAGCCTTCGTTACTTCCAATTGTTCATTTTCCTAAATTTCTTCCACTCACAAAGGCTGGGGTTTCTTTGAGGTGCAAAAAACATTGGTGAAAGACGTAGTCAGTTTACTAGTCGGCTACCGGTTTGACAGAATTAAAATACTCAAAGAAATCCAAAATACCAGACTGACCTTTGCCAATGTTCATCCCTGGGAGGTTCTTTCAGTCCAGGAGCCCACGCCTGGGACAAAAAGTCCCACCTTCTTCTGCTGCTGCTGCTACTGCTGGCGTTTTTAATGAGAGCAACTGCCGGGCCCTCCCCGACTCTGGGAATCAGCTTGAACAATGACTGGCAGAAAAAAGACCGGTCTCATTCGTCAGTGCGTGTTTCTCACCTAATTTACTCGACTGCCGGTGAAAGAAGTGATAGTCAAATGTTGTTACCGGCATAGCACAGAATCAACCGAATTAGAAGAAATGTTTGAGTTTAAAAAAAAATTGTGACTATATTCGCATGGTGGGCGAGGAAGCACCTTCCATCAAAATTCCGGTGGCAAAATATGCTAAGGAAAGGTGATTTTGAAAATTCTCTTGATTTGGACTTCACGGGACACTTCTTCTCCGATAAAGATCCAAGGGCAGATACAGGAACGAAGCTTGAAGAAACTGGGTGGCGTCATCATCAAACTGTACCGATGCCCCACGTACAAATGGTTCACTATGCACTTCCTTATGATGGCCATTTTGAAGCTTGCTTAGTCGGCACAACTTCCAATCATGAAGAATTTGGACATGTTTAGGGAGAAATCTACGTGACTGACAGCTACTCCGATTTTTCGCATTTAAATTTTGATTAGCAGTCTCAATTCATCCGTCATTTTAAAGATTCCCGGTTTATCATGAGAGCGAGGGCAGTCGTATTCAAAACTGTTGCCTCTTCCTTCTTTTAAAAGTCTTTTAGTGCACGAGTTCCATTAAATTCTTCTATAGCCGTCTGCTTTAATTTCAACTCGAGTTGTATCAAAATGCATAAGGTGAGATAGATGGGTTTGCTTGACATGCAGAAGTTGGACAAAATAATGGAAACACCTAATTTTTTATTCTTATCCTTTAACAAGATATAAACAATTAAAACAAGATATATTTTAATGTTTTTGGTTATGATCTTTTGTAATTTCATCAATATATTTTAAATAATTACCTTTTACTGATATACAAAAGTCGATTATAACCTAATAAAAATGGCAGACCTCGTTGGTGCTCGTATGGCGACAATGGTTGACGTTTCAAGTGGTACTGTCTCAAAATTAGTGACTACTGCCTTTGAAGGAGAAGAAAAACGTCGGTTTCAGCGAAAGTTGTTGGCTGAGACTGTTGGACTCTAAATCATAGACCACGACTCCTAAAATCAATTCGGAGGTCAATGAACAGCGAAAAATGTACCCAGTTTTCACAAAATTTGCTCCTAGTTGCACACGGGAGCTGTACGCCACCAGATACCAACAAATACTTCAAAGCGTTTAGAGTGGTGTAATAGAAACCTCTGCAATTAATCTGCCCCTAGAGCAGAAGAAAATGAGATTTTCTCTGACGAATCTTCGCTAACCACCTTATTTTCGACATCCGTCCGAGTGTACTGCTTTTGGAGACAGCTGAAAGAAGTTTATAATCCAAAATGCTGGCTTCTGCAAACCGTATAATATGGCCTGAGTGCTATTTCATGGAAAACCGCTAGGCCCATTGACTTCTCCACATTGGACTAGCAAGTTCTCCAACCAATAGCTCAAGAACTGTGATTTCCGGTGATCACCCCCTATCTATCTATCCTTAAATGACGAACAAGCAAAACATGGAGCTAAATGTCCCAGAGCAGCGGTGCTCTAACAGTATATGCCAAAATTATTGAATGCAAGAGTGGTGTCTTCCATACTAGCTAAACTTGTTAGTGCTAAACAAGTTCTTGCATTAGCTTTTCAAGTCCATTTGCATTGAGAATACAGTAGCAAAATCAACGAATGAATAAATTAGGATTGAAGCAGGACAATAAGGAGGAAGATAAAGCTGCAATTTTCCTTCCCGAGTTTAATTTCTGGCGACAATTTTCGCAGCCCGAAATTGCTTCCTCTTCCTGCTACAATTTTGTTCAATCCTACTGCCGAGAAAAGATTTTCAGGAATAAGTCGCCCTTAGGGCAATTTTACTAAAAGATTTCCCAGGAAGCCTAAATTCAGATCATGACGAATTGAATGCACCTACGGGGGACGTAGCGCTTACGATCTTTTACATTTCAAGTTTGATTGTGAATTCAGATCATCCGTTGTTTTTAGTGTTTTGCCTGTTTTCAAAGACACTATGTCTTCTATTACTGAAATCTGCATGCATATGTGGTCTATAGCCATTTTGGAACGATTTTCGCAAACTTATTTTAATTCCTCAATGTTCTCTTTATATAAATTCAAGCTTTACCAGACAATTTGAACCATTATCACAAAATATCGGTTTTACATTGTCCAGAGACTAGATTCACTTTTAAAGTAATAAAAAACGTACTGCATGAAAATAATGCAAAGTAATCAACTAGTGAAGGGTATGGCCGTTTTAACTTGTTCAAAATACCCCGAAATCTTAGATCCAACTAGAAGAAAGAAATGATAGACTCACTTCTCTCCTAAAATGAGAAAGTTATTCAATTGTACTATAGTAGTCATGTAGTCTGAGACTGCAAACAGGGCAAACAGGGCATGGATAATTTAGGGTTGATAGAAAGCAATAAAGAGAAATGTTTAAAGCTGCAATGAACATATTTTTGGCACGTTTTCCCCATTATTTCCCCAGATAAACATTCTGAGGTAGGTATTTTCTTGTGGGCAGTCCCTGGGGACACAAGTTAGGCAGGGATGCTGGCACACAGAGACAGGAGACAATTACTTAGTAATAAATTTTGCAAACATTAAATACCTCTTCCCCCAAAAAGGTCAGGTTTTACCCAATGTCAAGTGGAAAACGGGAGAAAAATGTGTCCTCTTTTCCAGCCTAAAAGACATTAACTGGGGACACCGATTTTACTTGACCGGGAAACGGCTGGAATATGCTGATTCCGGCAGAGTGGCAAGCACCAGTAGATTATGCAAACTGAACCGCATCCCGCACAAACCTTCTACATGGCACCACAAACAGCTAGAAATTGTGGATAAATTAAGACCACTTACAGGGTGTGCATTTTTTAAACAACAACAACAAAAATCAACAAAACACCAAAATAAGTCACTTTTTTGATGGTTTTGCTACCAGTGTGAGGTGTTTCCACTATTTTGTCCAGTTCCTGTGCGTTCACTCATAAGGCGATTGCTATAGAAGCTTAACGCTTTCTGCATCCATACAGGTGATAAAAACTGCCATAAACGGATGGGTGAAATCTGCTTTATTTATCAAATAAGAGAAGAGTAACTTGTATTAAGCTGATTCATTAAACCGACTATCAAAAGAAGGCGACTATGAAATGGAGAATCGTAATGTAAAGTTGTGGTTACGAGAAGTTGACAACACAAATGTTAAAGACTTCATAGTTTACTACTGAATTCCTTTTGAACTTGAAGAAAGCAAATTAAGCACGTACACAGTAATAAAACGGGGACCACCCTCGATAAATCTTCGTTAAATTTACTATCCTAAACTGATAAGACTATGTGAACTAACTTCGCGACATCTTACTCTAGCTTCTAGAAAATTGACTTTGGATGAAAGAAGTACAATGATGCGGTCTCAGAGAGAACATCTCTTGGTGAATATTTGATGGAAACTCCTGCGGCAACCGCTGTATGTCATAGATGGAGGCAGACTAACAGACACTGCCCACACAGTCTGTCAATCTCACTTCAGAGGCTTAGGCGGGCTGATCGGGTATGATTCACTCCTCCCCACCTCCTCCCCCAACTCTGACTCAAAGCTACAGTCATTGAGAGCTCATCATTGGCAGGCAGACTTGTTTGTCGAGGCGGTGGAGGAATTTGGATGGGTAAATGACAGGTTACCCACCAGTGCATTTCGCTAGGAGGTTCTTTTCGTGACAAATTACCATCTCCTAGGAAACGGAATGTTAGATTTACTCAAATTGTATTTAATCTAAACATTCATACTGCCATCAAGTCATCCCATAAGTTTTGTCAGCAACTTACTTATTATAAATGGAACGAACTTTGACATGCATTTCATAATTTTCGACGGAACTAATAATATTTTTATGCTTAAATTCATTCCAACTAATACAATTAGAAGTTGTTTTAATGAAACGCTGAAATGCTGAAAAGCGTCGTAGGCAGTGGCGGCTTCGTTTAGGGGAAAGACCTGTTAAGAAGAGAAGGCGTGCGCACCAGAATGTTCATTGGAAAAACCTGCTTGTGTGTCAGTTGGGGAGACTGGTGACCGTTGATCCGGTATAGATGCCGCTGAGTACGGCGTTTGGCGGTTAGAAGACAGTCTAAATGGGATTGCACCCGTGTCTTAACCTTGAGTCAGTAGAGAAGCAGCGAGTGTTCCATCAAGTTAATTGAGGGTTGTGAAGGCGGTTGAATATTGTAGGCTCTCCGGGAAGAAGCGATGAAATGCTAGTGTGAAGTGAGTCGTGTTGAACTGAGGAACAGGTCAGGAGATGCGAAATCTTCATTCTCGTTGGGTTGAGGAACTTGACCGGTTAGCTTGTACTGGTGCTGGAAACGTCCTTGTGATTTGGCAGCGGGAAGGCTACTTGGGGTTCCATCTTGCGAGAGATTTCATCTGAAGGCTTAGGCTATACCTAGGCTATACCCCAGCCATAACTGCAACCGAGAAGGGCATTTCGTTGGAAAAGGTTCTTCTCGTGCTCAACATCAACAGTTTATGCTCAATTAGGACGGTGCTTGAATAAAGACCAGCTCTAATGAATAGAAAAGGTGTGATTTTTTCACCAGCACAATGCAGCACGTCCCCAAACGGCAAGTATTAAGTTAACCTGGGTAAATGTGCGTAAATTCCTTTTTAATATTATTCTCCCTCCTTCAGAGTACAAAAACCTTTTAAAGGAAGCTTCTGCGACACAGGGAGAGGTTGAAACTGACAATTTTAGTGTGTTCTTCCAATGAAAATTATCATTTAAAGTAGTACTATTAAAACCTTGTTAATAGAGGCACTTAAGATAATGAGAGAAAGTGCATCGATGCTTGAATCTTCTATTAAATACAACATTTGAGCTTATATAATCGATGGCCGTGAAACCGAAAAACCATAATTTTCTCTAAATTTTCCCTCTTGAGATCCTTATTAATGCCCTGCATGTGGAGGTAACGTGAACAGCCGGTAATAAACCGTCAAGGTTCTGTTTACTGTATCTACTCGTGTTCAGAGTGGCATCTCCGTGGATGTGATTTTTTATCCCGTTCACAATGCCGCTAATTTTTCAATGGAAGGTGACTAGCTAATGTCTTCATTTCCATGTCAGTGTCCCCACTACTCAAACTGATGAATGGCGGTGACAAGTAAAACATCGTCCCTAGTCAATTTGAATTCAAGTTTTGATGAAAATATAGTTCTGGGAAGCAATACGAAGCATCCCAGTGTAATAAACCGACGGTTAGGTATATGATATGGCTCCGCAAGGCAAACAGAGCAATCCACTACCATTAAATCACCCTTCAAATTCTCGAAAACGGTAGCCACTACTTTTGAGTTTACCCTTGGGATTTAAACTTGATCACGGATCTTGAAGATCCATGCTTTGACTAGTTTTTGGACTGAGGATCATAAAAGTTCACTCATTTCTTGTGATAATGTTCTTCTCCGGGAATCGCTCTACATTCGCTTCAGTTTCAATAATGTGAAGTAGAGATCGCCCCAAAGTTTCTGCTATTTGCCACGCCTCACCTCTTCTAGGACTGCAATGAAAGCTTTGAAAAAAATCAACAGATTATGTTTAAATATAGTGAAGTTCAAACTTTTGCTACAATTGCAGCCTCATACATGCAAATGCCCATACATAATGCCCAAATGTTAACTGTTTCCATTATTTTGTCCAACCCCCGTAGGTACCTGGTTTACAGCTATTTACCGCCGTTCATCTTCAGTCGCATGTTGCTTTCGACAAGTTTTGAGGATTTTTGGTCCTCTAGAGCGAGATTTTTAAGTAATTTATCACATATTTACCACCACTGAATAAACAATAACAAATAATAAATCCCCCTTGATGACAGATAATCTTGTACACAGTTTACTACAATCGTCAGATTCACCTTCAATTTCGATATAGTTTATTGGCCAGAAGCCTTTAATTTCTGCTCATTCAGCCATTTAGATAAGAGCTGCTAGTGAACTGCACGCCCATTGGCTAGCCCCAACTGATGTGGGGTGCACGTGCGCACCGACCGCGCACGCTTCACCCAAGCACGCGACCGCAGCACTATCTGATGGCCAGAATAGGTTTGCGGGTTGTTGAACAGAGCTCAGCTTGAAAAAGCCTCAAGGATCTATCGATTTATCGATTCCAGATGTTACTCTCCCGCACATTCTTCTGTATCGCTCTTTTGGGATTTATCGGCACTGGCTTCGCTATTGGTGAGTTGAAGTTCCTTCTATTATTTAATTTAAGTTTTGAGTTAAATATCGGCGTTTCTTGGCATAATTTTTCCTCTGTGATACATGGATATTTTTAGAAGGCTAGTGGTGTTTAAGAAATGGAGGTGCTACTCTGTATTTGAAAATGAGAATGGACGCATTGTCATTGGTTTAGATATACTTTTTACTGGTTCCAGTCCTTAATTAAAATTAGACTCAATTGCTTAACTCAAGTTCTAATAAACTCTTTAATTCTAATCGTGTCTAACAACGAGGGAAGTGAAATGAACCTCTGGAAACTTGTACTCACACCAAAAGCCACACCAACAAATTAAAGAGCTCAAGAGATATTTGGTGGGAGGGAGGAGGGGAGGTTGTTCTGGATGAGATAGTGAGGGACTAAGACGTCTGCCTAATAGGTCTTTGTCCGACTGGACACAGGTGGTAGCGATGCTGGCTTAAATACGTCCCCCGAATGTATTCACGCCACACCACGCCCCGATATCAACACAGCCTCACAGCTGCCGTCTACTCTGATCAAAGCAACAAAAAAATGACTCTTTCCCACTGTACCTGGCATGTTTGACAGGAGAGTTTGTCAGTGGAGTGAACTACACTCCTGTCTGCAGCAGTTGGTATAGGGTTTCAGCTGTCCCTGCAGTGACAGAATACCAACATAACTACTAAAGTTTTGCTAGCAGCTGTGCAACAACACACAATTTAGCTAATTAAAACATTACTACTACTGTACACCTATCATTTTAGAAGGCAGTTACACCTGTAATTTGCTTTACATCCTTTGCATTGGTTCCTGAATGCAAGCTGCCCCATTTTATCAGATATAAAAAGCTATGCAAGACGAGGCAAATGGATTCCCCTACACGGATTAATAGCACTTGTATCCAGGCTTCAGACTCCTGAAAAATTCCAGAATAGGCGTAGGGAACCGTGTACTTCTACTTCCCTTCTGCGACAGAAATTCTTGGCTCTGGGAGTGCCCATAAGATCCCAAATCACGTATTTGCACACCTTAAATTAAAGTGGTATAAATTAACAACCAGTGTGGTATTCTTATCCTTGATAGCATAATAATCGTGGAAATATACCTAGTAGAAACACGCAAGACCACGAACGCGGTGAATGTTATCCGTTTTCCTTTCGGTAGGAATGTTTCTGATATTTTCGGCGTCGCCGCCGTCACACTAATAAGATTGCCTGCTTTGTATAATACGAAACGAAAGAAACGCGCTTTTTGGCACGGTTTTTCGCAGTCAGAAATGAAAAGGCCATGGGGTAGATAAAACCCTTGCCCATTTTCTTGCCTCGCTGGCATTTTTTGGAAGAGATAATATACAAATATGCAGTGGGACCCAAGATGACATCATGCGTTTGAATGGGGAAGTCATCAGTAACTTCCAGCTGTCAAGATCTAATGCGCAAGTCATTACTCAGGATCTGTAAAAAGGCACCGAGATATCGTACAGTCGCATCGCGCTGAAGAAAGTCTTCTAATTGCTGATCAGTTAGGAAGGGAGATTCTAATCTGACACTCTTATAAAGTGCTATATCATCAGAAAATTATATAAATAATTTTAATATATTTAATATAACTCTAATATATTTACGTTTCATTTTTGTCTTTAGAATATTGACAACCGTTTAAGTCGTTACTATGACGCCTTGGACTTCGTTGCATAAACTTGGAGTTACCACGCGTCCCGTCTCTTATGGCTTTGATCTAACTTAATGTTTACTAATCAGAGCATTTTAGATAGCCTAGCACCTTCGTACTTTACATTAGCACGTGATGGGTTTAATTTAAAAGTTTCCTATCATAAACGAAGTATATTCCGCGGTTTTATCAAAATCTTGATTGATCCAAGCTCTAGTTCCACTATTTGAAGAGTTGGTTTTTGGAATAACATGATTAGTTTGTTACAGCAATAATGCAAGAATTTAAAAATAATAATTATTTAATAATATTAATTTAGAATAAGTTAAATTTTGTTGTAAATAAATGGTCTCTAACTGTAAGAACTTTTGGTACTCAATACCAATTTCTTTCACTTTGCATTAAAATTGTATATAAATCGAAAATGAGCAATAATGTGAATCTGAAAATATTTTTCCCTTTCAACGAGAGAAAAAGGCTTCTACGTCACATCCACCTACTGTACGTCGTATTTGAAGAGCGGCTGGCAAATCTTTCCCTTCATTTCATCTTCATCTCAGAACAAAAATAAGTTAAGTAATTTGAATAGTTGATAAGTGCAAAATTAATTCTCCACCGATGGCCAATATATTGCAAAATGATTTAGAGTGCTAATAGAAGTAAATCGGTAAGGTAATGGGACATTTGAAGTAGCTCAATTTGGACAGTTCGTCTAAAAACTAACGATACTATTACAGCCATCGTTTTCATTAATACATGCACAAAATACTTTAAGTTCGAGATCGAAACCACAAATTTTCAGCACATTAATTTAACCCTTGTTTAAATTTCAACTGGTTTTCTCCAGAAACCGAGCGCGTATCAACGTCTCAATAACGATTTTAAATGCATTCTTTGGGGAAATGTTATTAAGTGAATTAATATTCACCACAAGTTTCCAAAAGCTGCTGGAAACAAAACAATTCTTGAGGCCCATGAAATCAACAGCAATCGAAATTTTCACTGCTGTTCAGGTTATGAGAAATTCACTTCAGTTTTCACAAAGTTATTGCAGGCAACAGGTGACATTAAATTGCGCGAAATTCAAATAATAGCACTGCCCACGCTGCTATGCATTTTGCGTCCTCTCCAATACTTTATAGCAAAAGATGAAACGCCTATTCCCAGTATTTGTAGGAAATTGAACTACGCTTTGGAAGCACTTCGGTAAAGCGCTGATAACGCAATATAGTTTTTGAAAGTTTTTATTTTAATTTATCTAAAACAACCTCTATTACGATCTGTTCTCTAATCACTGGTTCTTCCTAATAAATTATACGAAATTCCCCAATGAAATAATTCTGTCCTCGAAAGCCCATCATCGATGGCTTGATAGACAGTCATCTCTGACTGACGAGAAAAATTTGTCCCTAACGGTTTAATAACATGAGAAAAAACAGCTCCATTTCCATATTATTGTAACTATTCACATAAAACTGATCCTTGTCCTATCTCAAGCGTCGTCGAACACGGGTTTTGGGTAATTTCCTAAAGTACGGACTAATTGCTTCGATATCATAAAGGGTGGTCCTTAAGGACCATTAGTCACCGCATAATTGGTAGATCGAAAGTTTCTGCCCGTCTTGGACCGATTCCAAACAGACTCTCTCTCTCCATTACGAAAATAGTGTTGCACTAGTGAAAAATTTGTTCCGAAGCACTTGGCTAACCCTGAAAGCGATTTTCATTGGTATATGGAGCAGTTGTTTAGACGTCATTGAATATCTGCGGAAAATATTTACAGCTTTCATTGGTGGATGCACAGAGCTTTCTGACTTTTAGGATAGATAATATCTATTTGGAAAAAACTCGATCCAAACTGAGTGTTTTTCCTCGCCTACAAAATAGGCTTTGCACCAGTGCTGTTTGATACAATCACGATTTTTTTCTCTCAGAGTCTTTCTGCTTGGCAGCTGGCAAAATACTCTTAATCGGCTACCTCTATGGTCTACTTTGTCACCTTAGACTAAGTCTCAGAATCATTAATACACCTTCCACGGAGAATGCAAATGAGAACGCCAGTCATGCTTTTGGTACCCGGGGTTACATCTTTCCGCTGCGCTTCTTTGTTCTCGGTGCATGCGGTTGATTTAAGACCTGGCCTTTAAGAATTAGGCATTCTTTTTACCATATTCATAACGTGAGTGATGGCGGAAGGTCGTGGTAGATATCTGTCGATTCCGAATGCCAAAGCTCTCTTCTTCAGGTGTTTGAGTGCCTGTTTCTTCTTTTTAATGGCCAATCCAACAGGATGGAGTGGATTTCGGCCCGACTGCCCATCAGCACTCGTGCATTAGCAGAGCATGAAGTCTCGCTGCTGACGCATACAATTGCGTAAATCATTTGAAACTGATGGCGCAAAAGTAGATTGCACAACTGGTAAACTAACCATTTAGGCAGTGAGGAATTTCCTCTTATAAATCCTCAGAGAAAAAAATAGATAGGTATCACTTGGGCGTTTTCTGTAACCGCGATTAGTTTATGCAGCTGAATGCCCAAAATTATCATATATTTCCCTATAATTCATAATAACATTTATATTCTTGCTTGCAAACTATCCTTTTATGGCCATATTTAAAAATTATATAAAATAAAAGTTAGATTTGGTTTGTTAATCTAAATGTACTGATTTTACAACTAAGGAAGTGCCCTGAAAAACACTGTCAGTTTTTTACAAATAAGTCAATCCAACACTTTGAAAACAAATATATTTAAATGTGTTTACGGCTCATTTTTCAAAAGAAAATTTTTCAAAAAATGTATCAAGAAAAAGCCATAATAAACAATAAACTGGTCTAGTCATTTTAGTGCACCAGGTGAGCTAAAATCCCGTGTTTATTGTGAAGTTTGAAACTACAAATGAGGGAAAGTAAGATGTCAGCATTGCCTTAATTTAAACGTCAGTTATGGTGACAAAAGCTTCGCTGCATGGGTGGTCTGAATCAGCTTTACATTCAAGGTTTTCGTTAGGGATTACCTAATATTATGTGAATTGCAGGAGCCCAATCCGGTTCCTCGATATTCCGAGTCCAGGAGAGCCTGGTGTGCTCCGCCCACCGACCAGCACAGCGCACCTTCTTCTGTCCCACCGGCATGCAGATCCACATCGTCTCAGCATTCCACGGTCCACAGGCTGCGCTCATCAAGACCAGTGGCTCCCTTCCAGAGGGCGTTGTCCCCTGTCACCCCCTTCCACCGTCCTCTTCGTCTTCCGCCTCTGCTGTTCCTTCCTCGTCCGCCGTCATCGTCACTGATCTCACCCCCACAGCCTGTCTTGTGGCTAAGGATGTCACCAAGGTGAGGAGCGAACTACCAGTTTGTGGATCGATGGGATAATGATCGATACGGAGGAGAAGGCACGTGTGTAGACATGTCTACGCCAGTTCCAGATTGTACCCAGGACACTGATTGGATTGGAGCATTTTGGAAATGAAGCAGTTGAGCTACGTTCAGCAAGTATGGTCAATCTGTTTGCTAGCTGGTTGCCGAAGTTCGGACCTTTCTCGAGGCTCCTCAAAGTCTTCTAAAAAACACAATCCTCAATAAACTCCAGTTTTTGCCTTTAAATAGATTTTTAAACACAAAAATATTAGCCTAAAACTCACTTAATAGTCCTGGTAGTCCAACGTGACTGTTAAATTAGAAAACGCCAGGCGAACGTGCGTGATTTGAAGTGATTAGAAAACACCCACAAACTACCATCACAAATCAATCAATCAATCAACTTTGAAGAAAACAATGTAATTTGTCATGTTGTTTTCTGAAACCTCTTTGTGCTTGTGACTAAACAAAAAGAAGGCGTTTACAATCCAGAACGCCAATTTACATGCTTCTTTTTACGCCAAATTGGCTCATAAACTCAGAGCCGGCTCGTTTGTTTCGATCTAAGGATTTTTTAACCGACGAAGAGTAGAACCCTGACTGAGATTGAAATCTGTGAAGTTTCGTAGGCCGTTTTCAACTCAAAGACGTTTAGTGGTAGTAGGAGCGGCATCTTTGCCCGGATTATTTCAAAGCGAATCCCATGGTTATTTTTGTCAATTAACACTTGTGTGATGGAAAAGCGGTGCTTCAATTAAGCGCTTCAAGCGGAAAATGAAAAATGGTGTTTAGAAAATCCTTCGAATTTAGTTTAAAACTATTCTATTAATTTGCAGCTTATTTTGGTACCTGTGATTTATTATTAAATACGAAACGAGTATTTTCCCAGATCTTTCAGGTTTTCAATGCTTTAAAAGAAGCATAAATTGAAGGTCTGAAGTTTTTTCTCGATTTTTTTATCCAAGGGAATTTTGGCACTTTGTGTCGACCACAATTAGTGTCACTGTGCCCGGAATATATACTGGGAGTACTTTAAAGCGAGGTGAGGATTTGACGAGGTTAACTACAGGTTTCTGGGGGTGCTGTGTGAACTTCTGCGGTGCCAGTGTCGTAAAATTTTCTCAGCAAGTGCTAAGTATTGCCGTTATTTTCACCTTCCGCGTTTTTGTCAGCGGCAGGTGAATTCAATTTCTATTCAATTCTCCTTCTACACACGCCTAAACAAGCTGACGAATTCTCTAGAACCGTGATGTCTGCTAGAAAGTATTATAGTAACTGAAGTTAATTTTACGAAATAAATTAATCACCTTGAATGCAAGGATATTTAAAACACTAGGATAGAACTCAGTACAGTTCCGAAGCAGCAAGCATACGAGGATGCATCAAACATTTCACTCAGTTGTTTAAATCATCTATTTAAAAAATAAACATGTTAGAATACTGAAATTGGTATTAATCTCGCTTTTACAGGTAATTTGAGGCAAAGTGGAATGTCCTATAACTCTAAAATGAAAAAATCAGAAATAATTAGGGCTTTGGATCTCACTTATGGAACTCATCTTCCAAAAAAAGATCTTATTTTACAACTGAATTCAGCTATTAAAATTAAGAATCGACACCTTCAAATCTAGAAGACTTTACCCAGATTAATCTGTACGTATATATTTTACCAAGTACGCAAATGGCTTAGAATAACTCAGTTCCTGTAATATAGTTTACTACTATATACTTGCATTCCATGGTCGCACCACGAAACCGATATTTTTTACCATCTGTCTGTTACACAAAGTAAACAGAGATGCTCGCAGCCTCGTAGAGACGAGGTTTCTTTTTAAATATCACCTTCACACCTCTGCGTTACAACTGCTTGTCCGTTTTTTTCACCATGCTCGATCGCACATATTTTTCGATAACCACGAGTCGTCGAATGGTGTTTACTACAGTCTGGCGTGTTTATCTCTCTCTCTCTTCCTGATTCGAGGCTTTGAATCTCGCTCGTCTGGTGTAGACAAAACCCCAATAACTCACATCTTCGTTTGCATATCAACTGCTGGACTAACCAGAAATTAGGTATTCGTACTAGACCACATTTTATCTCAAGGATGAGTAAAATGTCTTCGTCATAAGGTGTCTGAATAAATTTTAGAAGCTTCGCAAGGAATTCGGTAATCTTATCATGGCAGCAAAACCTGTTGAATTAAAAGAAGTTCAGTAGTCGGAATTTGACGTTAATCCGGCTCACCCAGGAATAAGCCGAAACAAGTTAATTTTACGCTTTCCCAGAGGGAAGAAGGGCGTTTATAAACGGCTTAAATTTTACTGTCGATTAACTGGACAAAGCAGAGCAATTAAGGCTTTTTGGAACGGCGCTACGTGCATCATAAGAGCTATTATCTTTTAATATCTGCAGATGTTTAAGCCGTTGGAATTTTCAGAGTAGTTTGTACTCTATAGGGCAGTTCTGAGCCCCTACAAGAACCCATGTGTCTTCTGTATTAAGTGCCAATTTAGCATCTGCCAATAAAGGCATTCGATAACCCCTGAACAGTTTTGTAGGGTCTTTGTCCAGGAGAGCCATGAATTTGACTCTAACAGAAGATAGATCAGGGCTCTTAAGGCCTGACAGAAATACAAGGGATCGAAAATTCGTATAAGAGAATGAACGGAACTGAAATTCCGAGCAGAGTTTGAAAAGGGTCTTTTCGCCTGAATATAAAATATTCAGAACTGCAATAGTCTCATCGAATGAAAGTTTCCTGGGAATAGCATAATTATTAAAGGGCTCAGAGAATGAAATTTAAAGCTGTCGTAGGAGTAAACGACTCGTCGTCAATTCCGTCACGCCAGAAAACTTTAAACCCATAGTATTCGAGAGCCGCTGTATCCGTATCTGGAAATTGTCCGACGATGGATCGAAAATCGGGATCTGGTCAACGATTTCTTCAGGGGTCTGCATCAAGGCCGCGAGGAAGTCTTCGGCTTTCTGCGTCGCCAACGAGTTATGCTACCTAAAACAATACGATAAGTAAGCTTTACGTTAGGTAACGAAGGGTAATCGATCACAAGGGTCGAGACGCATAGTAACTCAAAATCCAAATTCGACGAAGTGCCAAGCAACGCCTTAAACAACTGTACATGTTGCACAGATAACAACAAAAGGAGATTTTTTATAGTTCGAGATAAGAGGGAAATAATAAATATGATTTTCTGCAGATACAACACCCGTAGTATCCACAATGGCTCTCCACTTTACTCCACTTCATCAATTACCTCAAAGTGGAATATCCATTCACCTTAAGCTTTATTCCTACATCACGTATATTTCTCTTTCAGCCATTAAAGCAACTATGCGAGAGAAAGCCGACTTGCCATGTATCCCCGGATCAATTCGCGTCGAATACAACGCTATGCCGAAGCTTTTCCAACGAGATGCTGATCGCTTATCGCTGCGAACCCAGTAAGTCATATCATTTCATTATCAAATACTGATAGCAACGCTAACTATTCCAGTTCTTAACGGAATAAGTTCATCAGACTTATAGAACTCGCTTACCTGGCCAAATGTTATAGATAATTCCCATAGCAATTGCTCCGGGTCTTGTCCCACAACCCGAAATCAGTTTATTTGCTGTGTATAAACAACTAAAGTAAATGTTCACATTCCCTAGTTGCCTGAGTTTGCCTCAAAGAAGAGCAAATAGCGCTTGGTTGAGCAGAGCTTTCACCATATGTCAGCCATTTGAAGTTATGGTTTGTAATAAAGCAACCATCTTTCAGTGAATCAGCAGGTTCGCAGCAGAATAATTCTCTTAATGTGCTCAACGTCATAATGTAAACCTGAAATGGTTTAAAGAATCCCCTGCGTTTGCAACATTGAGCGTTCCGATTCATCGAGAAATTCACGAAATTCTTGTCACCAACTGTACAAATGGAGAAGGAAGCGTAGCTTTCGAAAGAACCTTTACAAATATTAATCTCTAAGCCTGAATTGCTTCGACAGGTCCACAGATGGTTCAAACTCGAGTGATATGCCAGGACACCTACATCGAGATCAAGTGCACATCCTACACTTCAGACGAGTCCATCGTTGTGCTAACTGCTGACCTCGTGACCAAAGTCGATCCAGCCGTTTGCCCGAACATTATGGGTAAGTTTTGCCACAATTATTTCAATCTACCTCTCTTTTGAGTTGGACTAATTGACGAAATGGCATATTTACGCTAGAAAACTAGGGTCCTACTCTCCAATAAGTCCATTCTGAACCTTTATTCACTTGGTATGGCTAAGCGCTTCTACAATATATTCCCAGATCTGGGTTCTCTATCCTGCAATTCCAAAATCTTCACATTCATAAAATGCGCGCTTTATTGCCGACTACCCGGGGGGTGATAGTTCCTTCCTTTGACACCTCTTTTGAAGTTTCGCAATAATTATTTTATTTTAATTTTCTGAATTATATAGCTGATTTTCTATGCCAGATTTACATTACTTGCTTTTTACAGAATTTGTCTCAAAATATAATATTCAAGAGCATTAATTTATATTTAAGGAATCTCGTTCTATTCAAAGCACAATTGCCAGAAAACACGATTTTCTTTTCCGAGACAACTCTTCACGCGTTAGTCCTGAAGAGTGACTAAAATATATTTTATGAAGTCCTAATTTGTAAGTAATACATTTACGTTCTGAATAGCAGAGTTTGTTTAAAAGCTCATTTTTGCGCCACAAATGAATCCACCAACGTTTGGGGCCTTACGGAGGTCCAAACCTTAACTGGTGATCATAATCACAGTCGAAGATGAATCAAGGTGACTGATCACAGATGATCGTCATCCAACCAGCGTCATGGGTAGAGTTCCACTCTATTGATTGAAAAATCAGCATAACACCTATTACTCCGCTCTCATTTAATCTTCTTGTGTTGGATAAAAGCCTGGTAGGAATAGGAGGATCTGTGCGTCTGTTCGATCGATATTAACCTCAAAAACCGTCCCAGTGTGTCCAAACCAACCAGTATTAATAAGCCAATACAAAGTTAAAGTATGCAGGTATTTTGGCCCTGCCATAGTAAAAGTTGGAATTACTGGGGGCAGATCAAATTCGATCAGGACCCAGGGTCAGAGGGGTAATTAATCTACTCGGAGAGTACTTTTTGTGCCGTAAATAGTGAGGTCAATCCCACCCTCTTCTTCAGCTCCACCTTCGCCAGCTCTCAGCAAAATTCCAACTGGCCAGTAATAAATAAACACTTTGGCTCAAGCGAATAGTATAGAGTATGGGGAAACACGTCTGGTATTTTTGTACTTAATGGGTAATGTCATGTAAGAGTGGAACTATTACATGGTCTAGCATAACTTAGCAAATAGTATGGGTTATTACTAATGTAAGAAGGTTTTTGTACAGGATTCCTAGCCTGATCTTCACGGCACACGAAAACAAGATTCTTAGGACCACAAATGTGATGAATTTCACGGTCCAATCAGCCTCAATTCCTCGAGATGTTGAATTCTTGGTTCCTAAGGAATTTTAGCCCATTTTTCAGTTAAAACATCCTCACCAGTTCTTTTAGAGACGACGGTGGAGGCAGGCATCTACTCCTGACTTGAATCTCTCAAGTCGACGAACATAAGTGCTCCTCAGTAATGAATTTGAGGAGATGCTCCGCTTCACCAGAGTGCTGCTCCTCGTGAAGCCATTCAACAATTCTAGCTGTATGGAATGGAGCATTACCATCATCTTGAAAGATATCGTCCCCCCTGCAAACAGTTCTTGAACATCCATTGGATGAACTTGGTCGCCCAAAAACCCCAAATAGCCCTGGCTGTTAATTCGTCTTCTATGAAGGGGAAGAAATTATTGGCCTGGCGGTGGGTTTCCAAGAAATAGCACCCTAGATTATCATTACGGAACAGCAGTCTGGATTAAATGCTTCTTTCAGCATTCTCTGAATGTATTACACTCGACGATGATTTGTTAGAGAAAATCACATAATTCCCACTGTTCGATGGATCAACGCACAAGGGAGTTTCTACTTCACCGTCTTTGAGAGCGGAGTTTTTCACTTGCAGCTCTAGCGTGGAACCCAGCTTTACCATACAGGTCCTGACGTGGAGCAGCTTTTGTGGAAATTGGGTCCTGTGGATGTTTATTGAGGTCTTAGACAGCAACTCCGACTTCCGGCCAGACCTCTGTTTTGCAGAGAACTCCGAGGACTCCATCGCAATTACCCAGTTCATTCTGCTCGATTATATTCACAGTGTAGAGGAGGAGGATTTGTGAGGAGCACTAATCACCACAACGATAATGAGCCTCTCCCATTATTAATAAGGTAGCGAGTTCCAGCCATCATCCAGTTATCTTAGTCATTCTCTTAGTCATGCAGAATTTTCGCAATTTTTGAAGGAACTGGTTACCATCTTTAACATATTCTAAAATATAAATCTAACTATTTTCTGTCATATTTACGCCTAACACCCTCTCTGATCCTGGAGAGGCTTGAAAAATCTTTAAACTTGTAGACAGACCCCTTATCAACTAGTCTAGATGCCACTCCATAGATTTTTAGATTAGAGCCAATATACTCAGTCCCGGGAGTGATTCAAGAAAAATACACTCACGCCCAATAGGTACGGGGGTGCGATCTGCTAGGCTTGAGTATGTAACCTGATCATTAACTTCCCCCTTCTTCAGAGACTCCGAGTTCGGGTGGCGTGTGTCCAAGTCGGCTGGACGTGACGGCGGGTCTGAAGGAGATGTGCGGGCGGGAGCGGACGTGTTCGGTCATGCCCGACCCCGCTATGCTCCCCTCTGGCTATCCCTCCGTCTGCGCTCGCAGACACCTCCAACTCAGCTACGCGTGCGGTGAGTCTTTTAAAGTCACTTTTTCCACAGCTTGTTCCAACACTTTCGCTGACATTTTATTATACTAAGAGGTACTTTGAACGAAATCAACTTAAGCTAGAATTTTAGTAGAAATTAATCGTGGTTTTATTCATACTTCGCAATACTCGACTAAGTGCGCGAAGTCAAAGAGTAAGTAGCTCAAAGGTGCACGTCGAGTTTATTTACCGTCACATACGATCCAGGCACCTAGTTAGTAAACAACTGTTCATTTCACACAAATTGGACAGTGTGGCAGATAGCTACGATTGCCGAGCTGTGACGACACTACTGTAGCCTGATTAGCAGCCATTTCACTGGATTTGGCATTCAACGCAATGCAATAAATCTAACGATGCTTTTTAAGCTATTAAGAGAAGCCCAAAGGTAGGATTCTGAAACGTGATCATGGGACCCGGTAGATAAGGATCTAATTGCTGCTACTTCACTTCTAGTCTCGTGTTCCATGCAATAAATCATTGACTAAGCCCTTAGTGGGATTAATAGACGTAAAGCATTATAAAACTTTAGTTAACAAATCTGAAGAATCGAGCATCCATCGAAGGAATGGGTCAGTGTTATAGCACAATAGAACATTATATTCTGATCTCGGAGCTGAAAGACTTTAAGCCATGTGGTAAATAACTTCTTAAAAAGTCCCCTTAAACTTATTGACATCGGCCAACGAAAAAACCCTATTTCGTGAGTCATTTTCCGGTTGACTTCGTGGCTAAAAACTTCACACAACAGAGGAAGGGATGACTGGAAGCAAAGAGGGCTTTTTGGGGATGTCCTTAAGTGTGTGTGTGTGTGCCAGCCAGTCAGTCACACTGACCCGACATGCGACATGGGTGGGTGTCGCGAGGGCACTGTCAATCACCGAGGTGTCACCTCACCTGCCCCTCTGTCTACCATAACACCGTTTGGAGGAGCACGTGTCACTTGGCTCTGAAATAAGGTCACTTTTGCAGACTTACACGTGCGGTTGTCGAAGCGTTGCGCATTACTGGGTGGACTATTAACTCGTTGCCTATGAATTTAACCACTTCTAGACACGTGTGTAGGGGATTTTCATCGAAAATTGATGCAGTAACTCCATTGGTAACAAGTCTGGTGAAATCCTCTTCACCAAATTACGAGTTATTCTGTAAACAGCGAAGGTCAACGATGATACAAATTCTTTATTCATTCTCCGTGTCATAAATCAAATTTATGAATAGACATATTCCCGTCTGGATCTGCCTTACGGGAAATTGACTTTCAAACTTCTAAAAAGTCAAAGTCACTTCGCCTACTGTTTTCCCTGTAAAACCTTGGTTTGCGCTCACATGCCTATTGTGGTTTCGATTAGGCAGTAGTCATGTAAGCGTTCATGTTTAACGTCAAAGTATTCTCTTTTTTCGCTAATTTTAGTTCCTCCAAGTGTGCTTGAGGTTGATCGCACGGTGATGGACAAGCATCTACCTCGACAGCAGAAATCAAGGCAAAGTAAGCTCCACCACAACATCACTATTCAACGGAGCAGTGATTCGATAACAAAAAAGCCTAATTGTTTGAGATTTTCTTGGAAAATTTCGGCAGTAATTGAGACTTCAGTTAAGCAGTCGTGTTAGAATAGCATGAGCCCAGTAGAATTCCCTTTTCTTACCCATATATCTTGATTTCGGTAGTCTGTTTAAGTCCATCGAATGAAAAGCTGCTTGTAAAATGGGCTCGCATTCGGCTTTTAATCCCTGCGAACACCCAACTAAAGGCCCATTAGCTAGCCGAGCCCAGCGTTTCGAGAGGAATGGCAAACACGTTTGATGAGTTAAAACCGCGTCGTCGTGTTCTTAACTCCATAAAGTTAAATCAATTAGACTGTCATTCTACTTCGCATTAACGCATTAACAACTATGGTTAAGTGGATTTATTCGTACTAGAAATTCTGATTAATATACGCGGTTTTTGGCTGCGGTGAAATAGACAAGCAACACAAGTTTTATTCCCTTAATTAATTATATGACTATAATTGTAGTCATATACAATATATACTAATAATAAATTAGTCACTTTGACAGAGCCTAACTCGCGATAATTCTTCTTTCGGCGCATTCAGTCTGCATTAACAAATTGCAGTAGATGGTGAAAAAAGAGCCGATAAAGCCGGGGCGTGAGTGGACTTGGTGGCGGGAGAGGTGCGGCCCGCGGATGTGACAGCTCTGAATCACCGCGGCTTCCGCTGGCCCCCTTTTGAGGAAGGCGGGAGCACATCCCCGTAGTTGAAACATGTAAATCCCCTAAAGCATGACTCGTCTCCCCCAGGCAGCATTTGACGGGGATTACGGCAGTGTGAAACACCGTGAAATGCGGATGGCGACGCCCTGCAATGATTGTGCCATCCCCTCCGTGAAAAAAAACGTATTAGAAATAGTTTAACAGATGCAGTCGAACAGGGAAAATTAATATATTTGGTAAAATTCAACTTACGGGGAAATGACACAACGGAGGTCCTTTTATTCTATTATAACTCGTTAAGATAATCGATGTCTTAATAATCCATCAGCTCAGCCTACATGCTTCTTAAGTAAGTCCAAAATACCGCATTTTTATCTGATTTACCCTAGCGGCGTATCAAAAGAAGAACCGACGTGAGCAGGGCGCCGTCAGCCAATCGAAAGCACCCATTCTCCCTGCTTATCAGCAGGAGCAACGGGATCCAGGTACCTTCCGGAACTCCGATTTCGAAAGAGCCGCCTATTCTGCCATGATGGACGAGAAACCGATTCCCAAATCCACTCCTTCGACAGGTACACCCTCACACTACTTAAAATCCTTTAGTAACATGATTGGTGTCGACAATTTTCCCCTTCTATGTTTAGAATCCTCGGAGTCTGTCAAAGCCAGTCCAATACACCCCTCGATCTTCTCAATGTTTCTTGGTGTTTTCGTGGGCATAGCTGTCCTCCTCATCATTATTCTTCTCGCGAGTGGAGTTGCACTTCGAATGCGTCGTCAACGAGCTGATTATGCTCGAAGAAAGGCCCTTTCCGACCACTCAGGACTTGGCAACGGGAACTTCCCAGATTCAGAGAAGATGCCTCAGCAGCAACAGCAGCAGCAATTGCAGCCTCAATTGCAGTATTTGCCACCTGGACAACCACCTCTGGGCAGTGGTAACAGCTGCGGGTACCAGCAAAGTAGTGATAGCGGTACGGGGGCATGCACTTCGATAACACCGGTCTATATGCCTCACGGGATGTTCACTTCTGAGGCCTGTTGGCCGGCGGGACTTCAGTCAGTGCCGCAAGGAGGAAACTACTTCGATGACGAGGTCACTGGAGCCGCCTTTCCACAACTGACCAGAGACTCGGGCTCCCACGGATATATCCAACTTCCTCTGAATGGAGTAAGATCCTAACTATACATTCTTATAAAATTGGGAATAGTGACAGGAATAATGGTCACCAAGTCTGACACAAGTGCTCTGGGCAAGTGACGTCAGAATCCGGCTACCGAAGACAAACTATTTCCCCTGCTTTTGTAGATCGCAAATTCACACCACAGCGGGTTGGTCTGCAGCCACCAGAGCAGTACAACGACGATGAACCACTCCAGTAACCACCATGTCCCTTTCTGCGTACCCCATACCGGTGTCAGTGCAACAGACAACTTTTCCGGCGCTCCCAGAATGCGTTCACCCGCCGTGAATTCAACCATCTCCACCGAAAGTGATCGCTTCTCCGGCCATGTTAGCAGTCAACCCTCCTCCTTCCAACCCCTCTACCCGACCTCTGGAAACGGCTGCACATCGCCGCGAAGTCTTCACCAACTGCCTCAGTGCAAATCGACATCAACTCAACGTCGGGAACCCTTGTGGATCGGCTACGACGAAGGTCTTGCTGAGAACAACGGCGAGGCGATGGATCGGGCGAAACCCGTGGTGATGAACAAGTCCATGTCGTTTGAGAGCCTCATTGAACCACCGGAGAGCTTCAAAAGCCGCGCACCATCCTCTGGAACCAACCTGGAGCAGGTTCCACCACGGATGGCGCAGTTACGAAGGCTTGAAAAGTCCTGCGATGGTGTAGGCGCCTGGAACTGGCAGGAATGAGAGTTCAGGAAGCACTGAGAGATGAAATCCTCTTGCGTGTGTATGTTTGAGTGCTATTTCTGCATAATCGATGATTCATCCTAGGCAGAATCTGTATCTACTCATTCTATTCACTTCCAGGCATTGCAGAACCTTCCCCACGCCCCTCTCTGTCCCTTAACACCACCACATCCTAGTTTCCCCTCCCCTTAAATAACTCAAAGCATTTGTAAACATGAGTGTGAGTGTAAAGTTCTGTTAAAAAACACGATGTACTGTACATGTCTTTTGTTTTCTGAGTCAGTATTTAGGGCAAATTAAACGTATTCCTATGTCCAATACGTTCAGAGCAAATTTACTTAACTTACACTCTTTGCCAAAACCCTTCAAAGCAGTTTCCTTGTCGGTTTGAAAGCCAAAATCAGTACAGAAGGCATGGAGATGATTTGATGGTCGATTTGTAGGTTGGTTGACCTCATCCCATTGTAATTATCTTCCCTAGGTTCGATTCAACACATAGGAGACTGGAGAAAGCCGAGTTTCCACGAAAAGCAGTGGAGTTGGTTGGCTGGAATCTGAGTTGATTGGTTAGACAGAGACAAACAGTCACTAGTTTTGTTTCACTCGCTTACCACACATTAGTTTGTGTGTGCTTTAAAAGTTAAAAGTGATGAATCGGAGGAATGTTACAAAGCAAGTACCGTACAGGCGCATTGTTGTCTTTCATCCGATATACTACAGACTTCAAACCACTTTTCCATGCTAGCCAGCCATGTGTCGACATTCTCGTCTAGATAAGCGGGTTGGGAAAGATTAAAAAGGATTTTGGGAGATGTTGGTTCTCCTATTTCCGGATGAAGTATTTATTTAATTGAAGCGTCGGAGTCACCAAGATGTACTTGAAATAACACGGTGCGAACTGGAAGATTTATTAGCAGAGTTGGGAGGCAAATCGGCACACAGCTTGGGAATAGTCTTTTGCACACCTGGAAAAGCTGATTTACTGAACAACTTGAAAGGCCCGCCAAAATGGCGTTATCCTTCATAACCATATTGAAAATATAAATGAAAGGGAAAATTCTTCATCAATAAATGTATTCTATTTAACTTATAGTGCAAATTATTGGTAAATAATTAATTTTGATTAAAAGTTTCTTTTCCGAAGACCTTCAAACGTAACTATGATTGTTCTTTTATGTAAATTATTGTTCTCTCACAAAACGATCTAATGAATGGTTGCAACGAACTAGTTGAATACAGCTTCTTAACAAACCTGGTTTAATTTCCAAGGGAAAATCAAAATAAGTTTAAATACTAATAAAAAATTATTAATTAATACTAACAAATTTTTTTATTAATTTTCAAGGGTAATAAACAAGAATTGTCGCACATTTACCACTTCTAAAGCATCCATATCTTGAGCTATTTTCTTCTTAGAGTATGATTAGTAGCATGATATTTGCAAGAGCAATTTACTACAAACTTTTGTGGTTTTTCCAGACAAAACATGTATAAAATTATAAAAATCTTACATTGAGAGTTTATGTTATTAGTTACTGAAATGAATATCTTTTTTTACCCGAGGTACAACCAATCAGCTCTCAAAAAATGCGATCTATAAATGAGGGACCAAAAAATAGAAATTATTTTGTTATTTTTAGATTGCCACTTGTGGTTTATTGTGGGTTGTTTATTAGGTTTATTTATGTGTTTACCATCATGTCGGATGATTTATCGTGAGTTTATCCAATGAGAAAGAACAGATGGAATCGTTTCGAGATAATTCCTTTCCACAGAAATAATGACAGATTGGATTTTACTCATCGCGACAGGCATACAACTTGATTCGTTCCAAAAGATATTGTTTATGTTCTTGTTTTCGAACTGCAAGAAATCTCGAAATGGGAGAGGGGTTAGTTGCTCTCGGCAATTGCTTCTCCTCTAAACGTCTACAATTTCGGATTATTATGCAAAAAACGCGGGCATTGAAGATTCAACTTCAAGTATAATTAACAAAATAAAATAAAATTCCGCAGCATTTTCAAGTAAGGGAACTGGAAACATATCTCCTCAGCCCGCTCATTCCAATGTTTTTCTCTATCACTTTCCAAGTTTCAGTTCTAGTCAGCGTAGGCTGTGTAAGCAAGAATTCTTTATAATCTCTAACGTATATTTCTCGGTCACGGAATTCCATGTTACCTCGTCACGAAGAACCACTAACCACCAACACCCAATCAGTCAAAAATATGGTAGGTGCATCGATGTATGAACCAATTATAGTCAAGCATCTTTTAACCAATTGTATCTCGATGTGATACCATGAACAGAAAAATAGCCTTTAAGTGGCGCAAATAGTGGATAAAATTCCAATTTTTCTGTCCTAAACCCTAGGAAAACCCAACAGAAAAGGTACTAATACAACAGGAATCCTCAGGCAGTGCTAGTGGAGATTATATTTCACTTTTTATTACCTCGACATCCTAACGACCGGTTACTGCAGGCCCATGGGTGATGTATCAGTGGGAAATCGTTGGGTGAGTTCTCAGAAAATAAAGCAGCCTTATCCAATGGAGGATTTTGGTCGGGTTTTGCATTTATTTAACAGTCTCGTTAAGAAAAGGGGTTTTTAACAACGAAATTAGATAGAATTTAAATAATTCCAGTAGAAGAGCAAATAAATTGTTGAAAAAGAGATTACTTCAGGGCAATCGTCACCTAACAACCCCTAATACAGCCAATGAAATTCAACACAATGAGGATTTTGCTACTACAGACTATAGACATATTGGTTGTCTATGAAATTTCATCAGCAGAAGGAATACTTCACTTCTTCACTTCTTCGTTTCTGGTAAAAGTGAAAATTTATTCTTTTTATTTGCCTCTAGAAATGAGCACAGCCAGTTCGTACTAAATCAACCCACTAGAAACTTGACAGAGTGCATTTGTCACGGGTGATTTATATGCATCACAATAGTAACATCACAGTTGAGTGGTTTCAAGGGAGGAATCCAAGTTGGATTCCCCGAAGGAGTCCTCAACATCGGCTACGTTGGTCGATATATGCGGTGGCAAACTCCAGTCCGTTTGGCAGGACTCCTCCTTATTCTAAAATTATAAGATTGCTCTTAAGTGTGATTTGAATCGCCAATTCATTAATATATATTCAATCACCCAACTTCGAGGTGCATTTAATAAACGAATCAATCACTAATGGACCTCTCCTGATTAGCTGTTTAGGCATCTAGTCGATATCTCATAAAGCCTGCCAAAACCTAGCTACCAGAAACCCCTAATACGGTTAATGAAACTCTGAATCTTTACGAACCGGTGGTTTAGGACACCTAGGCGGGAATATTCGCTTCTCTCTCCGAATAAAGAATTTGCGCTGCTTGCTTCCATCGAGGATAACTTCGGTTGAAACAACCGAGTCGAGGCGATAGTCTTCATTGGACGTCAGGCTTGAATTTGAACCCTTGGTGTTTGGTTTTGCGGTCAAAGGCGGTGGTTTCAAGGAGTCCCATTCTTGGGAATGGGACGATGAAAACTGATGGTCGTTGCCCATTTCAATGAATTCTGTCGTCGCTGATGATCTCCTCAATTCCAAGGTCCGAGAACTGAGAAATGGGCAAAAGTAAGCATGATTTTTAGCTTGGCAAACGAAGTAATTAATTTAAACGAGCATTTTAATAAGTTAGATTCTACTTTAAATGGCAATTTAACACACAATATCCATTTTTCTCTAATTTTGTCTGATATAGATTAGTTAATTATTTATTGAAATGTTTAAAAAAATAAATATCTAAATATATTTAAAATTTGCAACAAATATTTATTTAAATAATTTAGATAATTGCAATTGTAATTTTATTACGTTTAGATTAAAAAGGTATACGATGGTTGGTAACCCCTGGAGCTGAAGTGTTTTGATTAGCACTTTAGAGAAATATTATTTGTGCCGAAAAACAAAATTTATGTGTGTGAAGTCTGCTTGTTCACTTCAAAATATCTTTGGGAAGCAAGTTTTTTATATGAAAAACGATATAGTGGTTATTTTTTAAGTTTTAATAAAACATAAATCTTGCATTTGCTGCATCTTTTCAATCTAGTGCTGATGCAAGAAAAAAATTTTGTATTTAAAAGAGGTTCTTTAAAATTTTAAATTTCTCTATTAAATCTCGCCCACATTCTTGCCTAAAGAATTAGTTTGAATTAGAAGTTGAAATTAAGTTGATTTGAAAATTAGGTTTTTTCTGAGTGCTAAAAATACAAATGCCTAAATTCTTTTGCTGACTCCCTTGCACATTAAATTTCCATAAATTTGAGCTACTAAAAATCATATTCCATGCTAAATGCCCTAAAAGTCTTGTCTGCGTTCTAAAATAAACTTGAGACATTAAAATCTGATAAGTACTCAACTGCGATCAGCCTATCTTGAATTTTAAGTCGTTTGAAGAGCACTCTATTCTTGTCAACGGCATTTTAAATTGACCAGATAATTTCAAGGTCTTGTTCAAAATAAATAAACGGTCGTAATTCCGCCTAGCATAATAAATACTTGGAATGTTTTAATATAATTTTTAAATTTGCATTTTGTAAACCAGGATGCTGAAAACAATTGGTAAATGAACTGCATTTTTTCATGTACTATATAACAAGTACAGTTGTTTAAGTCGTTACTACGACGCCTGGCACTTCGTTGAATAAACTTGGAGCTACCACGCGTCCCGTCTCTTGTGGCCGTGATCTAACTCAACGTTTACTAATCAGATCACTTTAGGTGGCATAGCACCTTCGTACTTTACATTACTATACTGGGTCTCAGACATCGTAATAATTCATTACCGATCATCTGAAGGGAAAGTTGATATAGATTTAAACTTTTGTCAAATTTTTCAAGTGATAAAACGCAAGTGTCCAACTTCCATCAAATCTGTAAATATCCCTAAAGTCAAAAATTCATTCTAAAATGAGTTTGAGATACCAAAATCTGATAAGTACTCAACTCTCTGTCAGTAATTGTCGTGCGGTTGACACTGCGATCTCATTCAAATTTAATACCATATTTTAAGACTGAAACTTTTTTTATGACGTATTGCATATAAGCAACGTTTCAAGTCCTCGTTTATAGCAAATAAAAATACTTTTTTTGCACAAAAATCAACAGCCCAGTTGCCATAATGGTTGAAAAAATTTATATATGTTTTGGATTTCATTATAATTACTATTTATGACAAAACGGATGTTGTTTTTATCAGCTGATTCCATAAACTAGTGGCGCAACTTAAAGGAATTCGATGCTTAAAAAAGTTCTTCATAAACTTAATTTAAAATTTAATTTTTATATCACGTTCACGTGTTCCAAAGCGTAAAAGTGAAGTTGCTATCAAATTCTTCAATTTTATTTTGCAATTCATCCTTTGCTGAGCTCTTCAGTCATAAAATTGGCATAAATTTGCCTTATTAAAGACTAGAACCCAAGCCCAACTTCCTCCAAGCCTGAATTCCTCCTAAAATGCTTTTAAGAGATTATAATCTGACTTTTTGCCATGCATTGCAGTGAAGTTAACGCAGCCATCGGCTTATCTCAACCGAATTTATAACAATTTTGAAAATTTAGCAAAAATTTTACATGTTCTTTCTTTGTAACTTACCCAAGACTTTAAATGATAATTTAATTCATTTAATTAATTTATTTTAATTTATTTTATTTCGATTTTATTGTTTAAATTATTTAAACTCTAAGGGCGTACTTATATTGTTACCTTGTGACACAGAATGTTGAAAATAGTTCAGAAATACACAGCATTCCTTTTTAATCTGAGGTGTATGGAATTGCGGCGAAATTAAAACCACCAATCGATCACTAGAACCCCCTTCTGATTCCTTCAATGACGAGAATAATTTGTTGGCTGCGGCTGTTAGAATAAGTTAGCAATATAACAGCAGACAATCCGATTGCGTTTGCACAGCAGAAAAAATGTAGTTGGGAGGACTTCGGCTAAACTGGAATGCCCAATACGTGGATAAAAATATGATGAGCACTCAACATTTCGCCAAACATTGTAGTGCTGTTAACAACGTGAGATATTGAAAATTGCTGTCCCGAATTCGCTAAACGCTTTCACGATCTTCTTCATACTGAAAAAGAAGGCAGTATAACTTGCCAGAGGTTACCAAAAACTTTACTAGCAAGAAACCATCGAATTTGATAAATATTACTCAAATTTCTAATTTAATTATCTTCATTTTTAACATAATAATTAATAAAATTATATTTTTGTCTTGTTAGGTAGTATATCATAAATCACTGGTAAATACAATACTTGTATGAAAACGCGGGAAAGTTGAAACCACCAATGGATCTCTAGAAACATCGAGAATAAACTGCAGATTTCTTTTTGAATTTCAACTAGCGATAAATTTGCAAACCCTTAACTTCATTCGCTGAGCCACTCAGCTATCAAATCTGCATAAATACGGACCATCAGAGATCAACACCCGAGCCAAGTGTCCTCAAAGCCTTAAATTATTTATAAAATGAAAGAAAGACATAAAAATCGTGCGAATTTTCTACATTCTACCAAGCTTTTCCATTTACTGAGCAGTATCAATGAATTCAAAATATTATCTTTTTTTCTGTATCATCTAAAGTGCATGAATTCTTTCAAGATTTCATCCTTGTCACTTGCTAGGGTTTACTGGAACCGATTGTAAAAAATGTGCTTTCATTATTTAAAATCCAAACGAATAAGCTTATTCTCTGTCTTGTAAGGCAGCGACCAAAACTTTCTTCCTATACCTGGGGTGTATGAAACAGCGTTAAAATTAAAACCTCCATTATATTACCAGGAAAATTTGCCTGCATAACAGCACTTTTTAGTTTAAAAGATCCGAAATTAGTAATTGGTTAATTCACAAATGTATAGTTGGTACCACCTTTCATTTTTGTTTGAATTTCATCTGGCGGTTGGATTAAAAAAGTAAAGTTCTTTTCTGAGCTCTTTGCCCAATAAATCTGCATGACCTTGAGCTATAAAAAATCGGTACTCAAGATAAATGGCATAAATGCTTAATGTGCATAAAAATGACCGTGGGATATTAAAATCCGATCAGTACTAAACATTTACAAATATAGTTATATAATATAATAATATATCAATGTCATAATATAATATTATTATTGTGGACCTACTTCCAGAATTTGCCACCCTTTTTCTTCTTCTTGGGCTTGGGGTTGACTTTGGTTTGCACCACGCCGATGTGGCAACGGAGATCCTTGGCGGTGGTGAAGGACATGCGGGAGTTCTTCTCCGGCCGGAAGAGAATGATGTAGGTCTTGGGGAAGAAGAGGATGACTAATGCGATGCTGGCGGAGACACTGATGCACAGGGTGAGTGCCACCTCGATCTCATAGCCCGAGAGGTAGACGGGGATGATGGCCAGCCAGAGCACGCACGTCGTGTACATCGTGAAACCGATGAACTTGGCCTCATTGAAGTTCTGCGGCAGGTTGCGTGTCTTTATCGCATAGATTGTGCACAGAGCTGCCAAAGCAAACAAACATGAATACTACTGACTCACAGCCAACATAGAAAACTCTGCCACATTCACAGTGCAAATACTAATGATGGAACCGTTAAATCAATTCGAAGAACTGAAAGTTACACCTACAGGGTGTTTGGAATGCCTTTTATAGATAAAATATTCGACTTATTGTTCCCAGGCGTTTTTAAGGTGTTCATACTTACAAGGCCTTATTCGAAAGTTGAAACCTCTCTAGACTCATGCTCATGATAGCAATGAAAGTGAATGACTGTGGATTCCAACTGATTTTTAATGAATGAACTGCTACTGTGATTGCTAGAAAAAAAGTTGGCAACACAACAAGAGACGAACTAAATGCTCTTCCACAACAGCAGATTTCCTCTTTACTTTTGTTCAAGTTAGAACGGCAAACAGACAGAAAAACTTTTCTTGTGTGGCTTGAGAGAATTGTGGATCAACGCCCAGGCAAACGATAGCTTTCTATTATTACGAATTTAATTCATGTAGCTTAGTTCGTGCATCACAACTTCTGTAGTAATTGTTGTTTAAATCTACCAACTGTTAAGACAGTCAAATTCATTGAGAAATTACTATGAGTACACAGTCATGGATTTAAACTCGACTTCAAAGGATAGTCGGCCTAATGAACTCACACAGGATTAGTATGTAGGCATTAGAAGCCCCAGATTCGTATAATTGCCCTCACATTTCAAACATGAGATGGCAGCTCTGCCGACAAAAATGATACGGCGTAAATGCCCCTTTTAAGCTATAGAATATAAAAATGTAACGGCTTACCGATGAGGAAAATGGGGAAAGTGAGAGGAATGGCGTTGCCCCGTTTAGTGGTGTTGCAACAGAGTCGAGCTTTGGTGAAGTCATCAGAGAAGCGAACTTTCGTGTTTGGCGGCTCAAGATAGAGCATCGTGCCTATCACTCCAATCTCTACTGCTACAAGAACTGAAAGCGATAAAAGATCAGAGCTGCGATCAGATTGAGCTTAACAGCGCTTAACATGAAAGCGTTTTATAATCCTAATGACAAAGGGAGGTCATAAAGTGGAGATTTTAAGGGATTTGAGCACTGATTTCCCCACAAAATGAATAGTTATGGAATGTCACAAGTTATAAATAAATCCAATAAATTTAGTAGCTAGATTATACACTCTCTAGTCATCTGAAGTCGAAGAAAATTACTGCAGTGTTTTCTCGTAAAATTTCGCATCCTTGAAGGTAAATTACGAGGAAAAAACAAGTTCTATCTGAATTAATGTCTTTCAAATTGAAGATGAACATTACATTTTATGAATTGGTGCTTTTAAATAGAGAGTTTTATTTTCTGATGAAGTAAGTCATGTAAAATAGTTGACTCACGACCAGTGATGACCAGTTGAGCCGGTGTGGAAAGGAATCTCTGTTTCTTTATCATAATCCTCTTTGATCCCTCCAGAATACGTGCGATTCGGTTGGTTTTGGTTACCAGAGCCGCGTAGATGGCCGTGAAGGCGATTCCAGGAAGAATTCGCGTAAGTGTGCAGGTCACCACAGTCGGAGGTAGCAGAACCGGAGCGATGGAGGCATGGGCCAGCAGCATCGCCACCAGAATGAGCCACATGAGCTCGCGAGTCGAGGCTTTCACCACTGCAGTGTCCCGGTGGACGATAAAGACGCCTAGGATGATGATGGTCATGATGCTGCCGAGCGAAGCGAAGACCACGGCCGTGAGACAAGTTGCATCACCCCAGTGGGAGTAGTCGAGTTCGATTTCCACGCATCCTAATCACAAAAAGTAATGAACTTCAGCATCCCTTTTGTTTGATTTACATCTCCCGAATCATCCATTTCAGATACCTTTTCCGTCACTCTGGTGAGATCTCCTAGCGTGTTTAAAGGGTAATTATGTGAATTAGAGAGAAATTATGTAAACAGGACACAGTGTGATGATATGCAAGCAAAAATCAACCTAAATGCAATTCAAACTTAATTGTTGCTTCAAGCCCGAGATAAATTTTAATATACGAAATAATTCAGCGCTGCGCAAGGCCTAATTGATTGTAATTTATGATGCCAGACTTTTAAAAATGCGAAATATTTTGAACAAAATTCTAATTCGCTTGAATCAGTAAAATAGAAGTTTTACGAAACCAATTCTGAGTAAAAATAACATTATTATAAAAATATTTCGAAGTCCGGCATGCATCCAAAAAAATGGCTCTGTTTTGCTGTTAAAATTCTAGTTATAAGTTTAAATTCTTTAAGTTTAATTCAATTCATTCAATTTAATTTAATTAATTTTATATTATTAATAAAATGACTAAAATTTCAACGATGTTTTACTAAGTGTTAAAACTCGAGCTAGAATTAAAATGACAAGTAACTCACCAGTTTTATTTTCATTTGGTTTGAAGCCGAGCTCACATGGCACACAAGTTTCGTTCGCAGTTTTCCATTCGTTGGGTTTGCAGGGCTTGCACACCCAGCAGCACGGCTTCGATTTATCCTTCACAATCTAATGAGCAAATTATATAATATTTACCGACGTAATGACACCGAATCATAAAACAAAAAGTAGTTAGGCTTAATATAAAGATTTATCCCATTTCCGGAAGGCACAACGATTTCGCGGATGCTGCATATGAATCACTTTAACTAAAAAGAATATTTTCAATTTGATTTTAACAGTTTTAAGCAAAAAATAGATTTTCTTGCTTTCTGCATCTCAAGTGGATTAAAATTCGATAGGATTTTTTTTATTTAAATGCGTCTGCGTGAGGTCATCATCATTTTGCTTAAAGTTTGGCCTTGGAAATAACTGATCCTATCGCAACTTCAGAGGAACTCGGGTTATTAAAGAGCTTTTAACCGCCTGTAATTTTAAAGCTTTTATAGAGATATTTTTCTTGAAGTTTCAGACATCGATAGTCTGAAAATTAACAAGGGAAGTTGGGAAATTATCCGTGTGCTATTAAAGAAGTCACTCTTTATAAAGACAATTTTTCCAATTTAAGAAAGCATTTCACAGCGATAGCTAAGCTGTTTTGAGTTCTAGCGAAAGGATTGGCCTAAGGTGAGTTATAAACTTTTTACCCAAAAAGTTATTATGTGTTTATTTCTGATGGTCTTACCAAATGTAATTGTAGCTAATCTACCTTCAATCCAAACATTTAGTTTATTTACTTTCACGAATAATTGCCTAATCAAATCATATAGTGGACCAACATTTTTGGTACGCTAGAATAAATTTATCGGATTCATCGCAATTATTGGGCGAAATTTGCAGTTTTTCTAAAAATACAAATCATAAATGCGATTTTTTGAAGGTTATGAAAAAAATAACTTGCAAATTAGTAAAAGTTTTCAAGAAATCACCTTTGTATTTCAACGCCAATATAATGGGAAATTTAGCGCCACCTGATTATAGCAAAAGCTAACTTTTGAAAAATGCTGCTTTCTATACTTTAAATATAATGGAATTTACTAAAAGATAATAATTTCATCTTTGAGGATGCATTTGTAACACACTAGCCAAGGCATCCTGAATTCTTTAGCTCAGTTGTGACATTTATCCTTGAAATTATTTCTAAGCATTTATACATTTTCAAACAATGGTCATAGAAAAATTCGCACTATAATTATTGCTCGAAACGTCAGTAAAGATTTTAATTACAAACAATGACATAACTAATAAGTTAAAATGAGTGCTGACTTAATTCGCATTAATTAAAAAGAGTACTTACTGTTTAATTTCACCTAATTTACGTGAAATTAAAAGAAACATAGTGTATAAAATGTGAATTAATAGTTTAGTATTTCAGGCAACTTAAAAAATTTAATCTAAAAGAGTTTGCGTGCGGGGACAACTGGGATAGTTACTATTTTCCTTAAAAACGACCTTGAAAATCGACAGAACCCATCAAAACATCAGAGAACTTAAAATTATGGTCACTTGGGAATTCGAAGCATTCTAAAAAAGTGTGCTGACCAATATTTTGAAATCACAAAGTGTTTTCGAGAAAATACCTTAATTTCTTTGACGTAGTTTCGCATTTTATTGAGCGACTAGATGTGAAATTAAACAGCTTTGGAATTGAATCGAAGCCACTTTTTTGAAAATGCCACTTCATATCTAAGGACAGTTACTAAAAGACAAGGATGATTTTTTATGAATTCTAAAGAGTTAAAATTTTTACGAAAGTTAATTAAAAATTCAGTTAAATTTTGGTAAAAGGCCTATTAAAGATATTTTTCCGGAAAACTTAAATTAGAGTTTAAGCGCTTTAAATGTTGGTTGGAAAAACTCCCACCATAAATTTTGTCTGAAATTTCGGCGTGCGTAATCCAGATTATGGACTAGTGAAAATCTCGTTACTCGGATTAATCATGACGGTCTGACATTTCGTTCTAATTAATAACATCCTTCTCGAACGTGGGGAATTCACAGTACGGCAGCTCCATTCTGCACTCGGGTACTACAACACAGGTTGTTTCGCTAATTAGCGCATCACTTGGTCCGTGAAACAGGGATTTCCTTTTGATAAATCACTTTTCTTATGAGACAAGTCACGGAAACGCCGAAATTTGACGGTAGAGGAAGTCTTTTGCAAATAATCATTTTATCAAATCGAAAAGTGCAGTGGTTTGAAGGAGTTAGTTAATTTCGAATTCATCATAAATTGCTGACAATAAAGCACATCTTTATTAATGTTTATTCCTTAGAAATAACATGCAAATATTCATTAAATGCTTGTATTTTAGAATTTATTCTTATTGATGATAATCAAAATTGATTCTTCTGCAGTTCTTCGTGCGAATTGCAATTTAGTTTTTCAATAATATTACTGCAATGATATTAATATACATTATTATACTGCTAACTATCATAGGTTTTGTATTATATTTAAATATGATTTATTTTTTAATTACTTAATCGCTATTATAACATTTTATATTTGTACAGTTATTATAAAATATCATTGTTATAACATCGTTTTAATTAAAATTCTATTGGTGGTTCGTTGTTTTTCCAAAATATACGCACAAGATAATTATTTGATGAATTTTAACTAAAATCGATTCAGATTCATGAATGGGAGACCAAGGAGCTATTGATACAATTTAACATTATAATAAAAAAAATAGAAATACACATATTTATATAACATATAAACATAAAAATATTCGCTGCGATGCGACAATAGCTTTCAGCTAGAAAGAGCTCGGTTTTATTGAAAAAGCCTACCTTTTCCTCCCAGGAGTTGCATGGTTCACTGCAAATGGACGACAAGGGTCCGCAGTAGCTTCCATTCAGTGGTTCACTGGACCACTGGATGTAGTCCTTCTTCAGCATCCACAGATACCCATCCTTCCACCTGCCGACCTGAACGTACTTAAAGGACTCTGTGCCGTTTTCTTCGAAGATGTGTTGGTAGTTCATCAGATCGTAGCTAAAAGTTTGAAATCGTTGATTACTGAATACTGAGGGCTCAGAACTAGTTTCTCAACCAATCGATAGGAGAAAAAAGCGATTTTTGTATAAACTGCATAAAATGTTCAACTTCATTCCTCTTTAAATTGCTAAATTCAGGCAGAACTTTTGCACATAAATTGTAAATTTCATTTTATCTCTAGAATTACTACAACTCTACCGATTATGCTAGGATTTTGTGAAGGGGAGTGTTTATCATAATATCCATCTCTATTTTATAGACAAAACTACGCAGTATGCCCTACAAAACGGTAAAAACCATAGTCTTTGTCCCTATGACTCCTTTTTTCTACAACAACATTGTTCAATAGATTCTTCTCTACAAATATCTTGATTTCATCATAATCTTAGAAGAACCAATTAACGAACTCACCTTGCAGGTGGGTCGCCATTCTGATCGAAGAATATGGTATCCCCATTTCGGTCAGTGTACTCAACCTTGAGGAGTTCCTGTCGGAGAAGACTTCCGTTGACGGGAAGGAGTCCCGGACAGACACCCGGGTTGTCCACACCACAGACAATCACCTGAACGCGATGAAGAGCCAGTGCCAGCACACGGATGGCGAGATTGAGGAGGGAGAGCTTGTTGTCCTGGTGAAACGTTGCATCCTTGAGGCTCTCTTTACCTAACCGACATGAAATGAACCTGTCTATTACTTAACCGAGGAAACCAAAGTATATTTAGCAAAACTGAGTGTGGGTGTGTTTTAGCATATGGTGAAAATTTTATTGCTCACGGGAGGAAATTTTTCTGCATGTCTGTGGTGTGAATTATCGCTTGCTCTGTGTCCGATAATGATTGCGCTGGCTGAGTGCATTAAAAGCAAGGTTATGGAAGTTATATATAACCAGTAATAGTGTGAACGACAATTATCGGTTTATCTAATAAGTTCTACCCGAATTTTCCATTCTTTAACTTAAGCAAGGTTTGAAAATTATGCATAAAATCTGATGAAGATGACACAATTTTTTGTGTTAACTGATTGAATTTTAATTCGGAATAATAGATCGAAATTGTTTTTGTTAAGATAGGTTAAAAATTACTAGAAGGGAAATTGTATTGGTGCTTTTTTTCCTCGTTTAAATGCACCTCCTGGTAGCTGGTTTTATTTTTTTAAAATTTGAACAGAACTTCTGAGATGATCTGATAAAGTTGGTATATTTGTTCCGTTTCATCAGACACCTTTGATTTGATCTGGAATTTCGCCTTTGGCATTTTGCATTTCTCTATGAAAAATCATTTAAAATTATCAAAAATTTTAATTTAATATTATTGTTTCTTTCTAATAAAGAAGTTACAGTCTAAAACACCGCGTTTGGAATGTTAATTGTTCTTTTAAATAAAATCGACTTGATAAAGTGCAATTTACTTCAAAGTACGCATTTTAATTGTATAAAAAACAATTAATAAATAATTTACAATCTATGTAATATTTTGTTATGATAATTATTTCTGAATACCAAGAAGAACTGTTGTTTATATTAAATGCTGATTTTTGTGATTTCAAAAATATAATTTAGCGGATTATTGAACCCGAATAAAAAAATACAAATCTTACATTGTTTTATTTATTCAAAATTAGGGCAGAAGCTCTAGAATGACCTTATAAAATCAGCATATTTCTTCCCTTTCATCAGACGCCCTTCTTTAATTTGGAATTTCGCCTTTGACATTTAGTATTCTTCTAAGAGAGATCTCATAAATTATTATGAATATGAATTTAATTTTAAATTTTCTTTCTTAGCATGAATTATTTAACCCAAAATATATGTACGCTTAAATTATAATCACATATTATCAAATTTAACAGACTTTATTAAATTTAGGTGGATTCTAATTTCTATTTTGCTTAAATTTATGAAGAAATAGTAATAAATACTTTAATAAATTACAAAACCATGATGTATGAGATACAAGATACACTTACCAGTACACGGAGGTCGATTGCTGTCAGCCGAGGGAATGATTTGGCAGTTGAATTTCTGCTCCCAAAACTCAGTAAACCAGGGATTGACTTTGTGGTGCGTCATAGGACTGAGACTGGTGAAGTATTCGTCGAAGTCTTGAAGCTCTGGTGAGTGCAGTTTGATGGAGAAACTGCCCCGAGCAATCCGACTCAATGCTCGCTCACCCGTCGCTGCGTTCTTGATGGGTCCCAGAATATCCAAGCGATCTGCCCATCCATCGCTTAAATAAAATGGAACATTTTATATCTCCTTTGCTCATTTGCAGTGAAATAATCTTATAGGTAGACCCCTTAACGTTGTCAAATGTCGGTGTTCCCGTGACATGATTTAACGAATAGGTATGCCCACCTACCTACAACCTACCTACTGCCCAGAGTAGCAAAGCAAACTACTATATGGAAATTATAAATGCACTAAAGCAAAATCTAATTTGATGCCATTTCTAATTTAACTAGCAATAAGTAGGAGTGCGCCCATTACTCACATAGGCGTGATTTGATTTGATTTGATTTATGATAAAAGGTTACAGAAATTCTCGACCGTTCTCTAGCTGTATATAGTTCAGTGGGTATATTTATTTTAAGAAAGCAAATTTTAGGAGTTGATGTCTCAGACTAGTTATCGCTAAGTGCAAGTTGATGTTTTCAGTTTGAAAGATCATCTTAAAAGAAATCTAGAAAACTTTTTTCCAAGGCAAGAAAGAGGGAAGAGAGTGTTGCTTCTTTAAAACGGGCGGTCTATGCAACTTAATCAACATCATTTTCCTGCTCCTAATCCCATAAATTCCCCAGTCTAGAAACTCAAAAGGGGCAGTTTTTTTTCCAAAAAATTGTTCTGGGACAGTAAATCCATTTTGTAGAGAACAAATTGGTGACCCGAAGTGGGAGTGAACTCTTCCAACGCGATCTGGAGAAATCACCCCACCCTTCCGACCCCTAAGTAGCTCTCCCGCAACCAAATCACATGGACCATTCCAGCGTCAATTTAAGCTACCCGAGAATGAAGATTACACATCTCCTGACCTGTTCCTTAATTCAGCACGACTCAATTCACACTAGCAGCTCATCGCTTTTTCCCGGAGCGCCTAGAACATTCAACCACCTTCACCCCAAGCTGCTTTGGAGTAATGACAGCCTGCTACACAACCCTCAATTAACTTGATGGAACACTCACTGATTCTCAAGGTTAAGACACGGGTGCAATCCCATTTAGACTGTCTTCTAACCGTCAAATGCCATACTCAACGGCTTCTCAGTCGGATCGTCGGCAACAAGCCTCTTCCCACTGGTCTACTCACTGATCCTCGACGCCCACACTCAACAGTCTCATCAACCATCCCACAAACGCAACACACGCTGGAAGGACAACATTTCGGTGCATTTTAAAGCTCCTCACCTGTGATTCCAAATCAACTTCGATGGATTGTCGCACCATTTAAAACAAGGTTCACAACTTTGCCGAATAATGCCTCACCTACCGTTTTTACCAGGATATTTCTGTGTACTCTCTAACCTTTTTCGGCCCAACCCCCACCACTACGAACTACTCTTGTCTACTCGCGTCTCCCACACACTTTGGGGACGTGCCGTTTGTCAAGCTAAAAGTGATTTCTGTGGGTACTAAATTGTTATCAAGACTTAGACTAGTGAATTCCTCTACCAATAAGCTTGGAATTGTGTTACTCAGACGAATTAATTAATTATTTTATTTCCATGAATTGAATCAATCAAGTTGAATTAAGATACACGAAACGGCTTACATTTGAATGAAATTCGGGACCACCGCATTTGGGATTTGGATTAGATGGATCCACGTTGGAGAGCCATGGTGGCCCTACAGTGACCTGGCCGTATTGCAGATCAACTGGTGAATCATCACCATGGCTCATTATTTGATCCTGGACCTCATTGGCCAAGTGTGGTTATCAGAAACTCAAGTCATACAAACCTTATCACCTGCACACTAATTTCCCGACAAAACCCTCTACTCCTCACTGTCTGGTTTTGGTACCATTCATGTAGGTGTGAATGAAAAGGGCTATTGTATTCCTACAGGTCTTTCTTGTGATCAGTTTGATAAAACGAATTCGTCCGGTTATTATTTACCATAATTATGATATAGGAACGATTAATAATAATTTGTATTTCCTGAGCATAAGCAACAAGTTTTCTAAATGCAAAAAAATATTGGATATCTTGAATTTGGGTGATTTTATTGTTAAAGAATGCTTCGTGATGAATATCCTATAAACATACTCCATTAAAATGTGAAACAGATTTAAAATTTAAAAAATCCAGATATTTTTGAATAAATTTAGTTATTGAATTATGACAAAATATCCCCATGTTTGCAATACAAGCATATCTAGTAGATATGGTAGTATAAACGCAAATGAAACATTAGCAAAAGAAGCAATATTGGGCGAGAGACTTACGTCCCGATCAACATGTAGCCTTTCCCATGAAGTTCGAGAGTGTCCATCGCCTTCAACAGTCCACCGACGGTCTCTCCTTGGCAGAAGCAGACGACCACCTTGGCCTTCCGACTGGGACTGAAGATGTCCTTGGCGAGTTCGAGGAAGGCTTCCTCCACCTCTTTCGTGTCGATGCTTCGTTCCACCTCGGAGCAAATGCCCACGTCCTCCATTCGAATCTTCAGCGCTGCCATACCCTGTTCTCCGTAGGATCCTGAAAATGTTATCCTTGTGTCTTAATCGCCGAAATAACAAGAAGACGAGGGGCAAGCAAGAAGGAATATTCAAATCTTTGTTTAAATTTTGATTATAAAATTTTACTAAAATATGAAAAAACAGATGGAACAAAATGTTAACTGGTCTTTCTACTTAGTTTTCGGTTTGGGTCTCAAAGTTAAAATTTTATTAAATTCTACAAACTTAGCATCCAGAAGATATGGTAGGGCATAACCTACCCCAAAGTTCCAATTCTACACATTTAAACAAATACCATTACTGCCATTTTAGAGGACTGTTAAAATTTGCTGCCTTCAAAGAAACTGCAAATTTTTGAATACTATTAATGATGATTTGAATCTCATTTTTTCCTTAAAAACAAGAACTAATGTAGTAGAAATTTAATCAAAATTAACCTCGAACAGTTTTGGCTTTTAGTAAGTAAGTTTTAAGTATCTAATTTATCGTATTACTTTTACAGTTCATAATGACTATACAATTTATTCATTTTAGGCAAATGGCTTTTTATTTAAGTAATAAAATGTGTAATTTTTTGATTTATAGTATAAAGAGGAAAACGAAAACTTTATAAGATCCTAATAACTACTGTTTTCCACAAAAATTAATTATTTCCAGATTTTATTTCAAATCAACAAAGAAATATTTCTTCCAAATGGTAGCAGATGTTTCCACTTAATTTCTGGTTTTGGGCTCAGAATTGCAATTTTATCTATTTTTTTAAAAAAAATAACATCCAGTTATTGTGGTCAGGCTAAGCCCTTAGCACATTCAAACAAAGTTCACAATCGCCATTTTTGTGGGTAAAAGAAAACTCTCCTCTCTCGAAAAATTCTGGTAATTTAGATGTCTCCTTTTTACCCAGAATTGGCCTGGCGTTACATACCGGAAGTCTATAAAAATCAAAGTTAATAAATAATTATCAGATATTATTGTCATAAATTTTGTCACTGTTTTTGCAACATTTGCCAGGCAAATCGTGTTTTTGCGAAAATTCCAGAAAAAGCAAAAAAAAACTCTTCGTGATACTTTTAAATTAATGAAATTTAATTTACATTTCTTATTTTAAAATATACTGTTACAAGCATTTTTAGCTTTGTAAATATTGTTGACAATTTTGATTAATTGAGCATCATTTTAAGGTACATAAGGTCTAGACAGATTAATCATTTCTCACATAAATAAATTACTATAACTTGGAATTAAAATATGGCCTTTGTGGATTGAATTGAATTCTTCAGCCTTTCTTTATACAATTATCATAAAAACGAGTTTCCCAGCAAATTCCTTCGAATACACCTATAGAATGTGCATCCGATGTGATCACTTCGATTTCATATCCAATAAAAACCGAGTTGAACTGCTACTGGAGCCAGAAGAATGCTGTGTCTCTTGAGATCACTGCTGAAATATCAAAACATTAAGAGGTGACAGGACACCCGTGTGACTACCTGTGCGACCTAAATCAGCTGGTCGGAGGACATTCCTATTGGCGTTCTGACCCGAAAATGCCATGTCATAAATCGATGCGTCCAAATAGGTCACTGGATATGCTTACAGCACGCCATCAGTATTCTTCATCACGCTGTCTACTGACGCATGATCACCACCTAGGACCCAACAGAAATTGAATTGAATCCATCCGCACGCTAAACTGTCCGGTTTAAAACTTTTTTCCTATAAAAAATGTTTAGATGCATTTCAGGTGATCGAATTTTGTTTTATAGAACAGAAAATATTGAAATTTGCTTGATTGGAACTCTACCAATATGGAAATCCCCAAGAATCATCTGTAGCACATAATTTTTAGTGATATCCAGCCGACAAAGTGGTTGGAATGGAACTTGAACCGAATTTTTAAGCTTCGTACATCGTGAATTCGTGAATAGTGATCTTCATGGCTAATAGGCTCTTTTTCATCACTCTGGTAGAACTGCTGATGAGAAATCCAACTAGAATTGTTACCACGTAAAGCAAGAACAAAGATCGGTTAAATCTACTATCAGAAATTTAGGACATGATGGATAGTGCTGCCACACAGCACCTCCCACACAGCAGGATTCATGTTATAAAAGAACGTCGAAGAATTGGTAGGAAGAATTCTTTATCCACTTTGTTCTATCGGACTACGATCCGTCTAGGAGCTTAAAATGCTTTTGCAACGCCATTTTATACAATGGTTCACCGAAAAACTACATCTTGTTCTGGCTCCTTTACCATCATTAAAGTAAAACGCTTGGATCACTGAGCTCTTACTGTCATAAAGAGGCAATTCATACGCATTAAAACAAAATAATTGTGATATTATCTACGTGTGAGCGAAAACCAATAAACTTCAATTTCGTTCTCAAAAGCAGCCCATAAACATTTTTTCAATAGGAGAGTCTTGAAAACAAGGCATTTGAATAGATTCTTGTGTTATTAAACGAGATTTTAATTTTGTGTATACTTCCCTAACTTGTTTGTTTAAAATAACCGAAAAATCCTCATAAAAATCAAAAGGAAGTGGTTTTAATTAAATTTAGCAAAAGCATAATGCTGCTTCAACGCTTAAGTCTTTACCGTTCATGGAAAAATCACCGTTAACCAACCTCGGGAATTTCAATGGAATTTTCAATGTTCTTTTTAGGATATTTTCGAGGTACTTTTAGCAAAAGCTTCTCCAAAGGTAAAACGGATCGTTTGGGAGGCAAGCGCTTCCGTTACCAGCATAATGTTCCATAGCTGCTGCAAATAAATGGGTGAGCGTTTACAACTGGGTACTAAGTCCCCCACCTTATCCATAAATCAGACGCTACGATGCTGCATTATAGTGCTTTTACATCTTTTTTGTGAATGCGTTGGACATGAGCTCCTCCATAATAAAGAGGTTATAGAAATCAACTTATTTTTTGGTTTCTTACAGGCTATGCAAAGAATAATTCTTACTTAATGAAACCGTGAGACTTCTACCATTGTTAGAACAGTAAAATTAACTTTTAAGCAATCAAATAGTCGAAATATGCATCAGAAAATATCGGAATTTTAAATAATCCTTTTAAATCTATCGAAGTGTTTGCTTAAATAATAAATTTTGTTGCTTCGATTATTTATCGAATTGTGAGAGGAGCTTGTTAATAAATGCGAGGGAGACAAAAATAGCCAGGGAAATCATTTTGGTGACTTATTTCTTGTTTAAGTGAAACATTTGCTCCAGTGTTTTATTTATCCAGAAATCGAACATAATTTCTGGGCTACCAAATAAAGTCGACATATTTGTTCCGTTTCATTTGATATTTTACATCCCTCTAAGAGGAATCGTAATGATTATTGGAAAATTTAATTTAATACTATTTTTTCTTCTCTTATAAACAGGGCATAGTCTAAAATGTCTCATTCGAAATATTTATTGTACTCTTTTGAATAAAATCGACTTTGTTAAATTCAGGTTGCTTTAAATTACACATTTTTAATTAAATAAAAATTAATTAATAAAAAATTGTCAGTCTTTACAACGATTTACTCTGGTAATTAATTTTCGTGCTTTATTTACTCCTGAATACTCGAAGGAGCTTTTATTTTTCTTAAATTCCGACTTACGCGAACTAAAAAAGGATAATTTTCAGCGAGATCCATTGAGAAGAAAGTATGTCGAATTATTAACGGCCTTGGAATAGGGCAATAGAATAATCTGAAATCCTGTCAAAAGTCATTGTTTCTTCGGATAAAATTTGTAAAGGAACTTTTCAGATTTAATTTCAATGTTTCAGATTGAGATAGTATGAAAACCAGTAGCTATTAAGAATCATGTTTAATTATCCGCAAAAGTTAATTTGGAAGGACTTTTGTAAATAATAGATGTTTTTGTTTTAGCTGTTTTAAATGTAAAATTTTCCATAATTATCTGGGTTTTTGCAACCGTTACCATTTAAATCAAATCCAGTTCTAAGTATAAGGTATTAGTGCATACTCGTACATTATTCACCATTAATTTAATTTGTTAAGTAAATATGTCTTTTTTAGTAGCTAAGTAGCTAACTAAATTGATTCACATAGTGATAGTGACCTGAAAGCAATCCTCATTAGTGTCAAAATACCATTAGTCTGACTTCGAAAAAGTAAATGGCTTTCATTGCAAAAGCAAACAAAAACTCCAAATTCACAGAAATGGAAGGTAGCTTAAAAATAGTTTCAGCTCTGATTTATTACTGAGAATTCCCAAGCAATAGTTTAAAAGCCCAAACAGCGAAAAATAAGTCAAAAAAGTGTTTTAAATACCCGAGAAAGTTCAGCAATAAACTAGAGCAAAAAGTCAGTGACAGGTTAGACAAGTTTTTGAATACTTTAAGTTGTTTTAAGAGGTAGCTGGACAACCGTTTCGATAGGACATTCATCTTCAGAGAATAAGTGCATTTATTTTTTTCTTAAATTTGGAAAATATAGCCTCAGGTAAAAATTTGAAATTTTTTTTGTAAATTCCTCAAGATTTATCAAACAGATTATTTTATGTAGACTTTTATTGGAGAGAACAAAATAAACCTCAAACTTCGCTCCATCGTGACTTTTCGCCTGAATATAAGACACGTAGAACTACAATAATCTCATCAAATGATTGCTCCGCGGGTTTTCTAGGAAAAATGTAATTAATAAAGGGTTCGCATGCTCTATTATGAAGACGCCGTAGGAGTAAACGATTCTTCGTCGATTCAGACATGTCCGAAGGCATTAAGTCTGTATCCATATCTGGTAACTGTCCAAGGATAGATCAAAAATGGGGATCTGATCAACGATTTAATCCGGAGTTTTCGTTTGCTTATTTCATGCGTTAGCTAGGGTCGTGAGAAGCTCTTCAATAAGCCGCCTCGCTCACGGTTCAAATTAAGGGGTTTATCGTCTCTGTAAAGGAATATTTTCCCGGCGAAAACCATTTGCAAAGGCGCTTTTCCTGTTTTTCCTTCGCGAAGCTTGACAGGGCAAATAGAAATAAAGCTGCAAGCGAAGAGTTCCGACCATTTTGAGAGTCATAGTTCTGTTTATTCGCATATACGCGTTCTGCCACTATTTTTGCTAGGTAAATGCTTGGAACCAGGCCAGGCAGATTCACTCAGAGAGGCATAAACAATCCGCATCACGTTTCCTTAATTGATTTTACCTCAAACAGGAAACAAATTCAAAATAGATTACCACTACTATTTAAAGGGCGAAGTCTAGAAAGAAGCTAATAATTACCGTGAAAGTGCAATTATAAAAGACGAAGTCGACGACAATATAGTAGAAGCAGCAGTTCGTAAAAGGAACTTTTCAGCAAACTTATAAAAATAATCAGCTACATGCTCCGGGTTTCGAGCTCCATTGGATTACTGGGGTAGTTTAAGAAAATTAGCGTCATTTAAAACAAAAATGGTTCTATTGTAGTAAAGAGGTTTTCTCCTGAAGATACCAGAAAATTTATACGCGATAAGGTCCCTAAAGGAAAATCTCCTTCCGAAATAACTGAAACTCCTACTACAAAATTAAGGTTAGAGGATTATGTTATTTTTCTGAGAATTTGAATCCAATTTTGGAGTATTTCGCTCAAAATTTCTACTAAAAAATAAATCTGAAAACATTAGTTAATTTCTTTGGGTAATGACAGCTGAAAAATGTCGTCGTTTGGGTGAATTTTCATTTAATTTAATTTATTTTAATTTGTTTTTTATTTATTTTAATTCATTAAAATAAGAAGTCGTTAATGCAAAACTTAATTTAAATAAAATCGATTGCAAAGTATCATCTTTTTATTATTTCAATGCAAATTAAAATAATTCACAGTTGCTCTAATATTTCAAGCTGGAAAATGCATAGTGCTACCCAACCTGGCACGAAATTGATTGATTAGAACAAATGGTTGGATAAAGGTAAACAATTTTGCCAAAAAATATTTGATTAGGAAGAATGAAACATTATCTGGTATATTTACATTAAATTAAATTGATTTGCAGCTGCCAGAAAATTTCAAACTTGAAAATTTCTGGACGCTACCCAAATTGCCCTTAATTTGATTGATTCAAAAAATGTGCCATAAGCTTGTTTTGTCCTTCTAATAGCCCCTCATAAATTCTGAATTGCCCTAAATCGAATTCATAAACGGTCTTACCTTTCGAATTGACGAGGGCAATGTAAGTCCAGTTGTACCTCTCGAGCAGTGACGTGATCACCTCAACTTGTAGAGCGTCTGACGGCACAACACGTAGGAAATACTTGTAGTCAGCCACATTACTCAGAGTTGCGGCAGTCGCTGAATAGCCGATTTGAGGAATGGAAAAGAGTTGTAGGACCTGGTGTACCTGCATCGTCATCTCACTAGAACCGGGTCCTATCAACGCTGCAATCGGGATCTCAATGCTACTCGGCGATACTCCAGTAGGTAGGCACCTCTCCGTGGAACCATTCGTTATACGAAGGCAATCCGAATACTCCCGATAGATGAAGGCGTTTCGGATAAAATCCATGCACTGCTCTAGCGCTATCGGGGCATACCAGCAGGTGTCACGGGCGTCAATGCCAAGACGAATCCTCGGCAAAATACTTTCATCCGCGTTGATTTCTTTGATGGTCTTAATGAGAGCCTCGATTCGGTGGATCCCGTACTGTTCCCTCACACTGCCGCACTGTCGGGAGAAGGCCGTTTTCACTGTCGGCTGCTCGTGGATGGGGAAGAGGGCCCCGATCATGATATCACCGGGTATCCTGACCTTGAGCTTTTGGTAAAGAGCCCCATAGGGTGCCAGCTGGAGTTCGCTGACAGTGAAGAAGAAAATGACCCACACCCACGGGGAGTAGACCATAGACATTGGACATTTAATAACCAGCCTTTCTTCAACTCCACCGGACTTAGCGAAACGTGACTTTATAAGTTAATATCCCCCGAGCAGACCGAGTTTTGTCCATCCACCGATTTCAAGGCTGCTGATTGGCTGATTGGTGCTTCGGCTGATGGGGATTGGCCGAGTTTTGGCATGTAGCCTAGAGAATCTGTGAATTCCTTTTATGAATATTTTTCATCAGCAAAAATAATAGAATATAATAATAAAAACATCGAAGACAATGCGTTCTTATTTCTCCCCAATTTTACGCTTTTAATCGATAGGACTGGAATATTCGGCATAATGTCACTGAGTATTTAATTTTTTGTTGAAAATACCATCTACACCGAAAATTTAAATATTTTCCCGAAACAAGTAATATATTTTAAAAGTCATCAAAAATATAATTTTAAGTTCATTATTCTATTTAGCATTTTTTCACTGGGTTCACAAATTAATAACAGATGAGATGAACTGGTTTCTCGTCAAATTTATAGTAAAATCCTCATTTGGGCACAAAATGGAAACTTTGCAACCATTTATTATAATTCTGACACTTTATTTTAATGAAAACAGTAGTTATCAGTAGCAAACATTTGATTTTTTTAATATAAAATTATTGTAAAACATATATATGCTTGAAATGATTTATCTGTCTAGACGTAGTGAACTGCAAAATATATGCGATTACTTAAAAGTTTCGAACCAATTTATCGAAGCAAAAAATATTTAGGATTGCTTGAATTAAAATTACTATTCCATTGTGTATTTTTTAAACTAAAGTAATCACCAATAATACTTAAAAAGAAAGTTTTTCTCGTATTTCTGATCACAGTCAGTTTTACATCGTTGAATTCGCATAAAAGCACAAGTTGCCCTAGTAATTGTCGTAAATAACCTTTGAAAAAATTTATGACAAAGATCCTATAACAATTATTGTAGTCACTTCAGTTTTTTCAAATGCCTTTCTTGGTTTCCGTCAGCTGACACTGAATATCAGATGTCAGATAACAAGTTTGTGGTTAAATGACCTTGAGGAAAAACCGGAAAGAAGAAAGAGACGGTTTAGAGGGTCGGGATTCGTTAAAACAAAAAAATTTAATCTAATTCTGGGTGAACAAGGGTCGATGATTCACTAAATAGGTAGTGGGATTTTTTGAATTTATTAAAAGGGGACTGAGTGAAGACAATACTCAGCCAGAATGTTTGAAAATGGACAATTGAATAATATTGCAATGTTAGGATTTAAAGCGAAGACAATCTTTTTTCTACGCAGAACAAAGACACCTTTCTCTAGTGTAGTGATATGAGAATGAGAGAGATCTTCTGTGAGATAGCATCCATCTCTCACTACTTCTTGCCACTAGGAATAGTTAAGAGTCAATAGTTATTTTGCCTTGTCTAGTACGAAAAGTTTATGGGGGAAAATTTAGAATAAATGTTTATTCCTAGCTGAGATATCCCTTCTTGCCTGTCCTGTGTACGCACTGCTAAATTCTTTTGTAAGCGTTAAAAAACGTTTTGCTATTGTTACTTATAACCATTATTTATTACTGTTTTTCAATTTAAATTTTCATCTGCACAAAATTACGTAACCTCCGTTAATCCAATATTGTTGAATTAAGAGAATATATTATTTATGATTGTAAGATAAATAACTATCGGAAAACTAAATTCTTTTAACTTCACTTGAAAATATCCTTAAAAGAATCATCTTAATCAAAAGAATCTAAAAGGAAGACCTACAAACAAATTCCAGACATTTTTAGATTTTTCTGTAAATTTTCAAGAATAAATTTCATTTCAAAGCCTGTTGTGCTTACCTGATTAAAGTTCGTGAAATACTACCTAGTTATTGGATTTAAAGCAATATTTTAATAGTTCAAGTAAGCAATCAGTATGCAGAAGTATGCAGAAATACAGATGATAGATTTATATACTTAGATTTTCCCAACTGCTTCGTTCCCTTCATAAAGATATTATATTGATTTAAAAAGTATTTTTCTGGAGGAGAAACATGAAATAAAACGTGTTGACTAGGTTATTCTGAATGCTGACATTTACTTTCACAAAACTCATTATGTTGCTAGGGTCTTCAGTAAAAATATCCCCACCTATGTTTTACATTCAACAGTAGAATGGAAATCTCACGGAAGTTTTTTTAAAGCAGTCAAATAATGAAGTATATAAACCGAAAAAATGCCAGAAAACTTCATTAGGTGCTTGTTTTGCTTCAGTTTCTGACCGTGAGAAAAAGGTATTTTGAATTAAGTGCAAATATCATTTTTGGTAGAACTGGTTTGGAAGGGAATACGGATCACTAAGGCTCTAGAAGTGGTTGATGTAACTGTTGCTCCAAAATACCACAGTCTATTAGTGAATTCAGCTATTCTAAAAGGTACAGACAACAAAGAAGACGATGAATCCTCTCATGGATGACCAGAAACCGCAGAGAAGGAGGAGAAAACAGTGGGGATTCTCAATTTCGACGTAGACTTTGGAGATTGCTTATACAAAGCATCGACACCAAGGAGATGGAAAAAGACCTTCCGGAACCCACCAAGGACACCTTCAGTCCCAGACAGAAGGCCAAGGTGAGAAAAGATCGCTGGTGGATCGCTGAAGGCGATGCGCACCCTTCAACTCATGGAAAACTTTCCACACGTTGATGGGAGCGAAGTCTTGTGCCTCCTTTAATATTTCACATCTTCCAGAAGCGTTTCTTCTGTAATTATCATAAAAATGTAATAAAAATTAAATTATATTTTAGGTCTTAGTAATTGATATTATTATTTTGAATCCTATTAATCTTTAGAATAAAACAAACAACCTGCGTTAATTGCACATTGTTGCATTTGGATAATCTGTTATTTATAATTGGGAAATAAATATTTTTAATAATGATCTCGAATTTACAATTCGGTTGATAGGAACTGAAGACCATGTAAGAAGAATCAATTAAAACAAAGGACCTGCCCGCAAACACTTTCAATTGAATTTATGAAATGTTTGGCACCAACGTTAATACGTGATTTTTTCAAAATTTTCAATATGGTTCACGAGAATATATCTAAATTTTTCCTCATAATTTTCAATCTCAACTAGTAAACATTCTTTAACATTAAATAAAATATTATTATTTGGAGATAATCTCAGTTACCTTTGCTTAATTATAGTTGCAATGACATCTTAATTCCACTCGCCTGATTAAAAATAGCGAAATATTGTGCTTCTATGGCTTTAAATATAACCAGTATGACTTTATAACTATTCTAATGTGGCGACATTACGTTTCGATTTGGTCAGTCTGAAAATGTACATGAGTCGAAGAAGCTAACGACTTCCGGTAGGTCCCTGTATTTTGAAATTTAAAACGGCTAATTATCTTTACTCATTCTCATTCCTATATTAATTTTCACTGTTTATTAAAATTTAAAACTGATTAATTAAGTCATCCTCGATCTAACAAAGCGAGACTACTAAAAATATTGTTTCGATAACTCCACACCATGTTCAAATTGTATTGATTGAGAGATATAGTCAATAATACATATATATAATATATAATAATATGTATACATTATATATAATAGTATTTTTATTTCCATGTAGGTGTTTCCAGCCACGAAAGCATCATTAAAACGCATTCGACTGGGGCACTTTTGTGGAAATGAATATAATTGTGTTCCATGCATCATGTGACCATTGCGACTGATCTGAATTTGCATAAACCATCAGCATTTTCATATCTTTTTCACATATTCTCTATGTCCTCATAATTCTGTGCGATTTTGTTTATATAATAAATATTTAATAGGATAGCAAACAATCGGACTAATGCTAAAAAATCATATTTCTTAGTGAGTTCTCAAGAAATTCTAGTTTTTGCCCCAGTTAATCCATTACGAGATTTTTAATTTTAATTAATTTGATTTAACATGTAAATTAAATTAATTTATCTTTGTAAATTAGGCAAAATGTGAGAGTATTTCATGATGCCCAATGAAGCAACAGCTAGCGCTCAGAATTCGGGTGGTGTTTGAATCACCATTGTCTAACAGTTTTCAAAATATAACTGCAGTGGCCCTGTTTAAACCCAATTAAGGCCCAATTCTCACATCAATATTCATTGATTTACACGGCTGAACTTAATGACTCGCGCGTACTCCTGCAAGCTAAGCATCGATCGCATTTATTGATCTCAAATATTATTGGTCGAGCAGCTGACCAATGAATCCGGCCCATTATGATTTCGATGTCAACATTATAACTTTTCTTTCCGTTTTTGGAGCTGGACTGTATATCATACTGGGAATATTTGATACGTCCTGTAGAGAGCATTCGCCTTGTAACCATCAAATCGTTGCCACGATAGGAGTTCATTACAACAGTAACACAACAGGACATGTAGTTTGGACACAGGCGGGGACTCTGTAACTGTGTCTGGTGAGACAAAGTTATACTCCTCATAAATCTCTGCTTCTCAATTGCTCTTCCCGTGGTAAAGGGAGGATTAGTGTTGATGAGAGATCAAAGACTAGTTGGTTAACTGAAACCCTTTTTCCTTCCAGTCCAAGTCCATGTTTTAAATGTTACCGTCTTGAACAAGACCTGAATTTGATAGGTGTTTTTATTTGGTGACTAGTAGAATGGTTGAAAACAAGGTCAATATCTGGTTTGTCGAGGCTACTAAGCTCGCTGACGCTGAATGATTGGAGCTGGAACATAGCCAGGACACTGCAAACACCAGAAGCAATAATTCTGCTAGCCCGTTGTTCAGATCTGTAAATCTGCAAATTCGCAAGAATGACGAAGGAATTGTCCCAGTAAATCATTTGACTGTTAGATATCTTGGGAACCGTTTTACCATTGCAGTGACTTGTCCAATAGCGACCGTGTATTCTCCAGGAGAATTACGTTGCATCAGATGGGATCTGTGTTGGCCTGACTTAGCCCACAGTTCCCATTACCGGCTCAGTGCGACGGAACAAAGTGGATCCTGAACAGCTTCCTAGACTGGCAGCCCGTCTTACCAAGTCAATCTGAGTCTGAGTCATGCCCTCTTGTTTCAACACCGCGTAAAACCGTTTGAGTGTGTTCCTCACACAACGCACAGATCTTGTAAGCGTTTGTTAACCCGTCTTTGAAAGAACCTAGGTGAAGCTGCAGATCACCTTTTCCTACGACTGTTTTGCAATTAACCTTAAAATGCACTTTCAAAGTTAACTCTCCAATATGAATTTGCATTTATATGGAATGCTGAAATATTTCACACATTTATCTCAAATCACCCTGTGCCAATGCACTTGTAGTTGGATCGCACAAGTTGCTTTAAAATTTCACAAAATATTTGATCCCATTTTAAAGGTGGCTTTCTTTTTATGTTCAGAATAATCTGGGAAAAGTCCTTGTAATGTGCTGGAGAAAAATTAAAAATAAACAATTATATTTGAGGATTTTGGATGACAATATTTCGGTTGTTTAAGAACATATGTTAAATAATTTAAATAACAAATTTAATTAAACAAGTAAATGAATAAAATGAAGAGAATGTAAGACTTATTGAATTTAACCACTTCTTTGGGATTTGATCCAGAGATTTTTTTGCCATTTATGAAGGTATTACTGATTTTAGTGAAGGGATGAGACATTAATTACCTCATGACTTTAAAAATAATATAATCAATATTAAAATTTACAAATTGCCATAGTAAAAAGAAAAACCTAATATCTTTTTAATGTGATAAGCTAATTTGCACATAATCCTTGTAGATTCGATTTTTAAGCTGTTTTCGTATAGAAGTCTTGATTTTTACGTAGACATGCTAAACCAGAACTGAAGTAAACAGTTTTGTCGTATTCGCACCCATAAAACCTTGTCAAAAATTGGGTTTAAGCATCCGGAAACTGTAAATTCGGTTAATTACTTCAGGAAAAATTTAAAAATTAATTAAAGTAATTGTTTGCACATTTTAGAAACTCCTATTTATCAAAAATGATAACCTTGAGATTTCTTCAATACAGAACCAATTCTCCATGTGCCCCCATGGGTTTTAAGGTAAAAACGCGATTCTAAATTTAGATTGCACAAGTCCGTGAATGTTGGGTAATGCTAAGTGCATTCTCAGATATCTACAACTCCTAATTGTGGTAGACAACAGTTGATGCGTAAAAGGTAAGGCTTTGGTCACAATACCACGTCGTGTTTCCCTAATGCCTAACACTAATATTGCAGCCGTTCACAATGGCCAAATTGAATCTTCCTCTAAGGAATATTTTCATAAACCACAGAATTTATAAATATAATAACAATTTTTCGCTGAATCGTACTAAAAAAGAATTAAAGTTTGTTTATAACAAATAAAAAGAAACGCAAGGGTATTTATAAACTTGGAACTAAGCGATTCAGAGCCTTTTCTTATACTTGCATTTTCAATTTGACAACAAACCTTCATATTAGTAAAACTGATTCTCCTTTTAGATATATTAAAGTACTCGTGAATATTATAAAATTTATGGAGTGCAAAATGAATAGATGGAAATTCCAATTGAGGAATAGCTTACTGCACAAAAAATGTATTATAATCCATTAATGATTTTAATAACCATTTAAGGTCTATTGGGTAATTCCAGTAATTGTGAATAAAAGAGCATCCTGTTCATGGCCCAGTGATTCATACTAGAAGTTATTCTGGAATATTTCTGACAGAGGAATGAAAATTCTTTGCGAAATCCCTGGAATAACGACAGAAATACCATATATCTTAGTTAAAATGTTGTCTAAATTTGTACTGCAACTGATGAACATAGTTTTTTGCCAAGTTAAATTTCCCGACTTTGGTACTAACAAAATTGTGGCTTCTTTAAAGTTTCGTTTTGGAAATTCCCTCATAATAAACAAATTATTCATTTAAATCATAAAAAATTATAAAAATTATTGTATTATATCATTATAATATCGCTCATATTTATGTAATATTGTAATATTTAGTATATTTATATAATATCTTTATATAAACTTTATTATTTTTATAAAGAAAGTGGGCCAAGGGAGCTCAGAATTTATAAATTGCAGTAATATCATTATGCATAAAATATAACTTTGCGGAGGGCTTCTCATGATTTTTTTTATTTTTCATTTACTTATAACCAATTCCATGAACTGAAATGAAAATTTTCCGCCCATTTAAAAATTGATACGATTTTAAGGTAAGGCGGAATATCAGGGTTTTGGTACAACTTATGACGGATATGCAACGGATATGCCATCAACTTTGACTTTCGGCCAGACTTGCGCCGCTTCGCTAAGGTCGATGTTTTCCCTTCCCTTTCTTTCCAAGACTGCAGTCATTACCTTAGAAAGAGTACCTCTTTAAACGCTGAGCATTTGGGAGGCAGGATATGTTAAACTAGCGCTTTCCAGATGAGAACCAACACTTTGCCCTCTTTTAAAGTCCAAAAGGTCTACCATTTTCATAAACTTATAATTTTTTTAAATATCTATGAAACAATTTGTAAATAAACATCAAATGACAAAAATGGCCATCTCTTCGAGGACTGATGCAAAAAATATTAGGTGTTTCCACCCCATCTACTTTGCAACTATTTGGCTTTAAATTTTCACTAAACAGTCAGAGCACTCAGATTAATCATTTAAGCGGAGTGAACCTTGTGGTTAATTAAGGCTTCGATGCACCATCAGTATGCATTAATCAAACTTTTAGGGCACTACAATTTTAATTTATATAAAGCTTAAATTCTGGATAGAAATCATTTTAAAAACCTTTAATTTAAAAAGAAGGAATTGTGCAAACCATGATTCCATGAAATTCATGGTTTATTTTGACTAAGAAATTCAAAAAATATTTTGTTAGACCTTTTGTCGAAAGGTGTATTCGTAAGATATGCAACTTTGTTTTACATCGAATAATAATACTACCGTACACCAATAATACAGGTTTGAATTTTTAAGCAAAATAGTTTGAATTTAATTTAAAAATTTCTGGTAAATTACCACTCGTGTGAAAAGTCTAATTAATCTTCCTTCATGCCATTATTCAAATGAGTTTGAAGGTAAAAGTCACTCAGCCCAATGGTAAGCTAAATTAAGACATTGCTCATGTTAAATTTATTCTAATTGAATTGTAGGTAAATCTAACTGGCTAAAGATTAAGTTAATTGTTTTTCTTGAGATATTTATTAAAATTTTTGCCTCAAGTCTCAAATATATTTTTCGCTGCAAAATACAAAAACCCTCATTGGGTTAAGTAGATCCAAACTTCAGCAGATTTGAGAAAAAATAATATTTTAGATCATACTCGCTATGAAATTGCAAAATTTTTAGAAAATAAATAAGTCTCAGTAGTTTAGCCCAGCAAATTCCATTTAAGAGACATTTTTAAGGAAATTATACTTATAAACTAATTAAAATCTATTGGTATGAAAGATAGTGGTATTTCCTGAAATATGTCTATTAAATTTGCAGATAATTTGGCTAAGGACGAAAAATAAAAAATGGCGACGCAATTCGTCGTTTTTAAAAGTGTCTACTGCTTAAATAAAGTGAAGGAAGAATTTTCGAATTCGATTTAATTGACTATCTTGACGTTAATACTACTGGCGCCTTCATGATAACATGAAGTAGCTGATTCGAGAGATATTTGTGAAAACAGTCATCTAATAGTGCATTCCCCTAAATAAACGCGAAAGTCATAAAACGGACTACCACATGCTCTACTCTGTACACTCAGGGTGGGTTCGCGCACAGGCATGTTCGTGTCTTGGGTTGCGTTCGACTCTTGACAACCCAGCCGTTTCCCAAGCTCTTACCTGAATGTTGAGAAGTTCTTTCCAAGTCACTTAGCTTGCTGTCACTTAAAAATTGTCTAGAATGCCTTCGTTGTGAAATCGGTTGTTATTGGAATGTTGAATCTTTCAGGTTGGAGGACAATTGATGATTTTAGCGCAATTTTTAGAACTTAATTTGATAATAGGCCGTGCACAAATGTTAGATTTAATGTATTTAAAGGGAATTAATAAGACAAAAGAGGTTCAGCATTGACGTCAAAGAAATCTATTCCTAACATCTTTGATAATCTCAGAAGGTCTCAAACAAAAATGAAACTGAAGCTAGTTTTTTACATTTCCCTGGTGAAAAATCTCCGAAAACTTTTTTTAACTTTTTTCCTCGATTAAATAGGCAAAGAAAAATACTGGAGCGGTTTTGACGACAGCGCAAACTAGGTATCATAGTCCATCATTTCGTAAGGATCCATAGACTGTAGCTTGGACACAATAGTGGAATCACCTTTCAAAGCCAAAAAAATAAATGTTTTGGCAGCTACAGCCCCAATTCCCTGAAGTATTGATTTCCAAAAATTATGAGTTATTGATTCCAAAGGAATTTTTGCTTATTTTTTAGTTAAAACATCCTCACCAGTTCTTTTAGAAACGATGGTGGCGGCAGACATCGACTCCTGACTTGAATCTTTCAAGTCGACGACCATAAGTGCTCCTCAGTAATGAAGTTGAGGTCTGAGGATCGTGGTGGCCATAGGAGATGCTCCGCTTCACTTGAGTGCTGCTCCTCGTGAAGCCGTTCTTCAACAATTCTAGCTGTATGGGTTGGTGCATTACCATCATCTTCAAGGATATCGTTCCCGCCACTCTGGGAAACGGTTCTTGAACAACCATAGGATCAAAAATTTGGTCTCAGGTGTTAATAGTTGGTAGGGCGGATTTCTATGAAATAGCACCTCAGATTGTCTTGGCGGAACCCCAGCTGGCATACACGGTTGGAAGAAGCTAGCAGTCGGAAATAATGCAAGTGATGACTCATCAAAGAAAATCACTTTTTCCATTGCTCGAGGAATCAGTACACTAGAATGTTTCTACACCTCTCTAATTGCGGTTATTTCGTGGTGGAATCCAGCTCCCGTGTGCAGCTCCCGACAAAGAACGGTTTTTGTGGAGGAAATTGAGTTCTGTAGGTTTTCGTGTGTTCCATTGCGTTCTGCAGTGATTTTGGAAGCCTGCGAACCCCTCTAACGATTCCATTTAGGGCAAGACAGTCTCTCTCAGACAACATCTTCGACGTTTTTCCTTCTCTGCTTCAAAGGCTGCAGTCACTAATTTTGAGAAAGCCCCACCTCTTAAAATTAGAGAGTGCTGAAAAGCTATCGTTAGACTCGACTGACTAGGCGTTGAAAATGAGAGATGGTTCAATTGTTTATGTTCCTAATCATGAATATATGCGATCGAAGAGTTAGGAATTGAAAATTCCGAATACGGACGGGGACTATTTCTAGCAAACTCTCAGTTTTAATTGAATGGTGGGATGGTTGTCACCACATTCGAAAATCTGCAGATGGAATTGTTGGGGAAAGGCTTAGGGTGAATTTTAACGCCCTAATTGCTAAGTGCTGCCGTTAAGCCCTGGGTATCGAGGGTAGTCATAGTGATAATAATGGACCATATTTATGGCAGCAGCATCAGGATTCGCGTCCTTGTCACATTTTAGTTGGTAACAATATCGCTTGTCAGGTAACTGTTTGCAGCTACTGCCACCAATTAGGGCGTTTGAGCCAAGATCTGAGGTGGGAAATATGCCTACTCTATTGATTCAAAAGGGGTTGGTGTTGTATCAGAATAATGGAGCACGACCCAACACGACAAGAATCACGTCACAAGTCAAAAAAGAAGAATTTGTTTCGAGAATATTTTCCATTGCAGCCTTATCGGATGAGCTGATGTCTTAAAACGTAAAAACGACTCCTGTAGACCTGTAACTTGAGCACACTCACCCTCTTCCTCTCTGATGCCGCTGCCTAACCTACTGGCCTTCCACTAACCTGTGATTGGTCGGGCATTCATTAGCATTAAAGCTGGAATTATGCCACCCTGGCAGGAAAGTAGGAGTCATTTCATTACCCAGACATGTGCCCTACCAGTGCCCACTGGGCTTTCATCCTCTCAGTTTTGCTATTGACAACAAGAGCAAGTTTCCTCCACCTGAATGGCTGTGGTAATCCCATTGCGAAGGATATTTTCGAAGCTCTGCTGCTGGCATTCGCAGATGAGCGCTCACCGAACATGAAGGTATGAACCCTGACTTCTTTGGAATTGCATCCTCGGCAAGATTATGGGAAATTTTAGGCAAACTGGGGCAAAACAAGCAATCGAGGATATTGCACAAACTTCTCTTTCTTCGGTGCTGTATGCTGCGTTTGATCAGTCTGATGAAGGAATAGGATTCATCGATTCAGAAACAATAAGCACATTTCCTGTTTTCCATGCGTAAGTTTAAGTCTGTCTCTTGCGATATAGTGATCTAGCTTAGGGCTGCAATATAAATACCTTAATTAAAAATCAGCTTCAGTTTCGGACAAGAAAGTAGTTTTTAACAGTTGAAGTTTTTAAAACACGTTTTTAAGCTGTCTATCATGTACGTGTATCCACTTATATTTAAAAGATGTTAGAGACTGGTGTTTAACTTATTGTCTGGTTAGTAAAACATTTGTTTAAATGAGAGGGAGAAGCCATTGCTGTGAAGCCTGGGAAAACTTGTTTGATTTTTAGATTATAAAAAGTACAGTCTAAATGGCTTCAGAAAGACCAAGAGAGACCTACCAGGATGGCAGTTATAAATAAAATTTGAATAAATTTTACCCAAATGCTTTTTTAAACAGGTTCAGCCTACCACAGTGTAGAGAAGTCGTTTTTTTCTCAGATCAAAAATTTGTTTCACAAAAATCCTCCAATTGACCAATAGGAAAGGAAACTAGAGATCATGTTTTTCTTGCTGTTTTTGGTGGAAATTTCAAACCAAAAACGAAATTAATATCAGAAAAAAGAGTCTATATTCATAATCCTCTGGGATTGTTACAACTCCGGTTTTTATTTCATTATAATTACTAATTTATTCAACGAGTTTTTACGGTTCTTTGGTATCGGGTCATCTATTAACTTTGAATAAATTGAACACTTTAACATATATTATACTTGATTAAAGGTTCAATCACATTTCTGTGTGAGGGTCGTGCATTGTCGTTTTATGAAAAGTCACCTCTGTTCGAATAACTGGAGCGGGTCTTTTCTACTCACAGCCTGGTTTAAACACCCTAATTGTTGAGAGTAAATTTGAGTGAATTTTCCCATTCCCAATTTTGCAAGCTAAGTTCTGCACACGAGTTTCCTCATTTATTTACATATCTCTATCGATAAACTAAACGAACGTTTGTAGCCGCTTCGTCGCTAATGAGGTTCCTTTCTTCGATTAATGAGACAGCATGTGCTTCAAATGATTCCTGGGTACTCTCAGATGTACTTTCAAGTCAATAATATCTCCTCTAGTGTAAACGAGGACTGAGAAGAGCCATTGTGGCCATTAGAGCGCCGCGGCGACAGTTTCCTTTGAAGAAAGCACTTTATGTTCTATGGGCGCGGCCTTTGGAGTGGGCCAAATTAACTCTTAATTTGGCCTGCTCATGTTTTTACCAAATATATTTTGTTTTCACTATTTGATCACGTTATAAACAATCGAAACTGAATATATTTTGGTGTTTTTGCTTATCAATTTCACTATTTTATTTTTTTAATCAAAACAACTGTTTATTATTGATATTTGAAAAAAACTGCTGACCTCTCGGACTTTCAAAAAGGTCAAATTATTGGACCGTCGGACTCTCAGTGGAATTTTAGAGAAAACTACGAGACCACAACTACTTAAGTTACTGCAGGGCCACTTTTTTCGTCAATTACAGGCCTTATACGGCGGTGGTGAATATCCCCAATCTATGCATTGACGACAAGAACTCCTGCAAGCTTCGCTTATCATACCAACTGCTGAATGAAATATTCCAAGGCAACATCACATTCTGGGATAATCCAATGATACGGGAGCTTAATGGAGGTAAATTCACTAAAATGGTGTAATTATTAATGAGCTACTTTGCAGAACTCAACCTCCCACATGAATCCATCATACCGATTAGTCCTGGCCTCGGTTCGAATAATGGGGGATCTTCAAGCGAATCCCAGTTCTGCTTTCAATATCCGAGATCTCAAAATGTAGCCTGTCTGAACCCACCGTCGTATGAAATGGCCACTCTTTGCTATACCATTCCTTACTCCATCGGGTTCACGTCTTTTCAGCAGGCGGAGACGTTCAATCTCCCAACCGTCGATATTATTCTTCAGAGCCAAGTTGTTCAACCCACCAATCTGATAAGCTATCCCCTAGTAAAGAATATCACTGTAGCGGTGAAAAGGCAGTTTAATAACGACCAGAATCCCGATCAGGCGGTCTGCAGATCAGCGGTTGCAGTGAAACGATTCTTCATGTGGGTCTTGAAGTCTAGCAAAGCTAGAGACATCCTTGTGAATGCCTCGTGTGTTAGGATTGACACTGTGATAGCGAACAGAATTAAAAAGGATATTTTGGATAAATTGGAGTGTGTTTACGAGGGAGATGTGATGACTCTGAATGCGTATGCAGAAAAGGACGGGGATGTTGTTGACGACAGTGATGCTGAAGATGATGATAATGAGGAGCTGGACGATCTGACAATGTTCACGGTGACTGGCAGCTGCTTCGGGATTCTCTTCTTCGTTCTCATCACATTGGCAGCTCGGAAATTTCTCAGACAAATGGCAGAGATCCGTGGAGATGTCTGGAGAATTAAGGACATAGATCTTCTTCCGCTTGACACTGTACATCTTGAATCCTACTCAACTATCATGCCACAGACTTCGCCTCGTCAGAGTTACAGTCAGTTTGACGTCAGCAGTTCTGGTTTCCGAGGCTCGTTCATAAATTCCGGTAACGCCGGTGTAGACACTAAGGGTCTTTGTGGAATTTACAGGTCAATTAGCGTTGCCCTCTCTCCTACGCATATTCCACTAACAACGCTGTTTGATTACGCTACCCGTAAGACATTGGTTAATATTCGAAAGGTTTCACACTGCAATATCCTGCGTTTTTACGGGCTAGCCGATTTAACTGGTAAGACAGACGTCAACAGACATTCAAATGAAGGTGAAAACGATGAACTACGATTTGCTGCAGGAGATGGCGCCTCTGAACATCAGGGCTTCTCAGTACCTGCTAACGATAGCCTTTACTACTACATTGTATCCGAACAATGCACTGGAGAGAGTATCTTCTACCTCATGCACTGTTCCTCAATGACCTTCCCCTCTGAGGCAAAGATCCCCGTTATTGTGCAGATCGTGGATGCTATTGATTATTTACACGATCATGGGATAGTCCATGGCAAACTGCATTCTCAGTGCTGCTACTTTGACCACAATTTTAATGTCAAAGTCGGGGACTGGGAATGCTTGGACATGTTGGAGAAGTATGGAACCCTACAAGGCACCGACGTCTACCTTCCTTCGAAAATTAAGGCCCTTTTACAGGAGGTGAATTTAATTCGAAAAGCGTCAAACAGGAAAAGTCGAGCTATGACCATGGTCAATATGACTGCTGTTATTCGTCTTAGGTGGCGGCCTCCTGAGTGCCTGTGGTTTGATCTTCCACTTGCTAAGAAAGCCTTCTCAGACGATTTGAATGAGGAGGAGCACATGGAAAACTTAGATGATTTAGCAGTTGAGGAATCAAAGGTGGCAGAAATCCCCCTTTCCCACTTCCAAGATCCCTCCGTGGATATCTACAGCCTCGGGGTTATTATAAACGAAGTGTGGTCGAGGTCTATTCCTTATTCCGAGAAGGATGCTGACTTTGATGGGGAATTCCAACTTCTTGAGGCAGTCATGCGTGGGGATATTGGTCTCACAGTTCCTGAAAGCATTCCAGAATCGGTAAGATGGTTAGTGGCACAGTTATACCCTCGTCTAGCTAGGGAAACTGGTGGCGGAGTGTACAGCGAAGCTCCGTGTCAACCGACCGAGTATTAACGCGGTCAAAAAGCGGATAGGTGATTTGCGCTGCACAAACCAGACGGGGTTGGAGATCTACCTCGACCTCATGGACAGGTATTTTGAGGTTAATGCAGTTCTGACTGAAAATAGGAAGATGAAAGAGTCCGAGAGGAGGGCAGCTAAGTTGGATGCGGAGGAGAAGAACATTAATGCCGTAAAGGAAGCCATGTTGAGGGAGTTCCTACCGAAACCTGTGGTCGAAAAGGCTCTAGCGTTGATGGCTCAGGGCATGGATGAAATGGAGGCAGTTGAGGCTTCTTTTCCTCCCTCAAAGTATCCGCAGGTCACCGTGTGTGTTGTTCGCTTGACCAACTTTTATGAATCCACTGAGGACCTTCCTCACGATGAAGTGAGAAAACCGTTCTAATTAGCGTAAATTTTAGATCGTTGCGGCCTTGAATCGGCTTAATCGCTTAATGACAAATATCATTGAAGAACACGGTGTATTCCGGATATCTTCATTCGGTAGGAGTACCTCTTGGTTAGCATCTACGCTCCGTGTAGGCACAGTGATAACGATATGCAGTGATCCCCAGCTTGAGGATGGAGATCCAGTGAAGCAGGCAGAGTCTGTGGCCGATTGTGCCCTGGATCTCCAGAATTGTCTTCGGTGTCTTGGAAAAGTGCCTCGGACGGAAGTGGATTCCGAGTTCGCCATCGCCATGGATACTGGACCTGTTGCTATGGGACTGATGCCTGGCATCACCACTTCGTAAGTGTTTTCTGGTTAGTTATTCAATAAACGAAGGGTGTCAATTTATGAAAAAAGACAAATTTTTAGTGATTTTTAATGATTGATAATTTTTTTAACCAAAGTTATACAATAAATTTATTATGAATTAATTGTATAATGTAAATTAAAATATAAGTTTCTTTATATATAGGAGAAAGTTACTTAAGTATTTCAACATCACACCTGAATTCGTACTATTTGTTTATAAACGTTTAAATGATATTGATCTAAAATGTAATTTTAAATTACACAATAGTAATTCCGCAAATTTCAAATGGGATAGATGTTAATTATTGTTGTCGGTGTTAGATTTTAACTAACGATTAAAAACCTATTGTAGTTGGGAAAAGCCAAGATGTGAGCATTTCGATTCCTTTCGAACTCAAAATTTGCCCGCAATTAAATTTCACTTCTCCCTCATTTTCAATAAGGAAAATAGTGAATTTTGGAACTCGATTTATTGTTAATGATAATAGTTTTGAATAAATATGCTATCAGAAACCTTATTTTTGTTCTATCAACAACTTAAGTTTTAGCTAACAGTTAACTGTTGATGTTTAAGAAGATTTGAATAGAAATCACTGCCTGTACTACGTATTACTCGATGTTTTATATTTTACGTTTTGACATCCACAAATGATTAATAACAAAATAAAACTCTAAGAGCGCTTGAGAGACAGTTATGAATCTTTTGATGATCCAATTTTTTCCAGACTATGCGTGTTCGGCGAAGTCACACAGAACGCGCGTAATCTGCTAACGTTTGCCGTTCCAAAACACGTCTGCTTGAGTCGAGCAACTAGGGAACTGCTCTCATTGACAGACCACTTTGATATGGAACCGGCAGTCCCGAATGTAAGCGATAACTTTTCTTTCCACTTGTCTCCATGGAATCCTGACTACTAAATAGAAAATATCTCGTAGAATAACAGTGTCGAAGTGTATCGCTTGTACAGGAAGGAGAAGGTGAGTTGGAGTCTATTTTTAACTCTTGTGAAATGTTTTTTTTGCCCTTTGTAGTAAAACAAATTGAAACAACTGTCGTTCGAGCGTGAAGATGAAAATTCTCTATGTGTCTTCTGTCTACGCACACCTGTCTACTTCCTCATTTCCCTGATTATATCATCCAATATAAGACAGTGAATTTCCCGAAATATACGTCTATTTATATCCAGGCACTTTAAATGAAGTGTAAACGGGCTTTGGGGTGGGAGCTTTCGCGAAATTTTCATAATCACAGAAAGTAAAATTATAATTTTCTGAGTATTAAGAACTCTACTTTAAAGTGGGGATGTATAATTTGGAAGAACTACTCGCGGCCTTGGAAGACAAATTGAAAATCCAAGCGAGTAACCCAGAGGAAATCATTAAAGAATTTCCCAGCTTTGACCCCTCCTTCGACTGATTTGGCCTCTGGCTGCAAAGACTTCTGGATACCTTTGAATAAATTGTTTTACGTTTGGGAGAAGGCAGCAGTCTGGATTAAATGCTTTTTTGGCTGCCTCCAAACGTAGTACACTCGGCCGAAGGTCAGAACTGAGGTGGTGAACGATGAATCACTTTTTTTTTATCGAGGGACCGACCAATATATGTCGTCTTAGAGCAGACGTCTTCTAATTGCGGCTCTTCTGCGGTGGAATCCAGCTCCCGACGAACATTTTCTGTAGAAACTGAGTTCTTCAGATGTTCCTTGAGGAGTTCTGCAGTGATTTTAGAAGCCGTGGTCTTGCGATCCTCTAACAACTCCATTTAGAGTCTCACGGTCTCTCTCAGACATCTTAGACTTTCGAAGTTTTTATTTTTCTGCTTTAAAGGCGGTAGTTATTACTTTTGAGACGGTACCTCATGGAAAGCGGTCAAGAGTCTGCCATACGGGCACGAACGATTTGGCCTCTTTGAAAGTCCGAGAGATCTGTCATTTTTGTAAGGTTATAACCGTTTTTACATACCTTTGTAAAACTTAATTTAAGTAAACTTATCAAATAGCAGAAAGAAAAACAAAAGAACACCTAAGTATGTCAAGTTTTGATTGTTTCAATTCCCGTTTTCTGTGCCTCCAGGTGACGATGAAGCCTAGAGAAAACACTAGAGACCTTACTAGGAGAGTCGATGAATCCTGCTCGGAAATTCAGTTTAATTCTTTATCTTATCAGAGTCTCCTATCACTTGTCTTTCTCTTACAACTCTGGAGTTCAAATTTGTGCTCTGTTCGATCCCAACTCATGGCCTCATGCATTGGAGCTGTTTCCTACTCAGGTTCTTATAGCGCTATCTCCACAAACCATTGTGAGTAAAACTTAGACCGTCAAGAGTTAGGATTTTTTAAAGAGGATGTCTATCATGTACAGGAAGCTTGGGTAGGGACGTAATTAGAAAACTATAGACTGAGTCTACCTTAAGTCGAAGTGCATATTTGTGTACGAGTATTAGATGGTCCCTCTATGGACCACAACAGCCAATTGTGAGTCGGTGAGTTTGGATTAGCCGTAAGTCTACTACCAGCTACTCCTACTCTGTCAACAAACCTGCGAGCAGATTGATAAAGCTGGCTGACCTCAACTCCCTTCTCACGATTCAGGAATGTTCACATCTACTCGGTACTGCAATGAGAAGAGTGGTTTTATCGATGATGCATTGAGCTTGAATTTCGAAATTACAACTTAACCTCCAAATATTTTTTATTTGTCCTTAGCGAAGTTACTTTCCTCCCTTTGAATTAGACTGCCAGTAGTTATGCCCTAGAAGAAGCTCCTGGGAAAGCCATTAGAGAAGCTAAGTGTGGGAAGTTAAATCCTCCTCTCTTGAGCTATGAAATTTTTTAAACTTAAGAACAGTGTCCTTGAGATGCTTTGGCTTAAAGTGTGTTCGGAGTTTTACTAAAGCTCTCGATATAATTTAGAATAATGGGATTTCACTTGTCGATTTCAGGTTGGCTCGTAAAATTTACTCCTTCAAGAAGTGTAATTATTTCGATGTTTGAACCCCCTATGTACTAGGAAATAACATGATTGGGCTAATTATGGTACGAAAAGTTGGCAAAATTACTATAATTTTAATATTTAGTGTAGATTTCAGCAATTCTTAGGCAAACTGGGTGCTCTTATTTTAAATAATTGTAAAAAATAATCCATTTATAAGATGCTAGAATGGTGGAAGATAAATTTCGGTTTATATGAAACTGGGTAATCGCAAAAGCACATGCTATGACACCCTAGTATGAACGAGATCGGAAAGGAAGGAGCTCCAACTAATCAAAAAGCAACCAGTTACCAGGCACAAGTAAAACAAAAGTCAAATGTGATTACAGAATGATGATAGCTATAATAAGGAGTTCTGTATAATTTTGGGTTCAAGATTATTTCAAATCTTTATCTTGTACCTACTTCCTAGGATAGACGCTTTAAATAACATTTTTGCTACTGTTTTAGGTCATTTTGCGATTGTGCCTTGTTTTTGTAGGTTGAAAGTTGAATAATTGGACTAATATGGCTATGTATAGTCCCTCGTGATTGGAAAACCCTTTTAATCATCATCAAAACCTTTGCAAAACATTTGAATTTTAACCTCCAGATGGATATCCTAATTAGGCTGTATGGGAATTTCACCTACAATAGTACTATTATCAATTTAGTTAATTAAGTCTGCCAGAATTTGTCCATGAAAATACCTCGATTTCGTAGATCGCATTTCAGTACACAATTACGCTTTACCAAGGAAACTTAGGATAAGCACTTTCTAATATTGAAATTACCAGTCAAAGATTATACAAATTTAATAAATCGCTTTGAGACTCAAGAATTTCTGAATTTTTACGTATAATAGACTTAAACTAGCAAAATGCTCTTTGTAAAGGGTGTACTTTTATGAGTTCTTACAGCTGGTGCTTCTTAGAAAACTTAAATGTAATCATTCGATATGAAGCTGGATGAGTTGCGATAACTCTAAAAAAATAAAAACTGAAAACAATATGTATCGTTTGAAACCTGACTCAACATCATAGAAAATATTTTTGTCACCTGATATTTTCTTCAACTCCCTAGTCAACTTAAACTTTATACATAATTTAAATATTTTCACTTTTTGTATTCAAATACTTCCAGGTGTGCTTCTAAAATTCTGGTCTATTTTTGTGTTTATGAATATTCTAGTGTCCATGAAAGATAAATGTAACATAATCTTTAGACCAAATATATTTTTGGAATTAAAACTCTAGTAAGCTGTTGTTATATAATAAACATTAGCATATTTTTTCAACCTACAATTCTGCGTTATAGTCGATCAATTATATAGTAATAACTCAAAATACAGTTGAGCTCGCATTTGGTGGGTATTTGACCTTGATGTTTCACGATGAGCCTGGATGGGCCTGATGTATCTGAAATTTCATATGATGTACCGATAAGGCCTTATAGTCCCGATGATACACTTCCACCAATCGATCCAAGTATTGTTTGATGTAATATAATTAAGCAGGGCATCGTAGGCGAAAACGGCGGAACTTCACATCAAAAATGGCCTCATCCATTCTTCGAAACGAAAAAAAGCGATCTTGTGAATTTTTAGAAAAGATCATTGCAGCAAAACAGCAGGCCATAAATGATCAGCAGTGTAAATTGGATTATTTAAGGAGTCAGATGCACGCCTTGAAAGAAGATAATCGAATGCTCAAGGCTCAGGGTCATGTACAAGCTGCTATCATAGAAAGGGTAATGATGGATATTAAATTGTAATTTCACTTATTTATTAATTTACTCACTATTATCTTTGTTTATCTCAGTTAGATGGGAAGCACGCAAAGATTCCAATGCTTATGAATACCCAAATGGAGGAAATACGTGTTTACCGAGAACAATTAAGACGTCTCAAGGAAATTTTTATGCGCACGAATAAGGCGATGCAGGAGTCCGAAAATGCAAGGTTTAGAGCTGAAGAGGAGCTGCAGCACTTGCGAACCCTTGCTTTTGAGCAGAAATTACCTGAGCGTGAGGAGCTAATATCCGCATTGCAGGATTTGAAAGCAGAACTTGAGGCTGTTGAGAAGGATAAATTAGTAAGGTTTCAATAATTTTATAAACTCAGTTGGCCAAATTTTTGTATGAATAATGCGAAGGCTTTGGCAAGTTCCTCCATGAACTTTGGAGTAACCTCAGTATTATAATTTGAGGTATAAGTGTCGTATTTACTGGATTTAGGCCCAAGTAACAAGCTGATAAAGGCCTATTTTCATGCCCTAAGTTGGCTAACTAGTTTATTATGGGTTAGCTTTAGTTAAATCTCCTCATAATCCCATGAATAGTTTCGAACATTCGTTTTATGGTAAGGGTGTCAGTCATTGGTGAGGCTCAGGACTTTTTCAGGCCATAGTTTATTTAACATACAGGCCAGCTGTTGTCATTCTTCTGAACATTGCTTTTAAAGAGAAAGTGAATGTTCTGCAACCTGTAGGCGCTGGAGAAGTATGTGCAGAACCTAGAGAAGAACGCCCAGTGTGAACGCAGTCGTCTACTGCGACGTCAACGCGAGCTACAAACCAACTGCACAACTCTGGCAAACACAGTGCGAGGACTTCAGACGTGTCTACAGGAGAAACAGCGGATGCTCATCGAGGCGCACACCTCCGCCTCCGTGGCTGCTGTCACGTCAGGCGCGTCCTTGACCTCCGCCATTTCCTCCTCCCGGACCAGCACTTCGCGTGCTGCCTCCGCTGCCGGTCGGAGCAAACCCCTGGCGACGACTGCGGCGGCCAACATTGACTCCATTTCAACGACACCGACGCTTTCGTTAACCGCTGCGCTGGCGCTGCCACAGCCACCAGTGCCCCCGCCACACCTGTCGAAATTGGTGTGTAAGATCCTGCCTATTCGCTAAATAACCAGTTTATTAAATTTCCTTGTCTGTTGGTCTCAATCTTTATACCATAAGAGGAGATTTGAACACGAGGGAAATGCGGTACTCTTTGAGGGGCTTGCATGATCTTTAGGTTGATTTGGTGTCTTTCTCACATTCTACGACGAACCCTCCTCTTTAAGTGCTAGCTTAAGCGTCTTCTAGTACGTTCTGATGCCTTGTAAAGGCATAAGCCGGTACATGGACGGTATTTTTCGATTCTCTTGTGGTAGATGATCAGGTTTTCGACGGCTTTACCCTATTTATGCAAATATATTTACCTCTAGAGTACCAGTTTAACACGAGGGAAATATGAGAGAGCACCGGTTCGTCTGGACGTTAGTTTCCGGTTCTTTGTCCGGGAGAAACGTTAGTTGGACACGAATGGAGGTTGATTCTTGACTTTTAAGACCGGGATGATAATTAACTTTCTGAACACGTCAGCTGTGAGTGAGTTAAATAAGAAATCGGTGGTGGGTTTGGTAATATATTCCCCTGGCTCCATTGAGGCACAGAAAACAGGAATTGAACAGAGACTCTTGAGAACATTCTCTTTAAAAAGGATATTGATCTTGAAATGTGAGATTTGTGGGCTTCCTATGGAGAAACTCGATCATACTGCTGTTTGATCTTCTCAGAAGACGATGACTTGTTATTTCGTCTGGAATATCGGTAGATATGATGTCATAAGTGTCTACAAAACTTTAAAAACATCTAAGGAAGTTCCATTCTGAAGATGGCTGGGTGGGGACATTATGGAAACTAACGTCATCGATCCGCTTGTTGGTTGGACGACGTGAGTAGAAGTCACCGGTAGTGGACGCTTGGACCTTTCCATAGGCCCCAGCATTATCTACCACCAAGAGAGGTGGAAAACCCAGGCAGTGACTCCGGGTGCCGTCGTAGATATAACGTAACCGTCAGGAAGAGGTCGTTTTCTGTCATGGGTGATAAAGAAAACTTGGAAGGGGTAAACACTTTCCTTAGAAGTGTTATGTCAAATCCGAGACGATGGATTGCATGGGAAGAGGAGGCTGTTAACCGTGAACCCAGATGAATTCGTAGGCTTTGCCCATGTCTTGAAGTTAAGCCTGTGGCGAACCTAAACGGCTTCTTTTGTTAAGATTTAGAGGGAAGCAGCTTTCTGGTTTGCCGACAATGAGTAGGAATCATCGATAATGACCTCAAGGTCACGATAATTCTACTTTATAGGTATAGTTTCTAGTGATCTATATGGTGTTCTGTTGTTTTTAGCAGGTGGCCAAACCCAAACCAAAGGCGAAAACAACCAATCGTACGAAAAAGTCGGTGTTGCGAGCAACTGGTTAGTTAATTCAATGGATTCGTGTTCTCTGTAAACACCATCACAAATATCTGCTTTCTTTTAGTTGCGAAAAAGAATGTAAAGATGATGCCGTCAACGTCACGTCCATCGACAACTCTTCTGGGCGTGAAGCAACAGAAGCCAGAGTCTGAGACTACTCGACCCAGCACCATGGCGATTAATTGTGCTGCCGCTGGTAAAAGGTGAGTCTGCAGCACCTTCTATAGAGGTTTACATTCTACTAGCAGCTGTAGAAATTGTAATAAAAGCATGCGCGGGTCTCTACAGCTTATTTAAAATTTCTACTGTATATTACTATTACTTAACAGGTAGGTATTATACATAGATTTAGCCTATAAACAGTGGAAACTTTGGCTTTGATGTGTAGTAGTGCACCATGACGAAGAGGAAAAGTTCGCGTCCACGTATTTAAGCTCAGTATCTTTTTGTTCTTCTAGCGGTCTATGCAAACACCTCGACAGCACTCTGGTTGCCCTCAAAGCTAACGAGAACCTCGCCAGACTGGTGGCAGAAGCGAAAATCAAGGAGGAGCTGACTGGCTCCAAAGAAGGGAATCAAAATCTTTCTAACGAGGCAAGTTGCTGCCAAATGTCGTGAAACAGGTACTATTAACTCTCGCCTTAAATGAGCACTTTGTAACCAACTGGTCACGAGTGGTTGTGTTCCTCATCGTATGTCCCCACTCCATCGAGAATCCGGTTCCATTATTTATATATTTTGAGAACAAAGACCTCGAATTAGAACGCTGATTGGATAGGAATGTCCTAGAGACGAACGCATTGATCCGTGCAACCAGTGGTTAGACTATGACGACGAAGACAGTAGTGATAATAACGTTGATGATCCCTCAGTCTAGACTTTTAACTGAGTCTGTTTTTGGATCAAAGATAAAGGCGGATTCGGCGGCGTCCAGGACTACCTTTGTAAATTCGGAAAGTTGTGAAGACTGGCCGGAATTCGAGGAGGTTGAGGCGTTGGGTGTGAAACCGCTTCCTCGACCCGTGAGAGTGCAGAGTGAGTGCAGAGTCAGGCCAGTCGAAAAAACCGGCGCAGTCGCGGCAAGGGGTGACTCTCTTGAGGTAGGCCTCGGAAATTTGTAACTTTGTGTTAGACTACCTTTGTGCCTTTGTTAATCACTTTGAATATATCATTTGGCACCATAAATTTGTCCTCGAATACAGAGTCTCATCAGGAAAGAGGTAAAAGTGATTAGCAAAGGAATGCTCGTCCTTTCACAGGTATCAGAACTCCTAGCCAAACTGCCGAACAAAGAGCGATCTGCCCCATCGATCTCCACTCTGATGCGAGAGGTGATTGTCGCCAATGAGGAGGCCAAGGCTGGACGAAAAACCGCCAAAGCGGATGAATCAGATCCGTTGGAAGGCCGGTCACAGACCGCACAGGAAATCGAAGAAGTTGATGCTCACAAGAAGGTAGTTTGAGCTCTTCTTTTATCAGGAATCTTTGTAGGTTTTATTAAGTCGACTGTTTGTACTGCAAACGAGGTTTTTGGGAGATTTGAATGGTTAACTCGATCTCCGTGCTATCAGTTTCATTAAACCTTAAAATATGCTCTTTAAATTTCTTTTGTTTTAAAGAGGTGAAGTTCGGAGATGATGCCGCTGCTTCTAGGAGCTTTAACTTAAAAAGTCAATGTGTGATTTCGTACCTGTTTCATGTCGTCAATGTTATCAAGCAGGAATCGCCGGAGCCTTTCGCGATACACATCCCGAACATCATGGCAACTGAGGCCTTCGACAGTAACAACACCAACAGCGCCAGAAACGCGGCTTTGGCGGCTACCAATCCCGGGGGCACGCGTCTCGCCTCCAAACTCTTCGATGCCCACACCCACCACTGCAGATCCCCTACATCTTGCGGTGCACCTGGCTCGCGGAAGGGAAGAACCAATTCAGTAATCACCGGTTTCATTCGTAGGAGGGTTGGGTAATTTACCAAGCTCTAAGCCACGGGGAGATAGGGGAAAACACAGCCTTTTGGGGAATCGGTTAGTCCCCTGCAGTTATGGAAACCTCAACTCAGTCCTACGCCATCCACATTTTAAGAGGAACCAGTTCTTCTGGTGGGTTAGGGTATTACCTATTTCAGTTAAACGCAGGAGTGATTGTAGGTCTTTAGGAAGCTTGTCTTTACAGAAGCACGTTAGCGAGTGTCCCAGGGCCCGTGTTCCCGTGCATATCCTCCTCTCAACAATCGCTAGAGTTCAGTCCTGTTTGTTTGAGCACAGGGAATTGTCCAATAGCTGGTTTGTTTCTTCTGAATAGCTCAACTGACACTGAATATACGCCAGGCTACTACGACTGAAAGATCCTGGAGGCCAGAGTAGTGTCTGTGGATGTACCTAAATAGGTCGTTTCCTCATACAACTCACATGAACTCCGATCTGCACGCTTATTGGGTAATCAAATTCTAGAGACTAGCGCATTAGCCAATCATCAAGCAGCAAGTCAGATCTGAACGTTGATTGGTCAATGAGTCATCTTGCCTGGCTCATTCGCTAAGTGGACGTGACACCGTTTCGAGCGTGGGCCTTTTAGTGGATTTTTTAATAACCATCGTTTAAATTGATTAGACATACTGCAATACCAAGACTATCATTCTCCTGAAACAAACCGAATAGATTTTTATTTATTTTCAGACGAAAATGAAAGTCTCTCCAGAGCGGCGTTCAGTAGGAACCCCGAAATAGAGGGAGAGTCGTCAGAAACCTCGCGTTCTTTCGTTTTATGTATCTAAGGTGATTCGTGGCTACTTCTGCTTTCATTTCCACAGTTGAGTTTCCATGTAGAATGACTTTGAGTTCCTTTTTTGCTCATTTTAGACTTACGGTAAAAGTAGGAGCCTAGAGTTCAGGGACGGACAAGCATCAAGCCCGCCCTCGGCTGATGCCGGCTCGATGTGAAGTAGAGCCTAGCCCCCTTTCCAAGGGGGAGTTACTGACAGTTAATGGCAGGGACCTGTTGGATTCGGAGCATATTTCTACCTTTATTTACGTGTGTTTTGAGCGCGGAAATAAATGTGTGGCGGTTTGCCCTGTCCCTCGTCTCAGGCTCTTCTGAACTTGTTACTTTTTATACTGGCTTGACCGAAATTCCAGTAAGACAAAAGAGGTCTGTATATGCAAAGGGAGAATTGGAGTCACTTGAACTCTTGTTTAAATTTATCTTCTAAATTCAACGTTTTAATCTAACGGGTCACAGTTTAGGAGTGCGTACAGCGTAGGCAATTTATCGGTGGTAAATTCCAGTAGTTGTTATATTATGATTTTAAAGAAGTCTCCTTGTCGACACCTATATGCATGCAGAAAGGCTTAAAATCTTTCAGAAATTTCGAAAAAGGAAAGAAATGCGGTTTATTTGGTGTAATTCATTCACATTTTATCGAGGCCAGGTGTTAGGAATACCACTTACGGTTATGTCAGATGCAAATGGCAAAACAAAGCTCAATAGGGCGCCAGCCTCAAATTTTTCAATCTGAACAGTTTTAAAATATCCATTCAGCCAAATCTCGTTGATACACTGGGTCTGAGTACTAATAACACCATTCTTAGGAGCCCTTGACTGCGGCACACTTCCAAGATCGAAGAGGGTGAACAGAACTTGAAGAAATTATAGCAGCCGAGGCACACACTTAGGCTCAGTGCAGAGGCCCTGTTTCAAACCACAGGTCATTGAAGATGACGCCACAGCACTGATTTCAGGTTTCCTCTGTTCGCTTCTCCACCACAAGGCTCTACACGGGTTTGGTTCGAATCTAAAATCTTTTTAAGCAATCACTCAGTACTTATCACCCCAGTTCATGAAGCCGCTACTGTTTACGATGCTTAATATTTCGATTAAGCATCCATATTTCGCCAGCCGCCACTTACAAGCCCTCTATCTGTTACGGTTCGAGTACTTGAAATAACATGGTGCGAACTGGAGGGCACCAGAGTAAATTTGGGAAGATGTAAAGGCCTTTGAGAAAAAACCGAGTTTGTTTCTAAACAGAGGGTGAAACGAATACGGCGATTCTTAATACGGCTATGCTGCTCCATATGCGGCCAGAAAAACGAAGATTAATGCCATTCATCTACTCTCTTCTGACATATGCTGCTGTTTTGAGGTTGATTAAAGTCGCTTTCTCATTCCTTTCTGAAATCGGCTTCTTCTTCTCCTTCTGCACAAGATTACCTAATGCAGAGTGGACTGAGCAATCAGAACCTACCAAAGCTCTGTTTGTCTTTAGTGATGGCACATCACACTCTCAGTGATCTTATTTATCGAACATAACCATTTTGCAGCCTCCATCTCATTTTATTCCGTGACTATCTACAAGCCATTACCCTCAATCAACTGGCGATGAGTCAGTGATAAAAAAGACGGTAATTAATGAAGGCTGGTGAAATCACACACAGGGGTCACTGGGTCATCTTGGGTCAGACATTACTCATAGTGTGGGGTTATCAACTTGAAACGCCGAGAAGTTGCGAGATAGAGGAGTCTGCGATTGCAAGTAGTCCGTGTTCATTAATCCGTGAGGCAAACCTCGCTTTTTAAATGGAGTTAAAAACACTGCATACTGAAAATCTCTTCTGGGGGTTAGTCTAGTTTTAGCTGCGTGTGGTCAGTTTCATCTTACCAACTGCATTTTTCAAACTCACTATGAGAGATCTTACTCTTTCAGCAGAGAAATAAATGAGAATAGAGTCCTATGTTCCCTTAATTTTGCTTTATAATATTCACAAATAAATACGCTTGTTTCCCCCAAATATCATGGAACATCTTTCAGTGAATCTCACCTGGTTTAACAGTATTTATTCACGCGTTCTGCAGCACTTATTAAAAAACACAAAATCCATCAAAAATCATTTACTAGATGGTCGATTCCAACGATTAATCAACCCAGTCCTTACAGACGAACGGGGAATATTTCGACGAGCATAATCGGTAATGCGTTTTAAAAATGCATCAGGTGGGATAAAAAAATCTATTTACTTGAATGGAGACAAAGCCGTAGAAGCGCCAGCGAAGGCACCACGTATGTTCCTCACATGTCAGTCACGGATGATTTGGTTGGGCTCCAACCACCCATGAGCCACTGAGGCGAGATAGGGTGGCACTCCCAACCATTTCATGTGCTCAGGACGGATGGATATAACGAAATTGGCCAACCATGATGGCAGACCAAGGGAGGCCACTTTCTTCTGGAAGTCTATTCCACCCAGGCACTTGCGAATCCGATTGCGAGCCAGTACACCAAGACAGGGTGGGGATTTCAGCATGGAGGTGCATTCCTCCATCAAACGCTCCATCTGTTTACCCGCGATGGTAGGATCGTAACGGGAGAACCTCAACACAATTCCAACACGATTTGAAAAGTGGCTCAATCTCAGGCAATCTGGTGGAAGATGGTTTCGCCAGGCGAGAAAATTCACGAGGAGTCGAGCGGCCATTTGCACTAGTCCCGGTAGAGGTTCATCCTCCTCCTTTTCCAGGCACCATTTGTTGATCCCCGGGTGAGCAAGCAGTTGGATTATTATACCGATCCAATTGCCATAATCTTCAAGACGGTTCACCCACTCGAATTCCGAAAATCCATGCCTCATGAGGCAGTCGATTGCTGTTAGCTCGTGCAAGTTCGGGGCGACATCGCCCGGGAACTCGGGAAAGTAGGGCTCGTCAGGGTTGTAGAAGGGAAGTAGATGGAGCATCAGGGAATGGCCCAGTTGGTCAAAAACCCTCACCGGGTCGATTTTGTGAACATCCAGACCGTGGATGAGAAGCCCGTCCATTGTGCTCAGACGTTGGTACTGCGGAAGGCAGTAACTCCAGGGGTACATCGCAGGCCGCGCTCTGTATTCTCCCAAGCTCTCGTACACGTGGGCGAGAAAGTAATCCAAGGCGGACTCATAGTCATACACGTCGTGCGTGCACATGCGAAAGCGGGGAACATCTGCTGGTAAAGGCGTGTCTCTACGATACCACAGTTTTCGGATTGAGTGTTGGCGTTTATTGACGTCTTCTCCGAAGCGAGCAAGTTTCGGCACCATATCCCATTCACCTGATTCGATCACAAGCATTGTTAGCGTCATGTTATGAATACACTCCGAGGTCTGCCCTGTTGGAGTGATGATTTGTTTTCTAATTCTAAATAGAGTACCTCCTCGAGACCGCACACTGCTGATGAAACCCGCAGAGGTTGGTAGTACAAGCGTTTCATACTCATGGCGAGAGTAATTGTAGAAGGATAGCATATTTTGGAAGTTGTTGGTTACAGTCCACATTTCTCTTGAAAATGGCTGGGTGCTAGTGGTAATGCAACCGAACCGGGTGTAGGTGGAACTGCGTGCGGTAATTTTAAGGTCAAGATGCGCGCGCGCATTAAGTATGAATGCGTAAGCAAGTGCGGGTGTACATTCGGATTTATGCAAACAACCAATGCGCGGCGTTTATCACATTTCGATAATCCATTGGTTCGGTGGTTGTTTGAACCCTTCACAGTATTGGTAAAACCCGCTAACATTCTGAGTTAGTGAAAATCGCAGTAATTTATGCAGGCTAGCGGGAGTAATTTAGGAGATAAGAGATAGAATAACCCCCGCACTGGACTCAAAATAACCGATGAAACATTAAAACACATATCGAATATACACAAACTACAACAACCCACATATTGACCTCTTTAACGCCGCGCACACGCAACTAAAACTAGACTAACCCCCAGAAGAGATTTTCAGTATGCTGTGCTTTTAACTCCATTTAAAAACCGAGGTTTGCCTCACGGATTCATGAACACGCACTACCTGCAATCGTAGACTCCTCTATCTCGCAACTTTTCAGCGTTTCAATTTGATAACCCCACACCTTGAGTAATGTCTGACCCAAGATGACCCAGTGGCCCCTGTGTGTGCTTTCACCAGTCTTCATTAATTACCGTCTGCTTTATCACTGACTCATCTCCAGTCGATCGCGGGTAATGGTTTTTGGATTGTCGCGGAATAAAATGAGATGGAGGCTGCAAAATGGTTATGCTCGATAAGCAAGATCACTGAGAGTATGATGCGCCATCACCAAAGACGGGAATGGCTACATCCAGTGCCAATGCCAGTGAGTTAAGACTGACTGCACCTTTATAACCCTAATTATCAAGCCCATAATACTGCCCGATCAAAGAGCCTATGAGGCAAACAGAGTTTTGGTAGGTTCTGATTGCTCAGTCTACTCTGCATTAGGTAATCTTGTGCAGAAGGAGAAGAAGAAGCCAATTTAAGAAAGGAATGAGAAGGCGACTTTAATCAACCTCAAAACAGCAGCATATGTCAGAAGAGAGTAGATGAATGGCATTAATCTTCGTTTTTCTGGCCGCATATGGAGCAGCATAGCCGTATTAAGAATCGCCGTATTCGTTTCACCCTCTGTTTAGAAACAAACTCGGTTTTTTTCAAAGGCCTGAAACATATGGATATTCTTGACTTTGCTGATGCAGTAGTTTATTGAGTTAAAAATAGATGAAGACCTCCTATTATTACTCAAAACCAGTCAACCAACTTGGAACTGATGAGCGATCCTCGCCATCTTCCCTTCTCTCTCAGTTGGAAATGGCAGTGAAGGAAGCAAGTGATGAAATGGAATCGCAATCGGAGTGGAAACCAGATTTCTGATTATTGGTTTGTTGATATTGGCAAATCGAACGAAAATAATCATGAGAGGAATGGAGAGAAGCATGGTTTCCAAGTCAGTCCACCTCAGACGGTTTCTTAGTTGCCACAGTTGATAGCACATTCGTACGACTGTGGTTCAAGGCAGACTGGAGTGTGAGAGCAAAATGTGTTCCTACAGATCGACAAGTGTAAATCCAAAGGTTGCTATCGAGGGTAAGAGTTCCCTCATTACTACGGCAACCGATGAATTACGTGGAGTCATCTTGAAAAAAAAACTATTAAAAACAAAAATACCACGTTTAGTAAAGCATTAGTGGACGCTGTCCTAGAATAGCCATGTTATCTCAACCCACGTTTAGAAGTTGGCATAAAAGCAGCCTTTCTGAGCTGTAGGTGTCGCCTGTCTTGAAGCCCTCAGTTATTCCGGTTGGAGGCTGATTCCAGAGGCGTTTGGATGCTGTGGTGGGGAAGAATGCTTGTCCTAGAAAATCAAGAAAGGCTTTTCATCGAGCACACACCGTGTAGATAGGCCGGTTGGAAAAGATTGAAAAAGGATTTTTCATCCACTTTCTCGGATAAAACATCCATTTTCCTTGTCCCAAAAAACTGAAACAATTTAGCGAAGAGGAGGAGAATTCAGAGCAGATGTCAACTCCAGATTTGAAATCATTCAAACAATTTTATAAGCTAAGGAACTTTTTCAGGTTCTTGAAGATGATGACGAACCGTTGTGTGGTTTAAACTAAGCCTAATTTTCAATTCCAACTCAACTGAAAAAGCACGATTTCTTCCGGTTCAGCCGTCATCTTCGAAGATGAAATCTACACTTCGGCATTTCACAAATCATCTCCTGCAAGTTCTTTCATTCAAACGTTTCCAAAAAGTGGCTGAATGTTCTTAGCCTCTAAGGCTGATGCTGACCTAATATAAAATAGTGGAAACACGTAACATTTCGGCATTATAATCACGATCATGTTAAAAACAACTACTACTTGAAACATCTATACGTTTTTGTTTATCTTTTTCTGTTGATTTGTTTATTTTAAAGGTTTGTTTTTCACAGATATTTGTAAATTTTAAATATAATCTAATAAAAATGACAGACCTATAGGACTATCGAAGAGGCCAGGCAGGTGCAAGTGCAACAGAAAAGGTACTCTCTTAAAAGCAACCACTGTCGCCTTTGTAGGAGAAGGAAAAACGTTGTCTTCAGCAAAGGCGAAGGTGTCTCTCAAATCTCAAACCTGGTTTCAACAGAACTCTTCGTCGGGAACAGCACACAGGAGCTGGATTCCACCACGGAAGCGCTCCAATTAGATTTTCTCCGACAATCGTTGTACAACACCTATTTTGCGACCTCCGTTTAGAGGCGCCCGAATGAAACACGTAATCCAGAATGCTGTCCTCACGTAAACGAAAAATATGATGGCGGTGCTATTTCTTGGAGACTTGCAACCGGGGCCCCATGGTTTCCCTTCATGGAAGAAGAATTAACAGCCTAGAATGACTGCATAGAAGTTTTGAGTGACCAATTTTATCCTTTTACGGTTGTTCAAGAACTGCGGTTTCCAGAGGGGAACGCCGTCATATTTCAGGATGATAATGCATCACCAACCTATACAACAACTAGAATGGCTAAAGAATGACGGTTAATGAATTGGAGCATCGCGTTTGGCCCTCACCATTGACATTGCCGCTGTCGCCTCTAAAAGAAGTGGGTCAGGAATGGGCCAGGTACTAAGGAAACATTCTCAAGGCTGCAGCTCCCTAATTAACCCCAGATTTGATCAGTTTTCTTTTTACGCCTCTAATATGTTTAAATCAAGGTTTATTAATCCCTGAATATATAGCTAAAAGGAAGATATAAGATATCTCTTCATTATGAATCTTATCAAATATAAGATAATATTTGTTTTACCTTCGCGTTTTGAAACAAAGTCCCATCCGAAGGTACCGTTCACCGTTATAATTGAATAAAAATACTTAAATTACTTTAAAAAGGACAGCTTAACTTGATCTCCGTGTACTAAAATCCAAGCCTTCGCTAACGATAGTGCACTTTGTTCTAGCCTGCGTTTTATTATGTGAAGTAGACATTCATATCAGGTATCTGAAGTCCGTCAAGAAGATATTGGTAGTGTTTCACGATGGGAAAGTACAAATCCCAGCCAAGCAGTTTTCATGGATCTGAAATGGTATTTGATTTCAGTTCAATGAGAAGGACCAGGCAGCACGTTTGGTGGGCGACTGGACCGTGGTGGGGATGGTGGTGGACCGCTACTGCTTCTGGGCCTACCTCATAATCGTGGTGATGACGGGCACGATGCCCATGCCCTACGTCTACGACAGCCTCACCGACGAGGACCTCATCCAGCACTTCAACGAACTCGCCAACCACGTCGCGCCCATCGATTTTGCCTAACCACCCACATGCTCACACACTACTCATGCTCATACTCATCAGCCAGTGGGAGAGAGCTTTGCCCTCCTCCACCCAATCTACGGTTGGCTGGATGCTCTCGAAAAAGCCTTCAAGATGTGATTGTATTTCATGATAAACGCTGCTGTACTGTGCTGTACTGTACTTATAAAATATATAGGTACTCACTAATGGCGTCCTTAATTTCTGTAAATCAGTTCCAAATTAATCCGAAGATGAAACAAGTATTGTAGTACACTGGTTGAGATTTCTAATGACTCGATTGTATCTTAACAGCACTAATTCGCCTCTCTGAACAATGTCTCTAAATAGAAGTAAAAACTCTTGTTTCAAGGAGAAGACCCTAACGATACCAATAAAAAAGAAGGATGGAATTATAAACCTGTATTACGCGGAAAAACTAGCACGCGATGGATAAGGTGTTGCTTGCACGCTGCCATGCGGAGCTGTGAACACTTATTCCGGTGACGGGACACAAATTGTGGCAAAGCGATTTGTGATTGGCTCATGGGCGTTGGCGTCCCGTCCTTGAAACTAGCATCCACATCAGCGCCGCGCATCAGAGCTACATACGCCCCCCTCCCTTTGAATCCCTTTGAGGAGCAGTCACCTAGAAAAGATGGTAGTTGTGAAAACTTTTGCGGAAATGCACATGTCGTCCGCTCCGGGTGCACTTTGGCAGTCGTCGATGAAAGCGACCTTGAGTCTGTCTATACCTACCACCGATTCCTTTCTATTGACCAAAATATTGAAGGTTTTCTCCGCACATTTGATCACCCCGAATGGCCCATCGTGAGGTGGTTGCAGTGGCTTCCTAAGCTCACTGTAACGTGGGTGTCTTCAGCAGTGGATCCAGGTAAAATGGCGCAGGTTGGGAACTCACCACTCACCAAAAGGGGCCAATAAGCGAAGCGATCAGAATTCGATAATAGGAAGTTGGTTGACCCCTTCAGCATACTGCAAGCTTATTAAGGTCATGTGCAAACCATTAAAAAGGCGATTGCGTTAAGTATAGAAATCATATAAAATGTTCGGGTTACTGAGTCAGAGTCTAATTACTTCACCCCCATGACATTAGTTATGGATGGTGAGGGGTCCATAAACGGTAATTCCTGTAGAATTCCATTAAATTAACGTCGTTGAAAGTGCACAAGTAGGTCACTGGGTCATTTGGGGTCAGACATGAATCAACCTTGGGTGCTTGAGAAGCTGATTACGAGCCAAAAGAGAAAGACTGGGACGCATTGCTTAGTCTCGAGCTCTGTGACGGAAGATGACATCGCCAGGCGGGGAAATTAACCAGAAGACAAGCAGACACTTGCAGCTGCCCCGATGCAGAAACAGTTGGATTACAATACCGATCCAATGTTCCTTTTGTATAGGAATTCGATTCCGAATTCCAAAAAATCCATGTCTAAAGAGGCTGTGAATTGCCTTCAGTTAGAGTGACTCGGGAAAGTAGGCCACACCCCTTTCAGTTCTCATTAAATTTGTCAACCCAAAATGAAACCAGTTGCCAACTAATTGCTGTATTAGTAGACTGCCTTAATTCACACAGTTTTCATTAAACGTTTTCGCGAAAACCCCACATTTTTCTAGGCCTGACCAAGCCCAGATGACCCAGTGACCTCTATGCGGGCTCTCATCTCGTTATATGGTTTAATTGCGCTTTTCGCCAAACGAAAACTATATCATAATCGCATCTATGCAAAGTTTCACTCATAAAATCGAGGGCTTTCACCTGCACTGTTGCTGTAGTGATATCTAGCGAATTCAACTCTTACTCATTGTAATGCACCCACCTACTCTCAGATTGTATTGTAGTGTTTGGGTTACTCACAAAACCCCATTTAATGGTTAGATCATAACCTTTGCCAACAGTCGGATTAATAAGTTGGGAGTTCGCTGATTCATCTCATTAAAATTGCAAAATTACCAATATAATATGAGGAACTACGCATTAATTCATATTTATGCATTCATAATAATGCAAAGTGGAAAAAAAAACCATAGTGCAGACAGCACAAGGTAGCCAATAAAAAAGTTTCGATTTCTCAGAATAAAACATGGCAGAATTCATTAAGAAATTAAAAGCAATGCAAGGAGAATGCTCAAAATGCATGCTGAATTTTAAACAAATTGGTTGGTAGAGAGCAACACGTATAAGCATTTAAAAATCCAGTGGAATTAGGCCACATGGCGATGTATGAAAATAGATTTGCCAGCAATGATAGCACAAAAAGACGGAAAGGTTAGATGTAAGTGTCTTTATCTTACAACTCAGATCAGCAGCCGGATGGGCATCTCATGAATCGGAGATAGTGATGATTTGGGAGGGTTTTAACCGCCCCCTAGCCACTGAGACAAGATAGGGCGGGGCTCCGATCCACTCCATGTGTTGGGGACCGATGGAAATCACGAAATCCTCCAACCATTTTGGCAGGTCGAGGCTGGTCACCTTCTTCTGAAAATCAATTCCTCCAAGGCACTTGCGAAGCTGGTTGCGAGCCAGAAGACAAAGACTTGGAGGCGATGTCAGCATGGAAGTGCATTCATTCAACAAACGCTCTATCTGTGCACGTGCGACAGTAAGGTTGTGGCGCCAAAACATCAAATGATGCTCGAGATGCTGTGACAAGTGCCTCACAGCATTGAGGGACTCTGGAGGAAGATGATGTCTCCAGGCGAGGAAATTGACTAGAAGACGAGCAGCCATTTGCACGAGACGCGGTAGTTCTTCTGTTTGCCTTTCCAAAGAGAATTTGTTGATGCCCGGATGGGTGACCAGTTGGATCAGGAGACCGATCCAATTACACCTTGGTTCAACGTTTTTGAGAAAATCGACGTCTGAAAATCCATGCCTGAAGAGGCTGTCGATTGCGGTGAGCTCGTACAAGGGTGGAGAGACATTGTCTGGGAACTCGGGAAAGTAGCGCTCATTCTGATTGTAGTTTCTTTGGAAATTCCTGATAAAAAATAGGGCCAGTTTTGCGAAAACCCAAAAGGAGTCCATTCTGTGAACATCGAGTCCTTGGATGAGAAGTCTGTCCATTTCGCTCAGGAACCGGTATTTATTGAGGTTGTCGAAAACGTAAGCGAAAAAGTATTCCAACGCAGACTCGTAGCGAATCCCGCGATTTCTAGAGAAGCGATAATTGAGCTTTTCGACGTAAAAATCCGTGTTTGGACAATAGACTCGGCTTCGAATCAAGGGTTGGCGTTGATTGGGATCGTAGCCTTGGCGAAGGAGAATCGTCAGCAGGTCCCAGTAGCCAGATTCGATGACAAACATAACGGGAGTCATCTCATGAAAGAAGATCCGGCCAGTGGATCCCGCAGCGATAGGTTTTGTTTTTATTTTGTACGGATGACTGGTTTACCGCTCTAGAACCCATTTCAAATCCTCAGCGCTTGCGACTAGAAAGATTTCAAAACAATCTGGGCGATCATGACTGAAGCAGGCGATCTCTCTCATCTTGTTTAATAAACTCCAGCGACTCTGTATGTCTGAATACTGTGGCCTGTGTATAAATATTAGTTAGAAAGTGCGCGTGTGCGCTGCGCACTCATTCACCACATGGACCAATGAGCGACGCGATTGTAAGTTAATAATGGATAATTGGATGACCTATTTAGCATATTTTAAGCTATTTAAGGTCAAGGGCAAACTATTAATGTGGTTTTAGGGGGTTTAGTGCACGAATAGTAAGCAATTAGCAGGTCACCAAGCTCAGTACCTAACTTTTTCACCCCCAAGATATGAGTAATAGATGGTGTCGATCAATTGTACCTCCGCAACAATTAAGTAATTAGGATGAGTATTTAGAATATCAAAGGGTATAGATTGATCCATTTTATTACCCGGTAGATTGTCATTACATCAAAGTTATCGTTTGTTCGAAAATAGTAGTAATAAAATGAGAATAGTGAGAGCACACAGACGTCACTCTGTCATCTAGGAGTATGCATGGCTATTTGATTTCAGTCTCTTCTCTCGGGGCGGTGTATCTCCGTTTTCATATCTCGGATATGAATGTAGAACATGAAATCATGCTCGATAGAAGATGATATTAAGGAGAAAACGAGGGGCCCTTTGCAGTAACTCTGGCAGAGGTTCTTGCTCCATCTCCAAAGAGAGGTGGTGCAGCTCAACACATTAAAATCTCTTTATTTTGCACACTGATGCACAGGAGCCCTCAATCGTTAAGACTGAATTGGTGTTAAATTACGTCCTAATGAAAATGAACACTCGTCAGAGGTTGCGCAAGACGTCCTGCACAAGGAAATCTGGGCTTGCTCTATTTTTGCTCAACAAAATGGACAGGCTGTTCTTCCAATGCCTAGACACCCACAAAATGAACACGGTTGTAGCTTGCAACTGCACTCGTCAGGCAATGCTATGGTCCTAAGGGAATCTTCAGACACAACTCTACCATTGCGAGTCGATGATGGAGGAATACTCCTCCATTCAGGCAGTCCAGAAAGACCTATTTTAGTTTAACTTTGGATAGAATTGTTCATTATATTTCGTAATTTGGCAAATTCTGAATAAAAATAATACAAAACTGATTTTTGACGTGTTTTTTAAACATTCTCTACTGACACTTTTACTGCAATGTTTGATGAAAAGTTCGGCCCCAGAGTCGAACGCGTAGCAACAAATTTGTGTTCAACGGAGTAGATGGCGTCACATCAAAGACCTGAACAAATTAAGTATTTAGCTAAACCACGGAGAAGCAATAATATGTAATTCTGAATGATTGGATAACAGAATACAATTTTCTGTATCTAAAAAATTGATAAAAACAGCCAGGAATGGTCATTAATTATAGTATTTTCTTAGAAAACCGAATTGATATGCTTTGGTTGACCTTTGGATTTACACTTGCCGATCTGCAAGAACAAATTTTGCTCTCACACTCCAGTCTGCCTTTCAATGAATCTCACCTGGTTTAACAGTATTTATTCACACGTTCTGCAGCACTTATTAAAAAACACAAAATTCATCAAAAAATCATTTACTAGATGGTCGATTCCAACGATTAATCAACCTAGTCCTCACAGACGAACAGGGAATATATAGCCGAGCATAATCGGTAACGCGATTTAAAAATGCATCAGGTGGGATAAAAAAATCTATTTACTTGAGTGGAGACAAAGCCGTTGAAGCGCCAGCGCAGGCACCACGTATGTTCCTCACATATCAGTCACGGATGATTTGGTGGGGCTCCAACCACCCATGAGCCACTGATTCGAGATAGGGTGGCACTCCCAACCATTTCATGTGCTCTGGACGGATGGATATAACGAAATTGGCCAACCATGATGGCAGACCAAGGGAGGCCACTTTCTTCTGGAAATCTATTCCACCCAGGCACTTGCGAATCCGATTGCGAGCCAGTACACCAAGACAGGGTGGCGATTTCAGCATGGAGGTGCATTCCTCCATCAAACGCTCCATCTGTTTACCCGCGATGGTAGGATCGTAACGGGAGAACCTCAACACAATTCCAACACGACTTGAGAAGTGGCTCAATCTCAGGCAATCTGGTGGAAGATGGTTTCGCCAGGCGAGAAAATTCACGAGGAGTCGAGCGGCCATTTGCACTAGTCCCGGTAGAGGTTCATCCTCCTCCTTTTCCAGGCACCATTTGTTGATCCCCGGGTGAGCAAGCAGTCGGATTATTATACCGATCCAATTACTATAATCATCAAGACGGTTCATCCACTCGAATTCCGAAAATCCATGCCTCATGAGGCAGTCGATTGCTGTTAGCTCGTGCAAGTTCGGGGCGACATCGCTCGGGAACTCGGGAAAGTAGGGCTCGTCAGGTTTGTAGAAGGGAAGTAGATGGAGCATCAGGGAATGGCCCAGTTGGTCAAAAACCCTCACCGGGTCGATTTTGTGAACATCCAGACCGTGGATGAGAAGCCCGTCCATTGTGCTCAGACGTTGGTACTGCGGAAGGCAGTAACTCCAGAGGTACATCGCAGGCCGCGCTCTGTATTCTCCCAAGCTCTCGTACACGTGGGCGAGAAAGTAATCCAAGGCGGACTCATAGTCATACACGTCGTGCGTGCACATGCGAAAGCGGGGAACATCTGCTGGTAAAGGCGTGTCTCTACGATACCACAGTTTTCGGATGGAGTGTTGGCGTTTATTGACGTCTTCTCCGAAGCGAGCAAGTTTCGGCACCAAATCCCATTCACCTGATTCGATCACAAGCATTGTTAGCGTCATGTTATGAATACACTCCGTGGTCAGCCCTGTTGGAGTGATGATTTGCTTTCTAATTCTAAATAGAGTACCGCCTCGAGACCGCACACTGCTGATGAAACCCGCAGAGGCTGGTAGTACAAGCGTTTCATACTCATGGCGAGAGTGAATGTAGAAGGAGTTGGTTACAGCCCACATTTCTCGTCAAAATGGCTGGGTGTTAGCGGTAATGCGACCAAACCGGGAGTAGGTGGAACTGCGTGGGGTAATTTTAAGGTCAAGATGTGCGCGCGCATCCAGTATGAATGCGTGAGCAAGTGCGGTGTGCATTCGGATTTATACAAACAACCAATGAGCGGCGTTTATCGCATTTCGATAATCCATTGGTTCGGTGGTTGTTTGAACCCTTCACAGTGTTTGTAAAACCCGCTAGCATTCTAAGTTGGTAAAAGCCGCAGTAATTTATGCAGCCTAGCGAGAGTAATTTAGGAGATGGGAGATAGAATAATCCCCGCACTGGACTCAAAATAACCGATGAAACATTAAAACACATATCGAATATGCACAAACTATAACAAACCACATATTGACCGCTTTGACGCCGCGCATTGGTTATTTGCATAAATCCGAACGCACATCCGCACGTGCTTACGCATTCATACTGGATGCGCGCGCGCTTCTTGACCTTAAAATTACCGCACGCAGTTCCACCTACACCCGATTTGGTTGCATTACCGCTAGCACCCAGCCATTATCAAGAGAAATGTTGACCGTAAACAACAACAACAACTTCCAAAATATACTATCCTTCTACAACCACTCTCGCCATGAGTATGAAACACTTGTACTACCAGCCTCTGCGGGTTTCCTGAGCAGTGTGCCGCCTCTAGAAGGTACTCCACTTAGAATTATAAGACAAATCATCACTCCAACAAGGCTGGCCACGAGGTATATTCATGAAATGACTCTAGCAATGCTTGTGATCGAATCAGGTGAATGGGATATGGTGCCGCAACTTGCTCGCTTCGGAGAAGACGTCAATACACGCCAACACTCCATCCGAAAACTGTGGTTTCATAGAGACACGCCTTCACCAGCAGAGATGCCTCGCTTTCGCTTGTGCACGGAAGACGTGTATGACTATGAGTCCGCCTTGGATTACTTTCTCGCCCACGTGTTCGAGAGCGTGGGAGAATACAGAGCGTGGCCTGCGATATACCCCTGGAGTTACTGCCTTCCGCAGTACCGACGTCTGAGCACAATGGATGGGCTTCTCATCCACGGTCTGGATGTTCACAAAATCGACCCGGTGAGGGTTTTTGACCAACTGGGCCATTCCCTGATGCTAAATCTACTTCCCTACTACAACCCTGACGAGCCCTACTTTCCCGAGTTTCCGAGCGATGTCGCCCCGAACTTGCACGAGCTAACAGCAATCGATTGCCTCATGAGGCATGGATTTTCGGAATTCGAGTGGGTGAACCGTCTTGAAGATTATAGCAATTGGATCGGTATAATAATCCAACTGCTTGCTCACCCGGGGATCAACAAATGGTGCCTGGAAAAGGGGAGGATGAACCTCTACCGGGACTAGTGCAAATGGCCGCTCGACTCCTCGTGAATTTTCTCGCCTGGCGAAACCATCTTCCACCAGATTGCCTGAGATTGAGCCACTTCTCAAGTCGTGTTGGAATTGTGTTGAGGTTCTCCCGTTACGATCCTACCATCGCGGGTAAACAGATGGAGCGTTTGATGGAGGAATGCACCTCCATGCTGAAATCGCCACCCTGTCTTGGTGTACTGGCTCGCAATCGGATTCGCAAGTGCCTGGGTGGAATAGATTTCCAGAAGAAAGTGGCCTCCCTTGGTCTGCCATCATGGTTGGCCAATTTCGTTATATCCATCCGTCCTGAGCACATGAAATGGTTGGGAGTGCCACCCTATCTCGAATCAGTGGCTCATGGGTGGTTGGAGCCCCACCAAATCATCCGTGACTGATATGTGAGGAACATACGTGGTGCCTGCGCTGGCGCTTCAACGGCTTTGTCTCCATTCAAGTAAATAGATTTTTTTATCCCACCTGATGCATTTTTAAATCGCATTACCGATTATGCTCGTCGAAATATTCCCCGTTCGTCTGTGAGGACTAGGTTGATTAATCGTTGGAATCGACCATCTAGTAAATGATTTTTTGATGGATTTTGTGTTTTTTAATAAATGCTGCAGGACGAGTGAATAAATACTGTTAAACCAGGAGAGATTCACTGAAAGATGTTCCATGATATTTGGGGGAAACAAGCGTATTTATTTGTGAATATTATAAAGCAAAAATTAAGGGAATATAGGACTCTATGCACATTTATTTCACTGCTGAAAGAGCAAGATTTCTCATAGTGAGTTTGAAAAATGCAGTTGGTGAGATAAAACTGACCACACGCAGCTAAAACTAGACTAACCCCAGAAGAGATTTTTAGTATGCTGTGTTTTTAACTCCAATGAAAAAGCGAGGTTTGCCTCACGGATTCATGAACACGCACTACCCGCAATCGTATACTCCTCTATCTCGCAACTTCTCGGCGTTTCAAGTTGATAACCCCACACCATGAGTAATGTCTGACCCAAGATGACCCAGTGACCCCTGTGTGTGCTTTCACCAGTCTTCATTAATTACCGTCTTATTTATCACTGACTCATCGCCAGTTGATTGCGGGTAATGGCTTGTAGATTGTCGCGGAATAAAATGAGATGGAGGCTGCAAAATGGTTATGCTCGATAAACAAGATCACTGAGAGTGTGATGTCCCATCCCTAAAGACAAGAATGGCTACATCCAGTGCCAATGCCAGTGAGTTAAGACTGACTGCACCTTTATAACCCTAATTATCAAGCCCATAATACTGCCCGATCAAAGAGCCTATGAGGCAAACAGAGTTTTGGTAGGTTCTGATTGCTCAGTCAACTCTGCATTAGGTAATCTAATGCAGAAGGGAAAGAAGAAGCGGATTTAAGAAAGGAATGAGAAGGCGACCTTAATCAACCTCAAAACAGCAGCATATATGAGGAGAGAATAGATGAATGGCATTAATCTTGGTTATTTTGGCCGCATATGCAGCAGCATAGCGGTACTAAGAATCGCCCTATTCGTTTCCCCCTCTCTTTGGAAACAAACTCAGTTTGTTCTCAAAGACTTGAATTTACTAGGAAACGTAAACATATAGATATTCTTGACTTTGCAGATGCAGTAGGTTTTTGAGTAGGCAAATTTTAAATCACTCATTAATCGAATTTCGCTACAGTGGATGTGATCAGTTGCCAGCAATACTTCAAATGTGGAAAATGACCTGTTGGCATGTCTTTATTCTGGACGCATTTGTGAACGACAGCAGCCGACTGAATGTGGAAGGAAGGAGGGCGCTGTCATGGCAAACGTTGCATCACTCGTTGATGCAAGTTCCCCTTCATTCAGGCCACCTATAGATGCCAATAATTATTAAAAGTCAAAAATAGATAAAGATCTCCTATTATTACTCAAAACCAGTCAACCAACTTGGAACTGATGAGCGATCCTCGCCATCTTCCCTTCTCTCTCAGTTGGAAATGGCAGTGAAGGAAGCAAGTGATGAAATGGAATCGCAATCAGAGTGGAAACCAGATTTCTGATTATTGGTTTGTTGAAATTGGCAAATCGAACGAAAATAATCATGAGAGGAATGGAGAGAAGTATGGTTTCCAAGTCAGTCCACCTCAGACGGTTTCTTAGTTGCCACAGTTGCTAGCACATTCGTACGACTGTGGTTCAAGGCAGACTGGAGTGTGAGAGCAAAATGTGTTCTTACAGATCGACAAGTGTAAATCCAAAGGTTGCTATCGAGGGTAAGAGTTCCCTCATTACTACGGCAACCGATGAATTACGTGAGTCATCTTGAAAAAAAAAACTATTAAAATAAAAATACCACGTTTAGTAAAGCATTAGTGGACGCTGTCCTAGAATAGCCATGTTATCTCAACCCACGTCTCGAAGCTGGCATGAAAGCAGCCTTTCTGAGCTGTAGGTGTCGCCTGTCTTGAAGCCCTCAGTTATGCCGGTTGGAGGCTGATTCCAGAGGCGTTTGGATGCTGTGGTGGGGAAGAATGCTTGTCCTAAAAAATCGAGAAAGGCTTTTCAGCGAGCACACGTGCATCTCGAGAGAGCCGAAAGCGCGAAGTGAAGTCAGAATTGCACAGTTTGCAGTTGTATCGATTTTGTTTGTGGTATTGATTATTCTGCGAATTGCACGAAAATCGATGTTAGATGAGTGTGCGTGGCGCGTTGAATGAAATTTCAAATACCAGTTACCATAAATTATATCGCCAGACACTCAAAATGAGTGGCTGATTCACATGATAGGACGCAGGTTAGATCACAATCCGCTAGCATTAGTGAATTCCTTTAATTCAGTGAACAGAGATCAAAATGAACCCTCCACTTAAATCAGAGACCTTTAGTCACAAAGTAAAATCAAAATGGCATTGAATAGTAGTAGTTCTTTTTTGTGCATCAAGGCCCTCAGGGAATATGGGCTTGTGGGTTTTGGGGTCCTTGTGAGCCTAATGAATGAATAAATCCAAACAGTTGGGAAGGGGGGTTTGTTTTGGTGATGCGTGCTGCCTCTTCTGTCTTCGCCTTCGCATTCATTACAGGGGATAGACAAAATAGTGGAAACACCTAACATTTTGTCATCATAATCTTCGAACATGCTAGAAACAATCAAAACGAACATATTTTGTGTTTTTAACTATTTTTTGCCATCGGATATTAAAAATTGTCGAATGACTGTTTCACTTCTATGTAGAGAAATTGTTCAGAGAGGCGAATCAGTGCTGTTAAGATACAATCGAGTCATTAGAAATCTCAACCAGTGTACTACAATACTTGTTTCATCTTCGGATTAATTTGGAACCGATTTGCAGAAATAACGGACGCCATTAGCGAGTACCTATGTATTTTATGAGTACAGTACAGCGCAGTACAGCAGCGTTTATCATGAAATACAATCGCATCTTGAAGGCTTCTTCAAGAGCATCCAGCTAACCGTGGATTGGGTGGAGGAGGGCAAAGCTCTCTCCCACTGGCTGATGAGTATGAGCATGAGTAGTGTGTGAGCATGTGGGTGGTTAGGCAAAATCGATGGGCGCGACATGGTTGGCGAGTTCGTTGAAGTGCTGGATGAGGTCCTCGTCGGTGAGGCTGTCGTAGACGTAGGGCATGGGCGAGAAGAGGGAGATCGTGCCCGTCACCACCACGATTATGAGGTAGGCCCAGAAGCAGTAGCGGTCCACCACCATCCCCACCACGGTCCAGTCGCCCACCAAACGTGCTGCCTGGTCCTTCTCATTGAACTGAAATTGAATACCATTTTAGATCCATGAAAACTGCTTGGCTGGGATTTGTACTTTCCCATCGTGAAACACTACCAATATCTTCTTGACGGACTTCAGATACCTAATATGAATGTCTACTTCACATAACAGAAGGTACGTTAGATCCAAATGCACTACCGTTAGTGAAGGCTTAGATTTTAGTACACGGAGATCAAATTAAACTACCCTTTTAACGTAATTTAAGTCTTTTTATTGAATTATAATGGTGAACGGTACCTTTGGATGGGTCTTTGTTTCAAAACGCGAAGGTAAAACAGATATTATCTTATATTTGATAAGATTCATAATGAATATCTTCCATTTAGCTATATATTCTGGGATTAATAAACCTCGATTTAAACATATTAGAGGCGTAAAAAGAAAACTGATTAAATCTGGAGCTAATTAGGGAGCTGCAGCCTTGAGAATGTTTCCTTAGTACCTGGCCCATTCCTGACCAACTTCTTTTAAAGGAGACAGCGGCAATGGAAAATTTTCAAATAAGAGATCAAATCGAAGTCTCTGTTAACAAAATGAAATATATTTATTTCAGAATATGATTAACGAAAACACATTGCTTACATTAAAAGTTACTTTTATCTCAACTAATAAATACTACTGCTAATTTGTTCACGAGTTACCGGAATAAGACTAGTGATTTACTTGATATGTAAAGTCATGCAGCATTGAAAATGGATTTAGCAGAGAATATTCACTTGGGCATCACCTTCTTGTATGTAATTAGGATATTTAATCCTGTTTTCAATGTGTTTATAATGAAATAATTTAGGTTTAATAGGTTCTGAAGCGCCAAAATGGATCCGAAATAGTATCTCCACAATATCTTTAAAATTAATATTGTAAAATCGACAACTGAATCAGTGATTACCTGTCTCCTGTCAACCTGCATACTAACTAACAAATTTGCCGGATTTTGGGATAAATTTTATGGAAGAATATTTGCTTATGTTTCAGGTGGATTAAATGTGTGCAGATGATGACAACGAAAACGAATTGAAGCAAGAGCTCACCTAGATAGTGGAAGAAATAAAGTTTTTGTATGACTATTTGAAGAGACTTATGCGTTCCGAAAACTGAAGACAATCCAGTGGCATCGACTAGAGACTAATAGAAATAGTAACCAAAGCAGCAGGCCTTAAGAAAAAGTGTTGAGGATGAACTGTGATATCGGAATTCAGGCTTTGTCTCGTTAACTTCGTTTCTGCTCTCATTCAAGGATCTCTATCGCCAAGTTTGCAGCACTGGATGAAGGCCGTCTTCGCTAGTAGTCAACTTCACACAGAAATGGCCCTTAAAAATATTCTGACATAGGCGGTAGCAACGTACCTTGTGCATGAGGTTTCGTAGGGCCTTCTTAATCTCCTTTAGACTCGACTCCAAGTTCCTGCCAAAAGCCGAGGAAGAGGGACCGGTGGTCACCACCTGTGTTGGTGGCTCATAGTGCGCCAGAGGTTGTTGTTGTTGCTGCTGTTGACTCTGTTGGCAGGAGCAGTGACAAGATGGGCAGCCACGCGACGCGAATGCGTCTTCGTGTCGCCGTCTACGGTCGCGTGCCAGACGCATCTCGATTCGACTCAGGTTCGTCTCCTCACCGTGGCTGGGTGAGGTGGAAGCTTTGCTCAAGCATTTCAGGCCCGGGTTTATGCACAATAGTCTGGTTGATTTGTTCACTATCTACAAGAAAATGCTACTTCCTCATGAGCCTCATATTATCATAAATCAGTAATTAAGATAACAACAAGTATTTATTTATCGTTAATTAACTTGGTATATGGAATCTAGTTAATTTCATATTTACGATATTACCTCAATAATAATAAAAATTTCCACAGATCTAAAGCATCTTTAAACCGTCTACAAATGGGACAAAATCCTATTAGTAGTTAAGCAATATTTTGTTGCAAATAAAAGCTAAAGAGAGTAGGAATTAAGTCACCATTGCTAGCCACGAAGGCAGGGGTTGGGCCTTATTCATCTGGAAGTGGATTTCAACTGAAATCAGCGAGAAGAAACTGAAAATCGCGATGAGAACCATGTTGAGGCAGTAGTAGTAGCCTGAAATCGATTTAGGAGTGTTATTTTGAGACAAATTAATCAAACTATAGGATACTTTTCAATTACCCAAATAGGGGATAGTGTTTGAGAACGATGGTGTGGATAGGGTGAGGAATTTCATCTGAATACAGAAGGCCGAAAACACGTTGACACCTTAGAGTGCAAAAAAGTGTACATTCAGTTCTAGAGGGCAAGAGACATCCCCCAGATGGACTGTGATTCATTGAAGATGCTGGTTTGACTCACCGATCATCATGCGTGCGGGGTTCTGTGGAGGTAGCCAGAAGGTGACGAGGTTGAGAACGGCCAGCAGAATACAGGGAAGCACCAGTAAGTAAGCGTAGAAGTCAGGGTTACGTCTCAGTCTGTTTGGTAGAAAGCAAAAACACTTAGGTCACACGAAATGGCGATCTAAGAAGTTGTCCACAATTTGATTGGCTACGGGGAGTTCGGTAGCTAGATTTTGGCAGGTTTTTATATGAGCCTGAGAATACGATATTGATTAGATTGTCTAGACGGCATAGCTGGCGTCAGGCCAGCCATCAAAATAAGGAGATTGCGTTCTTTGATCAAAGCTCTCTCCTTGTATTTATAGACAAATAGCTCAGCTAAAGCTCAAAGTTGCTTGTGGAAGTTTTATTTGGAATAAATCTTCTATGGAGAATGACTCAAGTTTTGAATGGAGGTGGCTTCAAAGAATTTTCTAGGAAAATGCTCTGATAAGTAGGAGGGAATCAGCGATCAATCGATTATAAAGTCCTCTAAGCTACGAGGAATTCAAATCCATTGTCACGTCTCATTGCAGATGCTCGTCGACATATATCGCAAGTTTTCAAAAGTTTCTTAACGTCGTCTTGGAGTAGTTGAATCTCTTCTGCAATGGTTGTATACTTTCTGGAACACTTTCCTACCTTTTGAGGGTATCGGATCTTGATCATTTTCAATTTTACGAATATCCATTTAGGTAGCATAGAAATATCTGCGTCTTTACTCAATGTGGTGGGATTTCACCCAATTATTGGGGGTTCCCCAAATCTAGATTTATTTGTAGTTTTAGTGGCATAGACTCACACGTAGAAGAAGATGAGATTGGGGAAGGGCACATCACAGCAGGTCTGCCTGAAGAAGCGTCGGACTGCGGGGTATTTGACGACGTTCCACTCACTACTCTCCTGGTAGTCGTCGAGCTGGGAGGAGCGGATGCCATCGAGGAAGGTGAGGTTAAGTCGGCGGCCGTCCAGGGTCCACGAAGCGAAGCGCAGGTAGCAGATCTGGTGGTCGAAGGGGAAGTGCTCCATCTGGATGCGGCAGATCGACTTGTAGATGGCTGGCGGGCTCCAGTAGATGTGGCCGGTGTAGTCGACGGTCAGGAGGACTTCTCGAAGCTCTACCATACGCTTGTCGGCACTAAAAGAGAAATTGGTTTACACACGTCACGGTGGTTTCTACTCAAAGCCCTTTTAGCAGCTAGAAAATTTATTATCTAGGTTTGACATAACTTAAATCGCTAATTTCCAGAATGCTTACCTCCAGTCACTGTCCTGAGTTAAGTATAGCTAGTGTTCAATTAATATAAAATGGAGGTGACGCTAAGGCATGACATGATTCCAGAGGGTGAACAAAAGGTTTCAGCTTGGGATCCCTGTTACTAGTCTCGCCAGACACAATGTGAGCAACCCACAAATTCCTCTTTCTTTCCTTAACCATAGCAAATATACCCTTACAGACAAAGGAGCGCACAGTAGACCCGAGCAATTAGCGACATAACCGTTGTATGTTAAATGGTAACCGCGTCTGTTATATCTTCAGAAAATTATATTAATGATTTTCCGATTATCTTGAACAATAATTTATTTACCTTTCGCTATTATCCATATGATATGTACAGCTGTTTAAGTCATTACCATGACGCCTTGCACTACGTTGAAAAAACTTGGAGTTACCACGAGTCCCATCTATTGTGATCGTGATCTAACATAATGTTTTTTTACATTTTTTTCAAGAAGGCAAATTAAAATATGCATTAATTTTTAAGTCCTACTGGAGGTCCCTAATCGATACAATATAACGTGTTCCGTGACAGCGTTATTCTCTTATTTTCAGAGGCCAAAATCGACCTATCTAATTCTTCATTTCTTATAAGTTGTTCATAATTTCTCAAGATATTAAAATTGGCGACAAATTTTCTATTAAAATCATCCCAAAAAAGATAAAAGTAGCGAAATTTGCAGGCAATTCGAACAAGAGCGTCAATTTGAGTATAAAATGCGCCTCTTATGAGATCGATCATTGGTAAATATTACTTCGAATAAAATTTAGTCTGGCTTTCGAATCTAGCAGATTAGCTAATTCAAAAAAGAAAAAAACACAGTTGTAAGGCGATTTTCAATTTAAATTCCTACGGAAATCAACGATATTTTTTCAAAGCTACTGGACACGATGAAAAGTATCGTTTCCTCGTTTTGCACCTGAAATCGGCATGCCGCAAGTGCAGATCGCCTAGAACTTTAGTGGCATTTTAGGTTAGGAGAGTGTGTATATAGAATGACGCCAGACAAGTGATATGGCACCGTTTCAGAAATAACAGGCTTCATTTCGATTTCTTTAAAGCAATAAGAGTGGTTGTGTTGAGAAGTGTAATTGATTGGCATAGTGATCAATTCATCTTTTGATTGCACATAATTTTTATTGGAAATTTTACGCACAGAATGTTTAATGAGGTACATTCCATTCCAATTAAATCAATTTAATTATGGAATGCTAATGATTCCTTGAAAAGGTGGCTAAAAATTTTTGATAGGTTAAATTGCTTGGCTTACAAGTTGATCAGAACGATGTCGGGTGTCCAAACGTGGTTGACGGGGATACGGACGTACTGGATGTCGCCGTGTTGCTTGGGGTCCCACATCAGAAGCTCGTCCCGCCAAACCTGAGGTTTAGGATAATAAAACACGAATTCGACATCAAGAACCCTAGCTAATTCTCGGAATTAAGGGACAGACAGACACTAGCAGGCTCTTAACAGCTTCGTGGACAGGACTCACAAACTTATTCCACACATTAACTGTGAACATCTGATCGGCCTCATCGAGGTCCATCAGCTGGATGAGGGAGAGCCCGAATTGCACATTCACCGTCTCATTCGTATTGCGCACCGGTCGGCCGATCTTCCCCACTCGCTCGTACTTCTCCATGAGGTGCTTGATCAGCTGCTTCTCGGCCGAGTGGAACTTGAATGCTGAAAGGAGAGGACGAAAACGCTACTGCAATTGGGGCATTTTAAGGCGAAGGAGGAGGGGGAGAGGAGTGTTAGTAGTGCTGGTGCGTGGTGTTAAGTTTTGGGGGAGGCGTGGGGGGGAGGTGGTTAACCTTGAGTCTCTTCATAAAGCTTGTTGGATTGGTGCACTAAAAGAAAGCAGGTGGAGCAATTTTTAGACGTAGTTTACTGATCATTTAGTTTTTTAGAAATAGGAGAAAGAGTCAATAATTTATAGCATTGCTTAATTGCGAAAAATATTCACTAATTTAGCACAAAAATGATGTTTGAAATGAAAAAAAGTTGTTCAAATTTCTAGTGTTATAATAATTCATGAACCCCAAAGATTCATTTATTTTGAACCGAAATAATTTACAAGAGATTTTTGGTCATTTTTCCACACTTTGTGATAAAATATTAAAATGCTCACCTGTTCTATTATCAGCCTCAACTTGGATGAATAGGAGAGCAGTGGCAACAAACAAAATATTCCTCATCTTTCGACCGTCTATAGTAGAAAAAGAATATTATTTCTAATAATTTGTTCTCATTAGGATTAGTTCGCAAGTCAATAGTCCCTATTCCACTTGCAATGACTACATTAGGAGTAAGGCGAGTCTCCGGATTAGTAAATTCTACGAAATTTAAGTAGTATTCATAACATATAATGGAGCTAAACATTATTTTTAGGTTAAGATGTGTTTAAACAGATCAAAAGATCAGATAATTTGACGGTTTATCTTAAACGTCGTGGCACTGAGAAGTACTTAAATAGGGCATTAGACAATTAAAAAGTTCAAGTGGATCCAACGAACTCACCCCAGACCTAACCCGAGGTGAGGAAACGATAGTTCTGCCTCTTCCACTTCTTTCCCCTCTAAACTGCAGCAGGCAGCATGCGAAGCAGTTGACTGCGCGGCTCTGCCCGAGGGGATTATTTTGTCGATTCCCAATGCCTGCATTCGCTCAATTGGACAAACGGTGGCCTTCAGAAAGTGACCAATGACGTAACGCCCTGCGCTTAACAATCACATCCATTTTCCAACTGGTCTGGATTTTGTGAGTTGAATACCAGGGTATCAATGCAATAGCATCTTAGGTTGAGGTGGTATTAATGCTGACAAGAACTATACATGAAAGACGTGTAGAATTTTTCAACCCTCTTAGTAGTGGGCTCTAGTTTCCACCTTTCACTCTTAGATTTACATTCTTACAGAGGTGTGTGGTAAAATAGATGGAAAAGACTATCGGATTTTATCCGAATACGCAGGTGTATTCATGGCGGATTTTTACCAAAAATGCAGCTGAGCTCGAAGCGACGCTAATGGCCATCGATCAACCTCCAATTCCTCTTCAATTATTGATTTAATAACCCACCAGAGCCAGTTTTCTCGATTTAAATATTTCTCATTGTTTTTATAACTGGCGATAAGAAGATCCATTAAGAATTTTACGTGATGTAAATCCTTAGCAAATCTTTATAATTAAAATAATGAATAAATTAACTTCACAACAAAAGTCGTGATAACGTAACTAACTAGACCGGAAATGCAAGTCTCGCAAACCGTAATTTTATTTACTTCCGGTCTTTTTCCCACGTGAGCACGTGACCGTGGAAAGTCGCATGCAGGATCCGCAGCCAAAAACTCCAGAATTTAAGGGGTTAAACGGTAATTTTCCGTGAAACCCAAAAAAACAGAAAAGATTATCGGATTTTATCCGAATAGGCTGGTAATGTTGGCATTTCTACTACAGGTGTATTCATGGTGGATTTTTACCCAAAATGCAGCTGAGCTTGAAGCGACGCTAATGGCCATCGATCAATCTCCAATTCCTCTTCGATTATTGATTTAATACCCCACCGGAGCCAGTATTCTCGATTTAAATATTTCTCAACGTTTTTAAGACTGACAATAAGAAGATCCATTAAGAATTTTACGTGATGTAAATCCTCAGTTAATCTTTATAATTAAAATAATGAATAAATTAGCTTCGTAACGAAAGTCGTCGTGCAAGTCTCGCAAACCGTAATTTTATTTACTTCCGGTCTTTTTCCCACGTGAGCACGTGACCGTGAAAAGTCGCATGCAGGATCCGCAGCCCAAAACTCCAGATTTTAACGAGTTAAACGGTAATTTCCCGTGAAATCAAATAAAACGTTCGTTTTTACAGAAAACATATATTCGAGTAGAGGGCTAAGCTATACATACACGTAGACGAGGGGAAGATTTGGCTAAATATTCACAGTCTCATTCGTGATCATATCCACGCAGTCCTGGGCAAGAGATTGGACATCACTACTGTCCTTACGGCAGGAAACGAGCGCTTTACACGCCTCCTGCAGCTCAGACTTGATTTTATGAGCCACGGGTCTGTACATATCGTCAGTCTCCAGCTTGTCTCCCATCGCATAACGGTAGACATCAGCGAGCGTGGGCTCGGGTAAACCACTCTCTGTAAATCCCACGGCTGTAAAGGTCTTCGGACGTTTCGGAAACCGCTCCTACAAAACGACAAAGTAAATTATGATCCATTCCAATTGGTAAATGTTGACAGCACAAAATAGCTTACCTCAACGTCGCGGACGAATTCAACTTCACTCAGGATGCGGGCGAGAATTCCCCACTTATTGCCGAAGTTGCGGGCAGTTTGGATGAGGGTTTCGTCAGCTGTTGGACAGTTGAGAAGAGCAGTGGCGGCGCAACACTCACCAAGCAAGGCGCCGTGACGAAGAGTAATGTGTTGCTGCCATAATTTAGAGGGATGAGTGAGTTCCGAAGAATTGGATGAGACATCGGTGAACTCTGCACGCACGGTATCCGCTATGGCACGAGATATCATTTCCACAACCTTGGGGATCTTGTAAGATGCCAAATCAACGGACGCAAGAGCAAGAAGGACATCTCCAGCAAGAACGGCAATTTTGTTAGCATTTTCGGTGTTTTCTACCCACTTCGAAATATTAAGACATCCAGCTGGAGGATTGGACGGATCAGTTACGGATCTGTGTAGGGCAACGGCCAAATTGATAATGGCGTAGATCCCACCCAGTTTGCGATGCAGTTCAAGTGAAGTGACATCAGAACGATTGTGAATACATTGACCAACAAGGGGAATAAGCATGGTTTGAGGGAAACGTGGAGCATAGGACTTTCTGGCGAAAAATGAAGCCCACTTCGAGATACTAAAGAATCTTCGAGGAATACCTGGGATCTGTGTATACAAAACGGGAATTATTTTATGATCCGATATTGAAGCTAGGCGGGTAACGCTTTCAATGAGAATACTGGACTCGGTTTTGCCAAGTAAGGAAATATCAACTGCAGGGGCTGGACCGCCAAGAATTTTCTCGGCGCGAGCAATGAGAGATTTCCAACTCATCGGGTTAGTCAAGTTTAGGCAAAAGTTCCGACGAAAGATAATGACTTTTAGTTGGAAGCTTTGGAAGGAAGTGAGGAGTAAGGTCGAAATCGATCTTAGAGTTCGTATCAAGGGAGTTTTGAGGAGTGCTTTCCGCGTTAACGTTCGGTTCGGGTTCTGTGGCAGGCAAGATTTCGTTATTAACCTGTATGTCTTCAAACGGCAGAGTGTCAAGGACCCAACTTGAATTCACGAGATCTAAAATGATACCACTGGCCGTGTACTGACCGTCAGACATATCCGCGTGCACACGTGTTCGAATTAGTTGCCCATTTAATAAAACGAATTTAAAAATTTCCATAGATTATAAAATTAAATAATATTTTTCACTTCCAATTTTATTTCGATTTGTACAGATCATCGATTCATGATTCTTTTTACGAAATTGCAATTGTACTACATGAAATATGGCGTAAATATATCTTTAGCAGTACGTAAATGATGCATAAGGAGCCAATGAATTTTAGCCCATAGTTATCCACAGTTTTACTGCTACATGTGAATGTAGATATTTTCTTATTTTTGGGGCATTATTGTATATCTAGTCTAAGTTCCTCCTGCCTCCCTGTCGACTAAGTTCACTTAAGATTGGGCAATCAGGAAGGATGAGGTGGGAAGAAGTAAATATGCATTTTACAGCAATGGTTGAACCACCAAGTCCACTAAAGAAGGGTAAAATATTCTATACTGTGGCTAAGGTCCACCTCATAAATATATTACATTAAATGTTCATACATAGTCCATTAATAAAAATGTAGCCTATCACTCTTTCGCCACAAAAGTCGAATTTGTTAAAGAATCATTTTTGCTTTGCTTGTGCTAATTTTATCCTTGCAAGTTTTAGCCGAATTCTTGCTGTCATAAAATTTTTAGAAGGCAAGAGCGTTTAATACTAATTTTTTCATTGGATTTGCTAATTTGTATGTATATAGAAAATCTAGTCCATGAATCGAAAATAAAATGCATTAGAAGTGTTAGAAGGTCCAGTTTTTTGCTATCCATTCATCCAAAGTTGGTAAAGTAAGACGAATCGTTTCTTATCATGAAAGAAAATATGGTGGTTATGGGAATGAGATCCTGCCAGCCTATCATATATATTTTTAATTTCAAATGTGAATTCTATAATCGATTGTGGTCTACCATTTCTATAGAGCGATATCTGGCCTGTCGAAAACCCAAAGAACTAAAAGTTGCTATGGCAATGGACACAGTTAAAACTAGCCAAACCAAAACTCGAAATCTCAGACGGGTAGTTATTTTCTCATAAAAGTACACAGACAGAATGAAAGACATCAATGATTTCTTAAAATTTCACTCCTGAAGTTATAGGGGGAAATAATAATCATGACATTTCTCTTATTCGGAAACTTTTCTAAAGTTTGTTTGGAGAACGCTAGCTATATCAGTCAATGTTGAAATTTTGATAATAGTTTAAGCCGCATTGAGGTATGCCAATGGTACAAACATATGTGGACTAATAGGCGTGAAAAAACACTAGAATTAGAATAGAGGATTGAAATTTTGTCGGTGCTACCTAAATAATCTATGTATTTCAGTTACTTATCTTGACATATTTAGTACAGAGACCTGCATGAAAATAATCAATCAAATCCAAGGCATATTTTGTTCATGCGTTGATAGGAAGAGATCACATCGGTTAATTTCATAATTGTGTGGTTTGCTGTCAAGATTTCAATGATTTATTAAAAATTTTAAGCCTGTCATATTTTGTGAGTGGCAGAATAATACGATGGTATCACTGAGACATTTTAAGTAAGAGATATACACAATATACGATCAGAAAAACGAACTCAGAGATAATACGTTGTCGCGTAATATGAAAAGTATCGATAACAGCAATGTAATATTTTCATGAGTTTATCAGAAAAAATAAACTATTATCATTGTCTGCAAAAGCTATACATTAAGATAAACGTTAGGGATACTTATAACATTAAATTGGTTTTTGTGTTCATGACCACCTCGTTATTCAACGTAGATTAGATACAGATCAAAAAAATTGTTTAATAAAATAACTTTAAAGTTTGCTACTAAAAATATTTAGTTATAAGTTTATAAGGGATTTTTTGCTGAATATGGATCTGTTATTTTTTATGGGTTGGTTTCTAGCAGAAACAGATCTTGACCTTCGCAGCGTAGTTGACGGTGTGTGTGAATTTGCGACATCGTATAATGAAAGTGTGCAGATAGGAGAAATGAACCGATACCACTTATGTAAGCAGTTAGGTGATGGTACATATGGCTCCGTTTTGCTCGCAACTTCTGTTGACACAAAGGAAAAATTTGCAATTAAAAAGTAAACCATTTCGAACGCCTAAATCTATATTTTAGAATGAAGCAAAAGTATTATTCGTGGTCTGAGTGCTTGAACCTGCGTGAATTGAAGGTTAATGGAACTTTATATTGTCGGTTATATTATATGATTGTATTGTGCAACGATTGTGATTATATGTGTGATTTCATTCGTCAATCCAAATACATGCATTTGATGTTATTTTTGATTTTCGTTAAAGACCTTAAAGCGCCTTGAACACCCGTGTATCGTCAAACTAAAAGAGGTTATTCGCGAAAAGGATGAGCTTTTCTTCGTCTTTGAATATATGAAGGAAAATTTGTATGAAATGATGAAACGCAGGTGTTAGCATTTTCGTTGCGAAATAAAACTAGTTGTGCATGTTTTGTTTATTACAAATTTTCTTAACTATGTACAGAAGGACTTTATTTTCCGAAGATGCCGTTCGTCATATAACTCGACAGGTCCTGGATGGGCTTGCGTACATGCATAAAAAAGGTAGACGGCTGGTTAATTGGGGTTTCTTGTAGTTGGGTTGGCACTTTCTTTTAAGGTATAGTTCTGATTGCTAAATGACCCTGGTATGATGTTGTTCAACTGCTAAGGTTACTTTCACCGTGATCTGAAGCCGGAAAACCTCCTCTGTTCTGGAATCGATGTCGTGAAGTTGGCTGATTTCGGCTTAGCCCGAGAAATCCGGTCTCAGCCGCCGTATACGGACTACGTCTCAACTCGATGGTACCGGGCACCGGAGATTCTTCTGCGCTCACGGACCTACAATTCTCCTATCGACCTCTTTGCCGTCGGATGCATTATGGCCGAATTATTCACCCTGAAACCCCTCTTTCCAGGTGACTCAGAAATCGATATGATTTTCCGGATCTGCTCTATTCTCGGCACCCCATCACAGGTAAATAAAATTCTTATAGATGATCAACTCTGTTCTACAAAAAATTATCTATTTTATATACCAGTAGCTTATTGAATCAAACTGCTCTTTGATTAGCAATATCTTCCACGTTAATCTTTTAGTCACTTTTATAAGCCCTTTGAACACATGAATATTAGTGTGTATGTTAACGATACTAGCCCTTTTTACAAGGGAGCATGGTTACAATTTTCTTTTAAAAGATAAACAATTGAATCGCAATATCTGCTTGAGCAACCGCTTTAGTGAGTAAACTAAGACTCAGTAATGAGTGAATTCTACAGCATTTTGTATCTGATTCACCATAGGCGTATTAAAGGGATAGTTTCCTGATATGCCTCCTACAGATGCATCCTAGAGAATATCTCCAACCTAAAAACTGACTGCTTTGCAGCAAGACTGGCCAGAGGGCTACAAGCTGGCAGGGGCGATGAACTTTCACTTCCCCAAGTGCCCGCCCGTTCCCTTGGGCAGCATCGTCACCAACGCCAGTGACGCCGCTCTCCAACTCATCGGTGCGCTCATCTCCTGGAACCCCAAGCACCGACCCACTGCTCGTGCTGTACGTCCACCGCCACCACCGCTGAGTCTTGATGGTTTTAGTCTCTGTAGTGTTTCGGTGACTCGGGCTACATCCTTGTTCTCACCAGGATCAGAGGGAAATGGCATATTCTGGAAAAGCAACGTTTTGTGTCAGCTGCTAAATGGGTGTACATCTAGCGCCATGTGGGTGAGGTGCGAGCGAAAAGTGACATTATTCGTTTGAACACTTTGCGAAAGTCCTTGACGCTGTCCATGTTTTATGATTTGGTGTTAGCTTATATAGTTTTTTACTTCGCAAATTAAAAGCCAGTGTTACTTTCTTCATTTACTTACGCATTAATCATTCAGACGTCGGTTAATACAATCACTCTTTTTTTCATTTTGAAGGCCCTGAAGAGTCGCTTCTTCACGGAAGTCGAGCCGGTGGCTCGCGTGAACAGCGAGGCGGAGAACATTGCGCCACCGACGACAGACTCGCTACTTTCCGCAGACGTCTCCGCTACCACCGTGCCCCCGCAAGCCGTCGGCGCCGCTGTGGACGCAAAATCTGCCACCATTCCACCCACTATTCCCGAAATCGTCGTCACCAACTTGACTGCCATCGATAACCGAACGGATTACCAGTGGGGTGATGAGAATACTCGCGTAAATGGTGCGTTGAAATCACAAGTGTCGAGACCTTAGCACAGGAAATATTATCACGGCGTATGAAGCTTGTGAGGTCAAAGATCAGATGCTGATCAAGCATCAAGTTGTACGATTTGCGAGTTGGAGAGGTGCACTTGTTTTGTTCTCTGTGCGCTAAGAAATTAAGAACTCGGAAGGGCACTGCTGTTCTCCAGGTGCCTGAATCTCTGGATGTCGATAAGCAAAAGCTCTGGGGATACCAAAAGAGGTTGTCAATCGGTTTTTGATGCTGTGACTCGTAAATGTCGTCTAGTAAGTTGTAAAAACTGGATATAATACCTCCAGATTGATGTCACAGAGGTATCAGGCTCTAAAGGTGCTGCGAAGGCAAGAATCTCAAGTCCATGTTGTACGCGGATACCTTCTAATACACTGGATAAAGTGCCGAACCCGTATGTAGTCGAAATCACCACTGGAACGTTAAGCGCGTCCGACAAAGCCTAAAGGATTGCTTCAGAGAAGGTCTAGTTTTAACCAGGAGGAAGCGTTCCTGCTCCACACTTTAGGGCTTATGAATAAAGTGTGATAATTTCGATGCCACGTAGTAGCCATATGCTTCCTAAGATTCCCTTCTGTTTGGTCAAGAAGCTGTACCTCTTTTGTATGAGTATAACTTCTTGTGGCAGCTACCGTCAGCACCTTGTTTCTTCTACATTTGTAGCTCCAGTTCACGATAAGTCTGCTGAGGAGGGTTGTGGAAGTAAGTACCTCACTGTTGTCCCATCTAACGGTGCAGCAACTCATCGGCATTTCAAGAACAACTTCTACAACCGATGGAACGCCTCGTCAGAAGTCTCTGGTGTACGTCGACTTCCTTTTAGCTGAATTTTAAGGGTAATTTGTGAAGTCTCCGATTTGAGTACGTGCATTCAGTAGGGTAAGATTGGCTATATTCTCTAGACGGGGGTATGCCTATTGATTTAATAGTGCGCATTCTAACTAAAAGTTGCATTTTCATATATGGTTCCAATATATCTGATATTTTCACTCCGAATTCAGACAAATGTCCAACCGATGGATGCGCAAGCAATCCACCAGAGACCGACTTTAGGAAAGATTTCGCCCACCTTGCGAATGCCCGAACCACTCCACGCAGCCAATCATTCCACGGGCTTCAGGAATCGCCACCTCTACGAAAGAAGAGTTAGTCAGAAAGTTTAAGTAATCATATTTAATTGTATTGTGGTTGCGGAGCCAAATTCGTCATAGAAGCCGTTTGTAGCGGCTAGGCTACATTTAATTCCTCTACAAGATGGATTTACTACCCAGTTAAGGTGGCTTGTAGTTTGAGTCGTGCACTCGTGACTTTATGCGATAAAAGTAATCCGGTAACTAAGTGAGGAGCTTGAGGATGCATGGAAGGCGCGGAAAAATGGTTTGTGGTTGGTCTAAGCAGCGAAATGGCGTCCTTCCAGTGTGTTGTATCTGTGAGCTCATTGATGAGGCTATTGTCCCTTGATCCGATTGGGTTTTGGCACCGAGGATCTGTGATTGGGCCGATTGAATAGGCTTGTTGCCGACGATTCGATTGAGATGCGGTTGAGTGTCAGCATTGAGGAAAAATGTATGTCTCAGTTGAGGACACTAGTGGCCGTCGATCTGGTAGAGATGCCGTTGAGTATGGCAGTATAAAATGGGATTTTACCATTGTTTGTCGACGTTGATACATTCCTGTAACGGTATCTATTTAATGTGTACTTGAGCCTCTACTACGAATAATAACCAATCCATACGTTATTTTTCGTAATTCTTGAAATAACATGAATGTTCGTTGAATAGTAGCATGAACGATAGTTGAGACGTGGATCACCGTACACTTGGTTGTAAGATATTTTGTAAATACTACAGCAGAGCCATACAAGGTAGGGTTAACTCAGTACTAAATAAGCTGTTGATTTCGAAAGTAAAAGTAGACTAAAGTAGATTAAAGATTCCAGTACGAAAATTCCCTGCTAGAGTTACTTTTTCTGCAACTTAAGCAATGACGAGGGTGTCACAGTAAGTATAGTTTTTAAGAAGAATAAATTTTCACTGTCTACGACATGAACACCCCGTTTCCGCCACGGCTTTGTAGAAGAACAATTCGCTTCGTGAAGGTGCAGTGAACGAGCCGAACCACCTGCCCTGCCTTCAGCCCACCCAGCCGGCCAAGATCAACATGGCTGACGAGCTGGAGAAGGAGTTCTTCCGGGTGCTCAACCAGCCGCCGCCGTCACAGACGCACAACCTCCCGCCCAGACCGCCGCATGCGCGAGCCGCCTTGATGCTGCACCAGCACCAGCAGGCTTACAAAAGACAGGCGGAGGCGGTCATTGGCTGGAACCACCACTGGCGCCAACCGGGCTATCGTGGCCGAGGCCAGGGACTCAACTCCGTTCTACGCCATCCACCGGTGGAGAGGAACCAGTTCTTCAGGTGGGTTCGACGTCGTCCTGTTCGATCTTGAAATCTCCACTTCTCAATTTCGCGAGTTTTTTTCCCTTTGCGCATTCCTCTTCATAAACTGAGTTAATGCTTTTGCCGCTTTGTTGACTGCTGAGTTCCCTTTGTTGAACTAAAAAACATCACTTCCATGGCGGGTGTGTACTCCTTCCTCTCCCTCATCCACATAGGCCGTCTCGTCTCACGCACGCACAGGGTATCTCAGCATCACCCGAAAACGGCCAACAGGCCCGATTGCGAGCCCAACGCGACTTTCACGCTGCCGCGACCACTACCACCGACACGACGCCGACGACCAACACAGCAGCTACGAGTGCCTCCCTCACCACTGGCAACAACACCGAGACGGCCAAAGCTCCCTTCCCGGCTACTATGCGGCCCGGCGCCTACTTTGGCAGCATATTCGGGGACTCCAGTAGACGTAAGTATTGTCGAAGTGCTTCGCGGGATTGATCAGTCTCCTCCATAAGATGAAATCCTTCCTCCTTGGATAAAGACCCGAGGGGTGATGTTTAAACTAACCAAAGAAGGACTGTATCTCTCACTGAGACTCAGTACCGAGTCCATAACCTTGTCTGAACCTGCTAGACCAAGGGACAAATAGGGTTAGATTAGGTTAGCATTTGTGTTTCAGCTTTTCGTCTTAGCAGCACGTTAGCGAGTATCTCAGCACCCGTACCCGCTTCTTAGCAACTCTAATAAGAAGGCAGATTGGGTTAGGGATGAGATGATTGATCTGAGTTGACAAAGCCCGTCTTTGAGCACAGGGAGCTTTCCAGTAGCCGGTTTCTGGGGAAGAGGTCCTTCTGAGAGTGTGTAATATATGAAGTCTTTGATGTTGCCTTAGCTAATTTAAGGCAGGATTCTTCCTACTTCCAGATTTCATTCGTGATGTAGAAACGTTGGTTTTTTGCCCATTGAGATCAATTTAAGTAGTTTGGATCTTTGTTACCTCGGCATTTGCCAACTAAATTTATCCATTTAAGAACAGAAGCAGCAAAACGGGCATTTATTTAACAGTTTGAATCGGGATTCTTGGTATTTGATGGAAGCGCTCATGCACATATCCTTGAAAATGTAAAAAATAATTATTCCTACTGAAATGAATTTAAGTAGCGGATTAATCAGTTATTAAATAATGAATGTGTCAGTGCAAGCTGTTGCTTTGGGCTTGGAACGTGACTAATATTGGACGAATGCTTTTTTTAACTTGGTAGAACTATCTTTAAAGATATTTAGTAGCGCAATCTTGAAGATAAGTCGAATCCTACTGTCATTTCGTTGAAATTTGTGCTTTAGGCATTCGATGTTTGTCTTGGTTCACTCTTTAAGGATATAAGTCGGAATTAGCTCTTTTTATATATAGAAGAAGGCTGCGATTGATATGTACCTATGGATGAAAAGTGACGGTGTTTAGCAGTCTGAATAAACTTCGAAAGTTTTCACAGCAAGGTGTTCAAAAATCATCGCCTCATTTCAAGTCCTGTCTCTGATTGAATTTTTAATAAGATTGATTTTGATATGATTGTGAGATTTATACGGCCCAATTTTGTAGGCTTAATAATAAAGCGTCTCCGGGCTTGTGTTTATGCTTTGAGGCTAAAGAACTGTCTTAATGACCATTAGTAATAATTTTATTATCTACTTGCGAGTTTCCTATGTCACTTTTGGGTGTATTTTGGAACATTGGTAAAACCTATGATCCTCGATTCATCAAAAACAAAATCTTGTTTCAATTAGCTAAAGAGCCAACACGTTATGCATCCAAATTGACTCTTAATCTAGCATAAGCGTATATTCCTCTCACTTTACCCAAAGAGTGTTAGAAGGCAAGGGTTTTTTTGGTTCGCCTTTGTTCTTTTATCCGTATGAATTAAGTAATTTTTCCCATTCTACGGTTCATATGATCAGCTGAATTTCTTGAACTGGCATCTTCTGCTTTTTGGAAACCTCACAGTCGTTACAATATTTCTCAGTTTGTTTTAATTAATCGTACTACATTTTATGGCGTAGTCGTAGTTTAACCGAAAAACCATGGTAAAGGCTTTAATGTTTTGACTACGACCTTAAATCGCTCTCATTGTGTCTAGTTGTAGCAAGCCTGACCCGCATTGAAAATCATGCTTTTAGCAGCGGTTCTAGAAGCCGCAATTCCAGATGCATCTGAGTCATTGTTAAAGGGTGTAAACTTTTTAACCCCCCACGACCTTTTAGTGTTGAACAGCCGCCGACAATCCGTTGTCTCGCTGGCTTTGATTATCGCGTTGACCTCGAATTTAATGTGCGGCAACGAAGCAGAGTGTAGCCCTCATCCTCTCCAGGTCATCATGCTGGTGGGTTTTGGAATGAAAAGAAGTTTATTGACGTTAGGATCTCGAAAACTTCGACGTAAAATTTTCAGCCCAATTTGTAATGTAGTTTCTGTACCAAAGGAATGCTTAATTTAAACCACCAGAAACGAATTCTCAACAGTCATCTTTGGGCCTCGATTATGTTAGCTTAAGAGGTCATAATGACAAGCTACAGTACTTTTAAATGGACTGTATATAAAGAAGCGGTTGGAGAAAAAAGCGGAAACCAGGGAAGTCCTTTCCGGAATATACAAATAAATCTTCCGAAAACTCCCCTTTTAAGCATTCCACTCCAACTCAAGTGCCCAGCTTATCTAATTTCCAACTATCCAAAACTTCCCAGGAGGGAAATCCGTCACCCTAAAATAGACATATACGCCGATTGAAATAAACACCAGGTCATTTCCAATTACCCCCGCGTCGAATCATCCCACTCCGCTAGCTACCACACCAGGTGTATAATAAGTGTTTCGGGTATATCAAAGGAATTATTTTACGCTGCCTTATGGGTGGAACATTGACAGAGTTGGTGTATAAAACGTGTAACTAGCTAGTTGAGATGGGTGGAGTCGGTCCTAGTAGACTTTGGAAAGACCCATGGCGAGGAATGCTCCGGTGCAGAGGCCAAGACCGATGTAGGTGGAAGTGGCCATTCCACAGCCCTCCTCGTTGCCTGGAGTTGCGTATCGGGGTGCGTAGGAGACAGCCAGTGACACAAAGTACCCGTTGGTTAGACCCAGCAGCATCACAATGATGATGGGAACTGAGTCGTGGAGGAAGATCTTGGGGAAATCGGGGTTGCTGTGGTTGCAGAACATCGCCAGGGGAATCAGACCACCACGAAGGATAGCCAGACAGAGGAAGAGGATCTTCTGCTCGAACTTGGGCTACATGGAAGTAGAAGAGAGCCATTCACTACTCAAATCGGTTGCTACTTTGAAGGAACCACGCGCTGAGACCCACCCATTTGAACCAGCCGACGAGCATACGGCCAATGTAGTCGCAGATGTTGTAGTTCAGGAAGGTTATAACCGGGTGGAAGTAGATGTCTAAAAGGCACAAAAGTCACCGATAAGTAACAGAAACACTTCTTCCCTCGAATGAGAGCAGGGCTTACTGGTCCAAGGGTCACCCTTGATGACATTGATGGGGCGGATTTTGAGCAGAAGAGCAGGGAAGACAGTGAGAGTGACAGCGAAGTTTAGGAAGCACACGGAGCCCGTCCATTTGACGTCGGTCATAGCCAGACCCAGCTTGCGGAAGGTCAGTTGGAGTTTCTCGCAGGTGGACATAATATCCTGCTCCCTTTCGGCTAGTGCATCCTTGCTCGACCAGTAGTATTGGAAGTAGGCCTAGATACGAACATACGGCCTGATTAGTTGGTTTTCGATAGCCAAGATTAGTGAAATTGTAGATGTTTCGAACTCACGTTTTTGAAGAGCATCAAGAAGAGGCCGATAGTGAGAGCGATGATGAGGGAACCAATGAGGAAGTAGGTGAAACCGACCTCAAGAGGACCGCCCGCAGCGGCGATGGTGATGAGGTTAGCACCAGCAGCGATGATACCAGCAATAGCCTGGCCTTCCAGATATCCTCTGGCGTTGCTCTCAGGCAAAACAGCCAGCAATCCGTAAGTACTACCCTGGTTGATGGCACTGGCCACTATAGGGTGCCGTTAGGCTGAAAACGGGTGAGACTTACAGTTGTTGCAGACGGCAGTCACGAGGATAACATACAGGAATGTGTAGGTGTCCAGACTGACTTTGGCGAAGATTGTGGTGAGCACAAAGCAGCCGAGCATCACGACAGAGGAGACAATGACACGAATGAAGACGGGGACACTAGAGAGCGTGGAATTCGAGCTTTTTAATGGGGACTTACGCGTCCTTGAGGGTGAGATTCACAAAGTTACCGATGGTGGCTGGGACAAGAGATGCGATGGTGAGGTAGCTGGTGAAAAGTTTCTGAACCTCGGTGAGGTTTGGGTCGGCCAGAGGGTTTTCATTCGGAGGGAGGCTTTGATTTCTCAATTGGTACTTGAAGTACTAAGGACGAAAACATGAATTTTTAAGGGCAAACTTACAGCATCAGCGGTGATAAAGAAGTTCCAGGGCAAAAGTGAACCAATACCAATGAAGAGGAATATGATGTAGATAAAATGGAAACGATCCTTCGGAGCTTCCTCAGCCTTGTTGTCACCAGCCACGTGATCGTCAGTAATCATCGTTTGAGAGGGAGATTTGAAGCTCTGCATGGTGGGCTGGATGTTTTTATTCACTCATTAACCATTCAAAACTCACGGATCAATCCACCCAATCAGCGGTGGGCATGTTTGTGATTTGGACCAATGGGTGGACGGGAGTACAAATAGACGGTGACTAACAACCGAAAGCGACTCATTTCTTACCCAGCATAAAAATTTAAACCTGTGTGGTTTCTCTTTTAAAGTACGGCAGTCACGGCATGGCTGTCTGAGAGTCTGACCAGAATCGTGATCTGGTAAACTCAGCTTGGTATCGAGAGAGAGTAGTGGATTATAGTGCCAGTCTATTCTAATAGGAATGTGATTCACACTTTAAGCGGGTGCAGCAAATGCCCTACGTGGGATGTAGCTCAGAAACTGAGTTGAATTTCTCAAGCACAGTTAGAATATGAGGAGTTAATATGCATTGTGAAGCATTTCTATGGTCGGTAGCTGAAATTTTGCCAACGAAAAGGTCTTTTTCAGTGGATGAATCGATGTATTTATCGTGGAAATCGCAAATGTATTTGTGGACAAGTTTTTCACGTTCTATGGATCGAATAGAGAAGAGGCAGCATGAAGTCGATCAGTTTAGACGTTAGGAAAGTCCTTGATCTAATGGAGGGGATCTTGATGGTTTATCGGGCCTCTGAAGGTGTTTCCTGCCCCTTCCTTGCAGCAACGGGTCTCAATCCGAGCGGGAACCGTTCTGGCGGTCTGGCTGCTGCTAGCAACACGCCGAGTTGGCGGACCTCAGAGATCCGTTCATGTCCACCGGTTCACCCGCCTCCTCCTCCTCATCCTCCTCCACTTGGTTTCGCCTCAAACATCGTTTGGAATTCCGTTTCCCGGCGCCCTGGAACCTACAGTGAGTCTCCACGCATCCAGCGCTTCCTATGCACGATTTCTAAGCAGTTTTATGTAATTCTGTTAGTGACTGACTTTCTAATCTAGATGCTGGATAGGACCTAGGTTGACCTGGGATTTGTGGGCCGTTTTTATGAAGGGGGTTTGTAAATACGATGTGTGGAAAATGAATCAGCCTGGTTGCGGTCACGTTTGGGGGGCTTCAGCATTTTGGAGTGACGTTTGGGTTTTTGGAATCCCATCAGACCGTGTAAATTCATCTTCTGAGTTTTAACAGAATCAGTTTGGTGAATGCTGGATTATTCCCAAAAGGGGAGAAATGGAGTTACTGGATAGCGCGGTAATTTATTTATGGGAGAGGGAATATTAATAATAATAACGACATAGAAAAATGTGGTCGTACGATCCTAGATGTAACTTTTCGTGGCCAGAGATGGACCTCTGAGACAAGAGCTGTCTTCATTCTAACTCTCTATCGGACTTGTTAACCACATCCAATGTTAGAAAGAGTCGAAAGGGAAATCTTAGAAAAACCTTTCTTCTATTTTAAAATTAAAGGGCGTTTTATTGTGTCTAATGGAGCTGAACATTATTTTTTATGTTTAGATGCATTTAAACCGATAGAATTTTATTTTGCAGAACAATAAAATAAAAGTTTGTTTGATTTAAGCCCTGATAACATGAAAGTACCCAAGGGGAAGGACAGTCAGCAGCTGAAGTGGCAAGAGACATTCACTCAGTTTATGGATAGGAATATGTGGATGAAAAATATTTTGAGAAATTCAGAAGTGTAGATTTTGCCCTCTACGAGGACAACGGACATTCTAATGTATATCGATTCGAAGGGAGAGGGATATCTCCTCCATTCCTAACTCGGAACCCTTAACTACAACAGGATTGTTTGACCACAGGCCAGTAGTGGATTGCGCAACGTTATTGGACTAAATTCGGTTGATCAAAGTCATTTTTACATGTCCCTGTGATGTGACAAGGAAGCGACGCTTGTATGTAGTAGGTAGAGACTGCAACAGTGTTAAATTCACTCGACGATAAAGCGTAGTTTATCATAGTCTCAATTTGGCGCAGTCTGGAACCTGGAGAAAGCTGTCCATTTAATTGTGCCGCCTATAGACTTCAATCCTTTCATCGAACTGGCACCATGACCATAATAAGTGTCTTTTTCGACGGCAGCAGGGTAATTCAGTTTTGGGGATTTCAGTGGCCAAGCATAAGTCGTAACGGTTATGAGTAGCAGTGAGTAAGGAGCGTTTCATGGTAGAGGCTCAATCAACAATTAAGGCCCGAATTCCGATGCTGCCCTGGCCCTCTTCCAGTAACACTTTTTCTGCGGGTCGTCTAGCTACAACGGCCTCGTAATTTCCATTTCGCAGTGTTGATCAACGACCGTAATCTCGTCCTTATCTGAATGACCTCAATCGCGAAGCATCGTTACTCTAACGATTAATCTGGCTGTATGATGACGAAGATAGGTTTCACCTTTCAGATCTAGGCAAAAACCCACTAAATATCATTTCATCTTTGCTTGGGTTGAAATAGTTAACTCGCTGTTGTTGTAGATCTGAACGCAATGAGTATGGGTGGAGGAATTAGTGAAGGCACCCTGAAACCCCGTGCCTTCGGCTCAACCGCCAACACGTCAGCATCTGCCCAGATCCCTGCGCATTCCTTCGTGTCGTCGAAGCCGAATTGGTCTGCGAAGTGGGTCTCGCTGTTCCCCAACTTTGGAACTTGTTAAACAATTCTTCAACGCTCTTTTTTCGCCTTTCAGGTACCTCAAGTCTTTGTGAAGGACGGTTTCAGTTCCGCGCTCAATTCCAGATTAGTCAAGTGCCTCTATTCAATTAATACCAACTTAGTGATCTAGGATGCTCTTTCTTGAGAAAAAAATAAAAAACATCTTTCCAGCGAATTAATTTTCGTCTAGTCATCCGTTTAATTAAACACTTTTTTTTATTTTATCTCATCGAAATTGCATTTTAAATTGTAAATAAATAAGTTCAAGAATATTTTAAGAAATGATCACTGAAGTGATGGGATGATACAACTCCAATAAGCTATGTTTCTTCTCTAAATGTGATTGAAAATAAAAGAAATTCAATCGATAATTGCCCGCCTTTTCATTCGTGTGTTGTTTTACTATGCCTGGGTGCGAAGTCTTTGTATGAATATAAACAAATAATTATTTTTGTAGAACAATGGATTCGGATCTGACATCTTCAGAAGTAAGTTTCGGGATAATTGCAGTCTTGTATTTGAAACAGTGGAAACAATGTCTAACCGTTGATGAGTAAGTGATGTTATTGTATTGGATTGTGACCTAACAGCAACGATGAACCGTTTTACAATGTGCACCCCAACGTAACTCAGGTTGACTTCCAGGGGTTGGACAAAATAGTGGAAACATGCCATGTTTTTCGCTTAGTACTTGTTCCTATTTTGTTCTTTGAAAAATTGGCTATAACCTCACGAAAGTGGCAGACCTCTAGACTTTCAAAAAGGTCAAATTGTTGGCGTTCGTATGGCTGGAGCTACTGCCCCCTCCCCACCCGAATGACTAGTGTTTCAAGAGGTGCTGTCTCCTGGAAGTAACGACTGTCGTTTTTGAAAGCACAGGTCTGGCCGAGAGTCGTAGCTGTTGTCTGAGACAGTCGGACTCCAAATGGAATTGTTAGGAGAGAGGATCGCAAGACCACGCCTCCTAAAATCACAGCATAGCTTCTCACTGAACACCTACGGAACTCAGTTTCCACAAACACTATTTCTCGTCGGGAGCTGTATAAATGTGGATTCCACCAGGGAAGAACTGCAATTCGAAATCCTCTGCCCTTCTCAAAGACGACAAATGTTTCAAAGCGGCGTTTAGAGTGGTGGAGCAGAAACCTCCAACAGAATTGGTCTGTTTACCTTAATTCCTACTTACAGCCGAGTGTACCATGTTTGGACACAGGCGAAAGAAGCATTTAGTCCAGACGGGAGTGTTCTGTGATGCTAGTTCTTGGAAATCCGTCGCCAGACCGATGATTTCCCTTCATGGAAGAAAAATTAACAGACGAGACTATTTAGGAATTTTGGACAACCGATTTCGTCTGGTTGCTCAAGAACTGTAGTTTCCGGAGAGGAACGCCGCGATCTTTCAAGATGATGGCAATGAAGGACCAATCCATACGGCAGCTATAATTGTTGGAGAATGGCGGCACGAGAAGTTGAGTATCTCATCCGGCCGCAATCCACCGACCACCTCAACCTCGTTATTGAGGAGCATTTAAGGTCGTCGATGTCCGCCATTGTCTCTAGGAGAACTGGGTGAGGGTGTTATAACTGAGTCAATACCTCGGAGAATTGAGGCTGTAGCTGCCGCAAAAGTTGGACCTGCACTATTCAAAAATGTGTTTTGCTGATTTTCCAAGGTGTTTCCACTATTTTGTCCAACCCCTGTATCACTGATGGTCGCCATCCAATCAGCGTAATGAAACTCAATCCAACGCTATAAAAAGCCTGATATTTAAGTCCTTATCCTTTCATAAAAATAAGGAGACTGTCTTATTCAATTGCCTCGCTAATAGATTCACGATGCTTCCTCTATCCAAACACTCCTGCGTCCTAACAACGCTCTATGAGAACGCTGTTATGACTTGACGGCATCGTTGCAGCATTTAGCGAGGTGAACTCTAACATAACACAAATCGAATGATCACTGTTGCTCGGTATCGAATTAACGTCATGAATCGAGGTCAAGGTCACTCAAATTCAGGTGCTAGTAGGTCACCACTCATCAGTTATTCTATCTCGCTCTCTCTGTCTGTCACTGTTTTGAATGGGAGAGGCCACGACTTCTTGTCTCCCGGTTTGTGTGGTTGAGCCGCTGCAAGGCTCTATAAACCGCTCTGTCTGTGTGCTTTTTTATTATTTGTATTTTTACGTTAGATTTTTGCTCTAAACTTTACTTGAATTCCCGATCTCAGGCATTTTTTTGGAAATCTTGTAGCTCTTTGGATTGGAAACAGAGCAGGAGCTCACTGGAGGTGGCCTCGAAAAGAAGAAGCATCTCTTTCTCAAAGAGAGTGCGTGCTTAGAAACTTGTCTTTACGTTAAAAAACTAGTCTGTTAGGTATCATTTGGATTGCGTTTCTCTGTGTTGCAGTTCGTGCGATGCTGTACGGCTTCGGCGATGTGGAGAATCCTCTGCCAGAGACGGTAGCAATGGTTGAGGAGATTGCTATTCAGTACATACTCGACATGGTAAGATACGCCATCTTCTTCCTGACGATCAAATTTAATAGGATTCCATTCTTAGGTGTTTTTTAACCAAATCAGTATATTTTTGATTGGGGGCAAGTATCATTAACTCGCCATTTTATAGCAAACCAAATAAAGGGAAAACGGTGAAACCTACATACATTTCAGAAGGCAGCAATTGATCTACTTGTTTATCAGTGAAAATTAAGGTAAATAGGATTTCATAATTTTCTAACCAGGAGAAATTCATGATTAATCTGTTTTTGGGTCAAATTTAGTATTTTAATCCAGTAAAACCAAGCGATTACCTACTTTTATGATGAAGCGATGGGCGCGTCCTTTCTTCTGTGGCTGAATAGGCTACACTTAGTTCTTTACAAGGTGGATTTACTACCCCCTTTAAGCCCGTCCATCTCCCGCAGGGAGAAGAGGCGTGCGCACCGGAACTTTTACTGGAAAACTGTCTGATTTCTGCCGAGCAAGAATCGCCCCCTGATTGATTGTGCTTTGCTCTTCCTATTGGGTAGTTTGTTTGTTGTAGCCGTACGCCACTGTTCAAAAGTCAGGAAAATAATGTTTTTTGTGGGTTTTTTTAATAAACATGGTAAATGCGGTAATTAATATTGTAAATCAGCAAGTTTACTCCGATATCCGCGTTTCTTACCTTAGTATAAGCCAATGTTTTGGGATTTTTTTGAATGCTCTTATAGTGGGTTAAAATGTTATTGTAATTATTATTTTATAAAATTTGTCCGCAAATCAGCGAAAAAGTAAAAAATTAAGTGTGACGTTTCAAATCAATTCTCACAAATTGATGAACACTTTGATAGATTTGATGCAAAAATTCTTGGTTTTCCGCTTTGTTTGGTAGACTCGTCGATGCATGGAGATTGGGCGATTGGGAAAGATCACGGTGGATGACATTGCCTACCTCGTGCGGTCCGATCCACGCAAGTTCTCCCGCGCCAGGGAACTCTTGCTGCTCAGTGAGGAACTCAACAAGGCTAAGAAGGCCTTCGACAACGAGTTCTAGCTCTTTCACCCTCTTGTAATCCCCCTGTTTCCTTGGTTCATTTGTATGTAAAGTAGCGTGTGAGGAATAATTTGGTGCGACTGCCTATGCAGACTTCGTTGTAGGAATAGGATTTACTATATCAATTTGGAGATGGTGGAAACCATCGCTGACTTTAAGAAAGGAAACACGGGTGTCTGCGAATAATGCACTTCAGTGTTTGGCCCAGGGATGAATATCTTGGAGAACTTGATCCTCAACTTGATGATCTATAACATATTTGATAGTTTTGTGAATGCTTAGATGCGGCAAGTCGGCCAGCGACCGAAGATCTTCTGGTGGTGTGATTGTGGGATCAAAGCTCTCGGCTTGCCTGTTGAAGCATCACATAGAATTTTAGCAGAGCGGATGAGAAGAGCTAATCTTGCTTTGCAGGTTGTTAATAGGTTCCGCTTAGTACATTGTTTCGGTATATCGTGCCTTCTTTTAGATACCGTTTAGGAAGTGGTAGCCTGAGACCCGGCTGAAATGCTGTTAAAATTTTGCATTTAGTTTCTAAAAGGCAGTCTACATGCGCTTTGCTCATCTTATATTCTTACCCTAGTGGAGAAGCAGTGTGATTTCCGTTTCTGTGCAAACAGCTGACAAAAGCATTACAATTCCTTAGCATCGAGAGCAGGTGGAAGAGTAATGTAACCAGTCCGAGAAAAGTAGTTCAATATGAATAGACGTTTTGTTGCTTTTGGAACTGAATAGAGAGGCATGGGATCTCCGTATAGCACGATATAAATGTAAAGAACAAATTTCGTTGAGTTGGTGATCATAGCTTCATTTCAAAAGATTCCTCCTAATTCTCTAAGAATTTTCTTGGGACCAGGAGTTTGTAAGGAGATCCGTTTTGGGAGAAAAGAACACATTAGGCCTATCCAGAGTGCGAGGCTGTCTGGTCAAATAGGGGTACAGTCTGCTAAATGGTGTGATTTTACAAGGAGATCATCGGAAAAGTTCCCAATATTTGGCCTTCGACCACCTCTCCATAGGCTAAAGTGGCTTCATTTACAATACAAAAGCCCAGTTTATTAAAGAAGGGATGTAGGCTTTGTAGAAAACCCCTCTACGAAAGTGCAATTTTTGTCGTTCCAACAGAATCAATCCTATTGCTATTTCAGCAAATCTGAATTCCTTCCTGATCTTTTAATGCTGTTCCTGCTAATTTTTTTTATTTGACTATCGAATTCATAGGCCAAAACTTGTGCATTTTGAAATTCAGCTATGCTTAGAATAATGACATTTTGATTTCATTTTGAAAATTTAAATATTATCGTTTGCTGCTTTAGATTTGTTTTAGCTGTTCGAACTATTTATCAATTTCGACTTAGGGTCAACGCATATTTCAACATGAAGTATTTGTGGTTAGTTAATTATATGGCAAATCATCTATTTTAATTTGACCATGTTCAGTTTTAGTCAAAAGTACGTGTATTTGATGTTAATTTGCTGTCTTCCTTTTAGGCCTGTTGTTCTTATCCTATCATGTTCGTTGAACTTATATGAACAGTCTTCAGTAGTCTCAATCGACTTCTGGTATCGTAAAATCGGTATCAATCGTCAGCCTGTAAAAAACAAGACATGGGACTACTTGGTTTTTACTCAATCATGGCCTCCTGGTTACTGTGAATTTACACAATGCTCTTACCCTCGATTAATCGAAGGATTCAACATACATGGTTTATGGTAGGTGACCTATTTCTCCTTTGCCACGATTGTTCATTCGTAGTAGTTTCCTATACATTTTTATAGGGCCGAAACGTTTCCAAATACAGCTATCGATCAATGTGATGGCCCGAAATATGATAATGATTCCATAAAGGTATTCGCGAATCTACTTTCTGACCGCCAGCCTTTTAATTTTGTATATCATATGCAGTTTTTTTCATTTCTTAGGACATTTTTGAAGCACTTAAACATGAGTGGGTCGACGAAAAATTTTTTAATAAGCCCTGGACCTTTTGGTGAATACAACGTTTTTGTATATATTTTGTTCTCCATGATAAATATTCCTTATTTGGTTTCTAGAGTACTTATTCTTGTAAGATTGTTTAATAGATTCCTCGGGCCAAAATCAGGTAGCCACTCGCCACACTCGGCCGAATTACTCCTCTTACTAAGGCTTGATCTTTTTTATAAATTAATCAGAAATAAAGTAATTTAATTGTTCCATTTTTTATAGGGAGAATTATTCATAGCTCACGATAAAACATAAGCATTTCCAGTCGACCACAATCTAGAAACTGGAAACCTAAGGCCTGAGTAGTGGGCCAAAGCAGTATTTTAATTTCTCATGAGATTTTTGTGTAGCCAAAGCAGAGGGCTGAGCTTTTGAATTCCTTGACAGGCACCACGAGTGGGCGAAGCACGGCGTTTGTGTCACCAAGAACAACGGGCTGATAAAGAACCAGCACGACTATTTCGCCGCCAGTCTGGAGCTTAAGAAGCATCACAATTTCACTCAGTGAGTCCGTTTCAATAAAACCTGGTCGGTTTTAACATTTTTTGGTATGGGCGGTCCTACACAGGGTAGCCACTAATTCTACGTTAATAAACTAGAAGTTTTAATTGAGAATTCGTTAATTAATAAACCCATTTCGTCAGTTAGCAAGTTCTGGTTTGTATCAGTGAAAATTTGGTTCGAAGTGAGATCTAAGAAAAAAGAAAAAACTGTTTCAAACTTTTCCACTCATTTTGCCTTCTGTTTCAGAATATTTAACCGCCTACAGATTGTGCCGTCCAATTCAACCCTCTACGATGTGAGTTTGCAACCTGCAGACCTGTGATATCGTCAAAATTGTAGACTTTCATCGCCTCAGAAAATCCTTTCAGAGGGACTCTCTTCTGAATATGCTCAAGCAACATCTTGGCGTTGATATCTGGCTACAGTGTTCTTGGAAGGTGAGTTTGATGTGTAACTCAATTTTGCATCGACACCGAGCACTTTTGATCCCCAAACTCCCACTTAAAACACTGCTGCAAGAATCGCTAGATTGCTAAGAGATTGAAGGTTTTTTTCATGGAATAAATACAAATATTAATTGAATAATATAATACATAAGTTATTGCAATTCTTTTAAGGCAAAAAATCGACGATTCAAAGTGTGTCACACGCTTTATGTGCTGCATTAGTGCCACGACACGTGACTAAACAAAAATGATCTACTGCATGAATCGTAACTCCAAATTTGTGAGGATAAACAGTGCCCCGAAGTAACCAGTTCGAGTGTGCAAAACCCCATCTACGCGTGTTTTCCATCCAACACTGCTGTGTGCCTCTTGTTGCACTTTTAAACGGCCTTGCTGCACACGTGATTGGTTGAAACTGAGCCAATCATGTGATGTGCCCTTGCAACCACGTGATCTGATTAAATTCTGCTTTCTAGAGTGGAGAAGACGCCCGATTGGTGGAGGCCCGAGTCTGTCTGGACAGGGCACTCAAGCTTTTCAACTGCCCTCCACATCAAGGAGAGGAAATGCAGCTTCTCTCACCCAGGTACCCCCTTTCTTGGACAATGCCGTGCCCCAAGGCATTTGTCATCGCGCAGTAGTTGTGCTATCAGCTTTCAATCCTCAATCTACCCACTTTCACTTCTCAGGGGAACGTTTCAAAAATTTTTGGCGTGAATTTAAGCTTGTTGCGCGTATCATCTACCTGGACTTTTCTTTGTTCTTTGTGTCTCTGTTTGATAATGATGATAAATGGAAATGCCCTGCTCTTATGGCCGTATTCTTGTATGAATTTGATAATTTTGTGCATTCATTTGGAAGCCTTTTTGACTGAAAACGAAATTGAGGAACAATTGTTTAGGATGTGATTCTTACTCCAAACAGCCACAACTCCCTTGGCACGACTCAGCAAATCATTGTATGAGTATTGGTAAGTTAAAGATAGGGAAAACATTGAAAATTAAGTCTTTAATTAAATGGAACATATGGTGACTTATTTTGCTTATTTGCCGATCGAATCATCGCAGTGTTTCGTGTCCGTATCGACCTAAGGGAGACTAACATTTGTTTAAGTTGGAATTTTTAAACAGCGCCGAATATTTATAAGATACTTAGTCTATGAGGTGTTCCTTTGATGAAGTTGAAAAAAGTGTTTCAAATGTCTTAATGTCGTGTTTGTGATGTGAGAATGATAGTGTAAAAATATTAAGCACCAATCGCTGCAATTCTTTCAATTTTAAACCAAAACGCCTTTTATTAGAAATTCGTCAGGTTGTAAATTTCTTCTATCGATTCTGCTAAATTCTTTAGCTTTTCTATCAATTTTTTTTAATTTAGAAGACAAGCGAACAAAAAACTATCAACAGTCTGTATTTCATGAAAACTTATAAACAAAAATATACCTTTTTTAAATCGTTGGATTATAAAAAGTGCTTCATACTATAAAACAGGTTTATCACGTGCGTTGTGCGAGAAAATGGAGAGCCCAATCGTTAAATACAGAGAAATGTGTATTTTTCAAAAAAATTTCGACTAGACGTCCTTTCGAGGGTTGTTGACAGCCAGTCACCAATGATTTAGTGCTTACTTATTTATATAATTAAAAATATTAACAATTCAAACAAAATGAGACAAAAATTGTTAAGAATCCTATGAAGGTCTGCAAGGGGCATTCGATTTCACCTGATATTTGTCGAAGTGAATAAATCACATCAGTAAATGCGACTTTATACCGCAACATGACTCCGATGCAGTTAAAAAATCAAATATAACATTTCAAAATCTATTCACTGAAAATGAGGCAAAAACAACAGATTTTTCCAGGTGCCCATCAGATTACTGATGAGTCTCATAGGCGGGACTTTCTAATACAACCTAACTTCTATGAACTTGTTTCCTAATATATAGCTTTAAAATTGTAAATAAGTGGAAATGAGACAAGAACCCGCGAGCATTTCAAGAGGGGCTGATGATTGCATTAATTCGTTCCTGATAGTTGTCGAAATGGAGGACAAATTAATGAGAACGTACTTGAGTGCTGCTTCCTATTGAAATATAAATATTAAATTCAGAATTTAATTCTCCATTTTTTGGTCATCTGAAATTCATACAGGACTTATGGGGTAATTTATAAATCAACACGGAATATCAACTATATATACTTTATATAAAGGAAATGACAAACGAAAAGGACGACATTGGATAAGATATTATTCAGCACAGCTTACTCGAGCTGTTTAACAGAATAACCTGTTTTCACAATGATAGGTCGAGACGCAATTAAAAATATAAGTGGTATGACTAATGCTCAATGCTCCCCGTAGGTATTACGGAAAAAATTAAGTAGATGTGACCAGAAGTTAGCACCGTAACTAGCGATCTGATTTCCTTAAAAATCCGTGGGAAATTTGTTGGGATAGGTTTAGTTTTGGTTTTAAATGCCTCCTACGTGGAAATGCCGACCACTACAGTTAAACCTTGAATGCTAAAGAGGGTTGCCGGTATGAGGCGAATAGACGGTGGAAGATTTATATACAAGCAATGACCATCACTAGTTGGCCTGAGATCCTGAGAAGTTAATGCAACAGTCTTTGAAAAGACAATTCCAACAATAGTGTCAAGTGTCAAATCAGCTTTACCCAACCCCATTACTGGATGAGTCGGATTGAGGCTGTCTACGCGTTAATAACCCAAAAGGACACGAACACAAGCCATGCTATAAAAAAAGGTGTTTACCAAGCTCATATATTAGAAATCTGCTAAATGCATGTACAGGGGCGTGGAAATTAGGGGTGGGGGTGGGGGGGCAGGACCCAGTCTAATCGAGGGTCTGCGTCTCGGGTTCCACCAAGAGAACGGGTGCCGCGTCGGTGAGCCAGAACAGACACTGTGTATCGATCCGTCTGTCCGCCCGCAGGTCACCCACCTTCTCCAGCTCCTCCTGGATCTTCTCCTGAAAAGAGAGGGACACATTCGTATTTCTCCAAAAGTCGAAGAACAGGGAAACCATGTTTTACGGTTGGGAGAAGGCAGTAGTCAGAATTAAATGCTTCTTTTAGCTGCCTCCAAACATACACTCCTCCGGCGGCCGAAAATAAGGTAAGCGTCGATGGTTCGTCAGAAAATTACATTTTTCACTGCTTCAGGGGCCAATTCTGGGATTTCTACGCCACTCTAAAAGCTTTGAATCATTTGTTGTCTTTGCCAGTCGAGGTTTTCTAATTGCAGACTTGTGCAGCTACCGACTGAGGAGGTCTGCAGTGATTTTAAGAGCCACGGTTTTGCAATCCTCTAAAAATTTCAGACATCTTCGAGAACTGTCGGCCAGACCTGTGCTTTGCTCAGGACGACATTTTTGCTTCCCTTTCAAAGGCGGCAGTTTCTGTTACACCAAGAGAAAGAGCAGATCATATTCCTCTTTCTCCAAACACCAGAGAATGAGGAGCCATTGCAGGGTTGGGTTATTAATACACGAGCTGCATCTCGACTTCAATTCCTACCTTATGGAACGCGTATGCATGTTTAAGTATACTGGTTCATGCTGACCGTGTGAAAATATTTGTTTACAGTAACGACAAATCTAAATAAGCGACATGTGTGTGGACACAAATGTAGCAAAATTGATGCCTTGATCACATTTTAGTTTCGCAAGTCACAAGAGGACTGGTACAAAAAACCATTACGTTAAAGACACTTCATGAGCTCAGCGCTCAAAGTTACCTATATTTATTTTTTGAATCGCAGTAAGCCAGGGTTACCAGTGCGAAGAAGTTTTTTTTTAAAAAAACGAAAGATAATAGGAAAATCCTCTACTGAGTGAGTAAACTTTTCTGTGAAAGTGAGTGTTCAGGCGGGACTGGTCTCTTTAGTTCCGTAGGTTTTACGAAAACTAACAGCACAAGTAGCATTCTTCTCCGGGCTCCGCTAAAGTTTACTTAATATTATAGCGTATTTAGGCTTTCAATTCGTGGTTCTATTGATACAACTGCTGGATTCTTCACTCAGACGAAGTGGAGACAAACTAAAAATGTTACAGTTGAGTGGGCAAGCATTTAGGTAAGTGACACTTTGAAAACTTGTATTTTTTTGCAAGACTAGAACAAAAATCATGGTATAAAAAGAAGTTAGCGAGCTCAGGTTATTGGAGTAGCGACTTCTAACCAACAAAAGCAAAATTCAGGTTTAGGCTCCGTTTAATTCAAGCAATTATCGCCTGAAATTGAGTGACATTTGATAGCCTTATCACTGCTTGATGGTGTATTCTTGTGGTCATTCATGTGGATTCTAGGAATACCACCTGTAAGTCGGCAAAGTCAGCAGAGTTCGAATTTAGACTAACCTAAAATTACTTTATTATTAATTGAGGTTGATTTGAAACTCAACGGCTGCATTAAGGCTTAAGCTCCTGCACCATTCATCACTCGGCATGAGTAGAAACGATCGCTTACAGATTAACGAACCTTTACAATCTACACATGAGTGAACGTTAGTTTTAATGACTTCAAATTTTCCTAGACATTCAAAAGGACTAGAGCAAAAACTGGGGCTATGAAACGAAGTTCTCGAGCTCAACCCTCAAAGACGTGCGTGTTGATTTTGAAGTCAAGGGATTATCGGTGTGAGTTTTAAAACTACTACCTTCTAAGCGATATTGAGCTTTTGAGGTTGAGTTGGCATTTGATTGACTCCTTCCCTCCTAGCGATGTCATGTGGTGCCACTCAAGTGGTTAATATGCTAACATTTCTGTTGTGAAAACAGTAGACTTTGAAACTTGTATCAAACCCTTGATATTACTGAAAAGTTTCCATTAAACCACTGTTTTGGGGAGTGTGTTGTCATGTTAACTATGTGCGGATGAACTCACCTTATCGTTGACGATGAAGTACTTGTAGCGAATGTACTTGAGCATCCCCAAGTCGAGGAGAGTTGAGATGATGTCCTTCGTGTTCATCCCCGTCTCTGTGCTAATCACTACAAAGGGGAAAAGACCAATTCCATTAAATGGCTAGGAATTCGCGAGGCACAGTAATACCTTGATTTACCACGGTAGTAGATACAGGGGGTGGACAAAAAAATGGAAACACGACATTTAGACATCGTAACCTTTGTACATCCTATAAGCAATCAAAACTTAATATATCTTGTGCCTCTTGTTATTTCTCATTATTTGATGCGTTTACTAAAATGAGTGTTTACAACCTCATAAAAGTGGCAGACCTCTAGGAATTTCAAAGAGACCAAATTGTTGGTGCTCATATGGTATGCTAGCGCTAGTGTAACAGAAACTGTCCTCAGAATGCTTGGCGTTAACAAGAGGCATAATCTCAAAGGTAATGACTGCCGCCTTTGAAGCGAAGAAGGAAAAACGTCATCCTCAGCAAAGCACAGGTCTGGCAGAGAGAGACCGTCGATCGGACTCTAAATGGAATCGTTAGTGGAGATCGCAAGATCTTGGCTCCTAAAATCACTAAAGGGCTCGATGAGCACCCAGAAGAGAACTCAGACTGTCCGTGGGGAGATGTATTCCACCATGGAAAAATCTGCAATTAGAAGACCTCTGCAATCAAAGACAATTGTTGTGGAATTGCAGTGGAATGTGTTTTCTATAATGAATTAATGTTGTTTAACACTGTATTTCATACCTGCGGCAGACGAATGTACTACGTTTGGAGACAGCCGAAAGAAGTGCTGCCTTTCTCCCAAAATATGGCCGATGTTCTGTCAGGATGATCTGAGGTGCTAGTTCTTGGAAATCTGCCGCCAGGCCGATGATTGCCTTTCAAGATGATGGCAATGCACCAATCCTTACAGCTAGAATTGTTAAAGGACAACATTCTCATCTGGTCACCACAATGCCCAGACCTCCTCAACATTACTGAGGAGCATTTATTGTCGATTTTAGGGATTCAAGTGAAAAGTCTATTTCCGCCGGCCCCACAATCGTCTATAACAGGACTGTGTGAAGGTGTTTCAACTTGAAAATGGGCTAAAATTCCTTTGGACCCAACAATTCACAATTTGTATAAATCAATACCACCTCGGAGAAGTGAGACAGTAATTGCAGCACCATATAAAATTAATTTTGTTGATTTTTCAATGTGATTCCACTATTTTGTCCAACTCCTGAATATTTGTTAGTTTTGTTCTCTATTTCCGAAATACCGGGGGCAATCGTTAATAAGTAGCCACATCAAAGACGACTCACTGTCGAAGGTGATCTCCTTGTCCGTGTAGGGTTTGAGGAAGGAGAGAAGCGACCATCGCCAGTAGCGCCGGTACACTAAGAGTCCCTGTTCGGACAAAGGACGCTCAGGAGTACCCAGGCGACCTTCCAAGCGACTCAGAATGTAACCTGGAGGAGGAGGTAGGCACAAAGTTTTAACCATGTTGTGAACGAGCATAAGGCGATACTAGTTTTCGGCAGCTAGAGGCTTGTACGACAGTGGATCAAGGATCGGCATCAGTGAAAGGTACATATACCACTTTATGGGTAAAAAAATAAAACTACCTTCGCTCGAGAAGAACGGAAAACTCAAACTCGAAAGTTACTTGAAGAGACAGGCAAATAAGTGTTACTGAGAGAGGTACGTGCTTAGATTTTTGCTCCCATTTTCATGACTGTAATTTGGGAATGAACAAGTTTTCTGCTCAATCGGTTCCAAAATAGTTGTAGTATGAGCAACAGAACCATCTTCGAAGGGATCCCTTCTTAAGATTACTGAATGCCATTGAAGCAAACGATGAATAATTTCGGCATTTACTATAAATCAAAACAACGGCTCCCCAAGTGAATTTTCAGAAACCACCACGGTTTTCTGAGATTCAGTGGATATGATACCGATGGATTGCCTCGACAATTCAAGAATAGTTATGGGAGTTTACTGCTTCATGAGAATGACAATACAAAGCACGTTCTTCATCGGATGTGGAGCAAGACATCCTTCGAGAATGTCGACGGGAAATGTTTCCATTCACCCACCGTACGAGCGTAGTTCCGACTTAGCCCTATCAAATATCATCTAATTTTTTTTACAACTCAGACCATCATTATAATGAAAGAGAAGAAGCGAACACTATGCCCTACAGCATTCTTCTGCAAAGACAGTTGCCATGGAACTCTTAGAAAAGCTCGAGTGGAAAGGAAAGCAGATCACCTGGGGTTTCATAACTCCTGCCCTCAAAAAAGACGACCCCCCGCTCGGGAAGATTAATGAACTCGAAAAATGATGAAAACACCATCGAGTTTTAATTAGAAAAGAGGGGCAAATAAATGTCAATCACAGAGCTACGTACGCAGATATTTCGTCTTCATTATCACAATTTGGAACTAAGCAAGCTCTCAGTACATTGAATGCCAGATCAACAGAATCATCTTCGAAGGGATCCCTCCTTGAGATGACTAAACGACATTGAAGCATTCTGGTAGGATAAGCTCTGGTGTCGGAAATTATCAGCGGAGCTGGGACTAGGACTTAGCAGCATGATCCCGAGTCAAAAAAGCAGCCAAGGCAATGGCTGCAGAGTGGATATTTAGGATCCATTAAATTCGATTCATAAAAGTAGACTCAGAAGTGGTAGCTACGGTTTTCTGTGGGTAATCGTAGGATGTGGTATTGAAAGATAAGTAATCAAAGAACGGAAATAGGAGATTACTAAGCTGAGATAAAAGACGAAGTACGGAAAAGCGATAGAGTTTTAGGAAGTGCCTTCCACTAACCCACCACACAAAAACGCAAAAGCTTCAAGGAAACCAATTTTTAATGACATAGAAGACGCAAAACACTATGCCCCACAACTTGGATGCGAAAACCAACCTCCATAATTCTTCTACAAAGACGGATGATCTCGAAACTGTAAAGGAGAAGCTGCTTTTCGGCCATCGAAGAAAGATATTTTCAGATAATGTGGAAAACCAAATCTACTATAAGACTCAATTATAAGGAATCACAGATGAGAAGAGCTTTGAAGATCAAAAACCAAATGTAGACTCAAAAGTGATGGCCCGGATTTTCTATTGAAAAATTGCATCGAAAAAAAAGACATTTACAGGAATTCACTATGCAAAGATTATTCGAAAGAAGGTAGTGTAAGGTACGAAGGTGTTAAGCTACCTAAAGTGGTCTGATTAGTAAAAGTTAAGTTACATCACGGCCACAAGAGACGGGAGATGCGGTAACTTCAAGTTTCTTCAACGAAGTGCCAGGCGTCATGGTAACGACTTAAACAACTGTGCATATTATACATATAATAACGAAAGGTAAATAATTTATTGTATAAGATAATCAAGAAATTATTAACATAATTATCTGGAGATATAACAGAGGGTAAAACCCGAGGGTTGGAGTAAAAGTGGAAAAGGGCAAACTGCATGGCTCAGTCCTGTTTCATCATGATGACAAGGATGATATGCAAAATATCCTTCAAGACTTACGATCTTAAGCATTTCCCACTCATCCACTATACGAGTGTATTCCCGATTTAAACCCATCAGAATCCGTCTTTTTTTGCAAAACTCGAAAAATTCTCATATGAACCACGTTAAATAAACTAGAAGAAGCAGTACTTTGCTCCGAAAGGCAACCTCCGGAGTTCTTCTAAGACAGTTGTACTCGAAATTCAAGGAGAAAAGAAGCACCTACCACTTGGGGTAATGGAAAAATTTAATGTAACTCGTGCTCCCAAAAAAGACGACCCTAGTTCGGGAAAACGGAGAACCTCAAAAAATGACAGGAAAATCATCGAGGATGCTCAAAATGTAGCAGTAAAAGATAGCTTTCAGCGCGAGGTGTCCCAGAATCAACTTCCAAACAACCTCTTAACAGTTTTTAAAACAACTGGAGTAGATGAAGAAGAGCAGTTTCTAGTTGGAAGAATTACCACCAGAGATGGGACCAGGACTTAGCAGCATGACCATGAGTCGAAAAGCACACAAAGCAGGGGCTCCTAAGTAGATCTTCATGATACATTAAACTAAAATCGCAAACAAAGGCTCAACAAGTGATATGTGATGTCTTCATAAGGAAATCAAAAGAAAGGACAGTGACAGATTAAGCTAGATATTTTAACTAGACCAGACAATCGACTACGAAACTCAAATTTTGACGACACAATTGAGAAAACACTTACTGAATTCGATGAGCATGAGCCCAAAGCCCTGCCGTCGGAATTGGGGAAGAACTAGGAGGCAGGAGAGGTTGTTGTACTTTGACATCGGTCTGGCCTGCTCCTCCGCTTTGTGCTGCAACGTCGAAAGTCGATTAAATACGGGACGATTTAGATAAAAGAGCACAAAAATTCAAGACCTTACCTTGGAGAAATAGCCCACAACGTGACAACCCGAGTCGTCAGACTGCGTCAGGATGTAGAAGAGGAAGCCTGGAACTCGGTCGACTTCATAGACGGTCTTTTGCTTTAGGTAGAGCTTCGCCAGGAGACAAAGGCTATGACAGTACTCCTAAATAACAATGACAAAAAATTAGATTCTCATACGATTTTAAAAACAGGAAGAATATCCACTCGCCCTTTGCGTGGCTCCATCAACTTCAAAGAAAGATAACTTGTCCTTTCGATAGATCTCGTTTCCTGGAGGGTACTTGCGCTTACAACGAAGCTACAAATTGATTAAGATAAATAAACTGAACTAAAGTATGTAAGTGAGAAATCCAGAGATGCCAAATACTTACTCTATGCCGACGATATCCGATTAGGTGAGTCATTGGAGAGAGACAGTATTCGCAAATGTAAATACGAGGCAGACAAGCGATTTCTGGCGGATAGGCGCTAGAATACCAGGTGGGGATTTCATATTCACCAAAAATGATGTCAACAATGTTGTTCTTTGTGTAAAGCGGGCGCTCAGAAACCTCGCCTCCTTGAGGAGAGCATAGAACGGTCGAAGAAGCATACTTTCGCTCCTTGTCCATTTCGTGCAACTTAGCAAGGGTCAGTATATGATCAGTTATTTCCTTTTTCTAAAAAATATCGCGAGTTATTGAAGAAGTCGATCCAAACCTTATCAGACGCTAGTCTTTGCTGAGCTCTGCGGAACAGCTCGATATCGGCAGAGGAAGCAAGATCAGTCAATTCAATCTCATGAAACTTAATGAACTGGCGTCCATTAAAAGTCTTCTCCGGCATAGACGAATCGTTTTCTTTTGCTTTTACGTCTTCTTTTTTGGAACCATTGACTAGGTCTTTAAAGTATGAGAAAGAAGTGTTGTGGTATTTTGGACAAGCAGAGAGAGTGATATGACTTTGGGAAACGCCATCCAGATGTCCAACACTGTCACATCCCTTAAGCAGACAATAATTGGGCACAATAACTGGCTCTATTGCATTTATTAAAGAAAGTAATTTATTTAACTACCATTAGGGATGCCTAATCCGGGGTTGTGTTGGGTTGCGTTGCGGCGTAGGATCTGGTGAGCTTTTCTGACAATGCTTAATTCTCTACCACCTTGAGATCGGGAAAATCCACGGCGACCTATGAAATTTGGAAATAATAAAGTTACTCGCTTACGTTTTCTGGGCATTATATATTTGACCTCTACGAAAACACACGAGTCCCAAGGTTATTCAGGGATTTCAAGTAACGCGGTTCCATAACTCTGTAAATTTTGAGATAGTAAAAAAAGAAATAATTAAAGCACTATATAGCAGTTTCTTTAAAAATTAGTTGCATAATAACGCAAAATTTAGAGTGCGTGTATAATTTTCTGATTAATAAACATTTTCTGGCTTAAACTATTTGAGTAAGCCTCACGACCACCTTCTTCACGTATAAAAGAGTGAGCGAAATTTTCGCATAAAATGCAAAATCAACTTTATGCATTCCTTATTTTACTAAAAAGTCCTAACATCTCTTTTTGATCCGCTATGTGAGTCACTGAAAATCTCAACTTACTCTCCCGATAGTGAGAACGGAATAACCGAGTTTTCCACACAATATAAGACGCCCGAGCTTAAAAATTAAGTTTCCCAATCCATAAATTCTCTATTAATATTTATTGGCCTATATAGTCAATCCTGCTAAAAATATCGGAATTATACTGCTAGACTCAAAAGACCGCCAAAAAACAGGAAACACAAGAATTTTTGGTTACGGGTGAGAAAGTATTTGTTAATATCACCTCACATTTTTGCATTATGTGGTTGCATGTTTTGTGACCTCAATCTATTTTATCTGCAGGCACAACATATTGAAGTAAACCTGATTATCTTCTTAACCAACCTCAAGATTGAAATAATGACAAGGTGCTTTAGAATGAAATCAAATTACGCCTAAATATACCAACATTGCCATTGACTATTCCTATGTATCAACTTGTTACTGGTCGAAAAATAGCAATAACTATTTTAAATTTTTGAAAAGCTAACTGATAAAAGAGTTTAGAATTACTTTGGTTATATGCATAGCTTCGAAAATGATAAAAGGCTAATATACCCCTAGTAATAAAGCGGAATAAATAATTTATTTATGATTACTTCAGAGCATATTACAGTAAGCCATTACAATGGTGATACTGTTTAACTCCGTTGAAATAACCTGCGGTCGTTCTGGGTTTAGTTGAATTTTCGTGCTGCAAAATAATTCAGCATGTATTTGTACAATCTAAGTTTGCAAAAATCATCGGGCATAACTCATGCAATTAATGGAAGTTTTTCGGGCACAAAGCAACAAGAGATTGTGGTTGCCAAGGGTAAAATTCTGGAGATTATGCGTGTCGACCCGAATTCTGGCAAACTCTACACTTTGCTCACAACTGAAGTATTTGGAATAATTCGGTCTATAATGCCATTTCGCTTAACTGGTGGTTCTAAAGGTAAATTATAATTGAACTATCATTCCCGTAGATTACATTGTAATCGGTTCTGACTCCGGTCGAATCGTCGTACTCGAGTATATCCCATCAAAGAATGTATTTGAAAAGGTGCAGCAAGAGACGTATGGAAAGAGTGGTTGTCGACGTATAATACCCGGACAGTATTTAGCAATCGATCCAAAGGGTCGTGCAGTTATGATTGGAGCCGTTGAAAAGCAAAAGTTGGTGTACGTTATGAATCGCGACTCCCAAGCTCGCCTCACTATCTCTTCTCCACTCGAAGCACACAAATCCAACACTCTCGTCTACCACATCGTAGGAGTGGATGTTGGTTTTGAAAATCCCACTTTTGCCTGCATCGAGATGGACTATGAGGAGGCTGACCAGGATGCAACGGGTGAAGCCGCCAGGTCTGCTCATCAGTCTCTCACATATTACGAATTGGATCTCGGTTTGAATCATGTTGTTCGCAAGTACTCCGAACCCCTAGAAGAACACGCAAACTTTTTGATCACCGTGCCGGGTGGTAATGAGATTCACTCGGGTATTCTCATTTGCTCTGAAAACTACATCACCTATAAGAACTTTGGTGACGAACCTGATATTCGTTGTCCTATTCCTCAAAGGCGCAACGATCTGGATGATCCGGATCGTGGTCTCCTTTTCGTCTGCAGTGCCACACACCGCACGAAGAATCTCTTCTTTTTCCTTGCTCAAACTGAACAGGGCGACATCTTCAAGATCAATCTTGAAAAGGATAAGGAAACGATCACCGAAATCCGTCTTAAGTACTTCGATACTGTGCCTGTTGCGACATCAATGTGCGTGCTCAAGACGGGTTTCCTTTTCGTTGCCTCTGAGTTCGGAAATCAGTAAGCTTCCTGTTATGCTAACTCCCCTTTTAGTCATCTATATCAAATTGCTCATCTTGGTGATAATGATGACGAACCGGAGTTTTCATCGTCCATGCCGCTTGAGGAAGGCGACACCTTTTACTTCACTCCTCGTCCTCTGAGGAATTTAATCGAAGTGGACACTTTGGAGAGCCTTTCACCCATCACTGCTTTACACGTAAGTGCCTTTTATCTGATCCTAACTCTTGAATAGGTGGCTGATTTAGCGAATGAGGACACCCCACAAATGGCAGTTCTCTGTGGCCGTGGGCCAAGGTCCACCTTCCGTCTACTCAGACATGGTTTGGAGATCACGGAGATGGCTAAATCTGATCTCCCCGGCAGTCCTAATGCCGTTTGGACAGTTAAGCGCAACTCGGAGGAGGAGTACGATTCCTACATCGTGGTTTCCTTCGTGAATGCCACTCTGGTGCTTTCTATCGGCGAGACTGTGGAAGAAGTGACAGATTCGGGCTTCTTGGGCACTACACCGACTCTGACCTGTTCCCAGCTTGGAGACGATGCTCTAGTTCAGGTCTATCCCGACGGTATCCGCCACATCCGTGCCGACAAACGAATCAACGTGTGGCGCACACCCGGCAAGAAGACAATCCAGCGGTGTGCGGTGAACCGTCGTCAGGTGGTGATTGCCCTCACTGGAGGTGAGCTGGTCTACTTCGAGATGGACGCCACTGGGCAGTTGAACGAGTACACTGAGAGGAAGGAGATGCCGGCTGATGTCATCTGCATGGCCCTGGGACGCATTCCTGCCAACGAACAACGCTCGAGGTTCCTTGCTGTTGGTCTGGCTGACAATACTGTGCGGATACTCTCGCTGGATCCCTCTGTAAGTCTCTTATTCTGCTTAAATCATTTTGGTCACTATTAGTTAGGCTACCTTTGCATTTTTCGTGTTTACAGTTTCGATTTAGAATGTGAGCCATGTCATGCAAAATCTTCACTAAGGATGGTTCTCGAAGGAGTGCTTGCCTCAGTTTTCACGTTGGGTTTCTTGGACCAACCTTGTTGGTTCGTTAATTCACTTGTTGAAGTCCTCGTTTCCGGTGCTTTTTCAATGTCTTGCCGGTTTTCAGCTTGAGTTAGGGCAGGTCGAAACATGTAGAACTTGAACAGTCGACTGCGTTTTTTAGTGCCAAAGTATTCGTCTTACTTTCTATGAGAAGCCTTGCGTTTTTGATTATTATCTGAGGTGCATGCATGAAATGGGCCGTTGCTTGTATAAATTTAGTACCGGTTATTTTGCTTCCGAAAATGGCATCAATAGAGTTGGCAATTTATCGATGTCCCCAATGTACTCTATCCATGCAGTATTCAAGGCTTTATAGTAATTGCGTCGACTGCAATACGTTTGCGGTTGGTTTTCTTTAATAATCTACAAGGTGATCTATCACTGGACCCCTCGGTGGACCTCCAGTTCTATTTTATTCATAATCTTATAATTAGTTAGTAATTAGTATTAAGACTGCATGAAGGACTTTCGTGTTCGAAAGTGACATTTAAAATTCGGGCCTTTTGATGCAAAATATCTACGACAGATAGATTTCAACCATTTATGCTTTAGTTTCTTGTGATGCATAGATAATTATTGTTCTATTTGTGATTTCTTTCGCTTGAGGTCTGTTTTCAATGTCCTGGAGATTTAAGCTAAAGTTAAATCAAGTCACAGCATGTAGAGGTTGAACGGTCAACTTCGTTTCTTAATTGATGCTGAGTGACTCGCTCTACATCGTGTAGAAAGCTCTTTAGTGCTTGAATATTATTTTCGGTGGATGCAAATTCTTGTGGAACATCAGTATCATCATTTTGCTTCGGGAAACGACAGTATTCAAGGGCGAATAGTCATTTCATCGATCGCAATAAACTTGTGATTGTTTATTAGCCATCTACCGAAAGCTCCTCAAAGGTTTGGTTTACATTTTAAGTACTAAGAATTGAAATTGTAATCTGTTCGTCCTCTTCACAGTAGCTATCCGTTTGTCTTTGAGGTTTGGCCATTACTCGATGCCCCCACTTGCCTAATTCAAGGACGAAGTTGAGTTTAAGGCTATGTTTTCACCATATGATGTACACTTGAACTAATGACTTGGCAGTAGTCTGCTAGTCGACTTTGGCCACTGCTATCTTCCTCATCATCAGTGAAATTCACATCGCAGGACTGCCTGGCGCCACTGACGATGCAAGGTCTGCCCACAGCCGCGGAGTCGCTCTGCATCGTCGAGATGGGCGCCAACGATTCAGACCGGGCAGCCAGCGGTGACAACACCCCTGCCGCCGGCGGAGGTATCCTCTACCTCAACATCGGCCTAAACAACGGTGTGCTCTTCCGCGTGGTACTGGACCCCGTGACGGGCGAGTTGTCGGACACCCGCACTCGCTACCTGGGCACGAGTCCTGTCAAGCTCTTCCGTGTCGCCATGCAGGGCGGAGAAGCCGTCCTCGCCGTCTCCAGTCGCTCCTGGCTCTCCTACATGTACCAGAGCCGCTTCCACATCATCCCGCTCTCCTATGAGGCTCTTGAGTACGCCTCTGGCTTCTCCTCAGAGCAGTGCCCTGAGGGCATCGTTGCTATCTGCGATAACTCCCTTAGGTAAGTTCGATTACCTCCCGTGATCAGGTGTCTAACACTCTTCTCGTGTGCAGGATTTTGGCTCTTGAGAAGCTGGGAGCGGTGTTCAACCAGACGAGCACGATGCTGCAGTACACTCCTCGTCGGTTCGTCTTCCATCCGGAGTCTAACAACACCTTCATCATCGAGACGGATCACAACGCCTTCACTGACGAGGTGAAGGAGGAGCGCCGCGCCGAAATGACCAAGCGAGTGCTCTCATTGCTGCCGGACGATGAGGAGAAGGAGAAGGCGGCGGCGATGCTGACACAGAAATTGCCGGAGGACATCTTCGGGGCACCCAAGGCCGGCACGGGCATGTGGGCCAGTCTCATACGCATCCTCAACCCACTGAGCGGCGAGACCCTCGCTCTCTCTCGGTTCGCACAGAACGAAGCTGCCCACGCCATCACCCTCGCCAGTTTCACCAACCGGTGGGTCTTTCTCCCTCTCAAGAGTGTCCGTTTTAATCTCGAGAGTGTTACAAAAGGCTCTTTTGTGATACAGCCCCGGGGAGTACTTTGTTGTGGTGGCTCTGTCGAAGGAGCTGGTGCTGAACCCGCGCAGCTGTTCCGGTGGTGGGTGTCTGCGGACATTCCGGACCACGGCAGCGGGCGACACGATCGAGTGGGTGCACGACACGCCCGTGGAGGACCTGCCCGGCGCTCTCTGCGCCTTCCAGGGACGCCTCCTGGCTGGTGTGGGCAACAAACTGCGCCTCTATGACATGGGCAAGAAGAAACTCCTCAAGAAGGGCGAGAATCGCGTAAGTACTCACTTCTGGCAAACATTAACCGATGTTCTAGTGCTCGAAGTCTTACTGGCTAGAATGTTGCTTAGCAGCTGATTCAATCGAAATGCTATAAAATTCGCGGCTTTAATTTACTGTTTATATTTTCTCAATCTTGAATGAAGCCAATTGTCTTGAAAATTTTAAGTTTCCTCCCTCTCTCTCTCTGTAACTATTGCTTTCGTGTCTGGTGCAGGTTCTTCTCAATCCTGGATTTTACCTTCATTGCCTTGGAGATCTGAGATTTTAACCTTACTACACTGGTGTTTGCATCAAGCCGTCTCAAAAATGCATGATTGGTTAATTAATCGGTTTTCCTGCAGCAAATCCCGAATCTGATAAACGGGATCTACGGGGTGGGCTCGCAGCGCATCGTGGTGACGGACGTGCAGGAGAGTGTGTTCTGGCTGCGCTACCGGTCGCGCGCCGAAAACCCCATGGTGATCTTCGCCGATGACACGTGCCCGCGTTGGGTCACGCAGGTCGCCGTGCTCGACATCGCCACCGTCGCGGTCGCCGACAAGTTCGGCAACGTCATCGTCCTCCGCCTGCCCCCCGACGTCAACGACAACGTCGAGGAGGACCCCTCCGGCACTCGTTCTCTGTGGGATCGAAACGCCCTCGGTGGAGCCAATCAGAAACTCGAGGTGGGCTCCTTCAGCTCTTGGTCAAGAATTCGGCTAGAATTATATCCCCAGTTGAAGCACGTAACCCATAGATTATGTTGGGATGTTCTGGAATGATCCATGTTATGACTTCAGCCACTTCAGTTTTTTAATTTGGATTCAATGTAGTTATTCGCTCTCCGGTAAGATGTAGAATGAGTTAAATACCTTTGGACCAAGTAGGTTAAGTTGTAGAAGTGCCCTTCCTACGGTATCTAATGTTTTCGACAACCTTTTGCTTTAACCCACTGCTTCGAAGTCTCCCATTAGTTCCTATCATAAACTTACGATAGTTGGGTAGGGTAGTATATAGGGAAATGACTATTTAATAACCGTTTTCAATCGGCATAATTAATAAAAGTACCCATGATTGCAGAACTTCTAGCACCGATGAAAGTATGATGCAGTCTCTGTTCCTTCGAATGGCTCATTGCTTTAGGAGGAAACATTGTTATTTGAAGGTCTATCCACTCTTCGTATTTAGTTGACACTACCACTGTTGCTACTGTTGCCTTTGTGTAGCTTATTTGGCTGGGGGAACTTTCCTGCACAAGAGTGGTGCCAAATCTTTGGGACTTACAACTATATTACCTCTTCGTTGCTTTCAAAACGTTTACATGAACTCAAAACCTTCATCACGGTTGAAATTTAATAAAATCGCACAAGTCGAATGTCGGATTGGTTTTGAGAGGTTGGGAGAGTTTTGAAGACTGGGGAGTCGAGAAGGGAGATGAAATTCGCTTACATAGATTGCAGGCATTCTACGATCAATGACTGAAACCAATTAACCGTTGAAAAATCGCACTTTATTTCTTGCTGTTGCCTTATCGCTTCCCATTTGGAAGTCTTCATGAGAGAGGAATTTTTGCACTTGATAGCGACAGCCTTAGAATTTTAAAACCTCCTTGTAGTTTATAGAACTTGTAGCACAGTTAAAAACACAGATCATATAAATTGGGAGTGAGTTTGATTTTAGGAGAGTGGAGGGATCTTGATGTCTCGGTGCTTGAAGAGTGAGGCTAGTAGAAATTCGATTTTCATTCCTAGCTGTTAGGTTGCTTAATCTTCCCCATCTGGTGTTGGTTTTCATTGAGGCAGGTGTATCTAAATTCAAACCACTGGAGAGCCCAATAAACTGCTCGACTGTATTGTGACGGGAACTTTCATAAACGTACAGGGTTGGTTATAAGAGGGTAGTGGGGTTTTGAAGTCTCTCGGGTTAGAGTTGGAGATGGGATCGGTGGTAGATCCAGGTTGGAAGATCTATGCATCCAAATCACCCACAGTACTGGAACTACCCAAGGCGACTAGCAATTCGCATGGACTAATGCTCTCTATCTGTTGTTTGCGTGTGGGTTGCAGGCGGTGTGCCATTTCTACGTGGGTGAGGTAGTGAGCAGCCTGCAGAAGGCGACGCTGATTCCGGGCGGGTCGGAAGCGCTGGTCTACTCGACGCTCTCGGGTAGCCTGGGGGTGCTTATCCCCTTCGCCTCCAAGGACGCCTACTCCTTCTTCCAGCATCTCGAGCTCCACATGCGCACCGAGAACATTTCTCTCGTCGGCCGCGACCACCTCCACTACCGCTCCCTCTACTACCCCTGCAAGGTACTTGGCTAGACGTATCAACTACTCACCAGTAAATGAAGAGTTCCAATACCACGTTGAAAGATATGAGCAAGCATATGAGCTGCGAATGTTGCGCTTGGCAAAAACAGTAACCCAAAGTCTGAGCCAAAGCCTTTTGTTTGCCACTTAGGTTCCTAGTTGGCAAAGGTAGATTATGTGACCGCGGCGTCGTAAGCTTGCGTGGTCAAAGATAATGCTAATGATGGACAGGCTTCAAGGTGCCTCATTTTTAGGGCTGGGAGGTGCACGTGCTTAGGCTGTCCACTGTGCCTTGAGAAATCGCCAAGTCGGAAAGGCACAGTAAACCACTGTTATGTGAAACACCAGTGAAGTTATGTAGGGAGAGTATGTGAATGAAGTCAGCATTGTGCTGAGACTCAGTGAATGTATCGGTTTGACAGGGTTTATCCAAGCTCCTTGTATCAGCCATTGATAGGCCTTGCCAGACCGCTCCCCCTCGGGTCTCATTAAGGGGAGGAGAGGTGTCTGTACCAGCTTTGAGTGACCTGGTTTGTTGGTAAACACCATGGCCAATTGGATTGGAAACAATTTACTCAATTGTCTTAGAGATGACTCAAGGGGAATGCACCCACGCTAACTACGTGCGGAGCTGTCACCTGTTAGGGAGTCCTCCAGGTCACCGCTGGGCCACTGCAGATTTATCGTTGAGGTGTTTGATTGGCAGCCTCTTAACATTTGGTTATTCAGTGGCATCCACGAAACTATTTCAACTACAAGGTTTCCTCAATTAACAGATTGAAGCCAAGCCATTCTAAATACCTACTACAGTTACCTGTAGGCCAGGTTTTTTTGATGTTCTTATTTTGTACCATAAACTTGCGCCTTTAAGCTTATTAGTAAGTTTGTTCCTTAGATTAATGAGTCATAAACCTTCTTGATATCTCGAAGCCTTGATTAAACTCTCCCATCGGTAAAAGTCCTTCATGTAAAGGCTTGATTGTACTTAGTGGTATTATGGCTGAGACGTTCGGCTAGATATCTTTTATTGCCTTCGTACTCAGTTTTACTCACTTAATCATCTCGTCGGTAAGATTTCATCACCTAATTAAAGGTCTACTTCCCGTAAAAGGTTCGCGATTTTGATCATAACTTACATCATCCAGGTTTAAGTTATGTTTGCATATTCTTAACTGAGTTTTATGAGGCCTCAGATACTACGGGTGCACCTTTTTAAGTGAAACAATAACTTTGGAATTGTTTTTCGATGACAGAATGTGATCGATGGGGACTTGTGCGAGATGTACAACACACTGGATCTCGAGAAGCAGCAGAACATCGCGGAGGAGTTGGACAAGGTGCCCATCGACATCGCCAAGCGCCTCGAGGACATGCGCACACGCTGCGCCTTCTAAGCTACGAGGAAATCCCCCAAACCATTGTCTACCAGTCCCACTTTTATTGTTGTGTTCCTCCTCTCCACTTACACAAACACCCATCCCTCTCCTCAACTAAAACCATGTAAATATACCTTTTGGTAAATAAAATTAGGAGTAATGAACGCTTGGTTGTCCGCCCTTTATTGGCGACGGGATGGAGAAATGAGGCACCTCGGTTTCAGGTCTGCGCTGCCTGCTGTTGCGCGTCCGTCTGAGGAAAAAAGATGTAGCGCTACTAAGAGTGTTGCCCTGAAGGAAGGGGAAGGATGGGTGCTGGCTTACCTTGTCTGGTTGAGCCGTGGCGCTGGCTCGCCTCTTCTGCATGACAGTGGTGATGTTTCTTGGGCCGCGCCGTTGGCCTTGTGGAAGCACGAGGGTCGCTAGCAAACCTAGGTCGAACAATCACCAATGCGAATAGTTAATTCAAGGTCTATGTCAATGCCTTCCATCATAGTGGTCCACGTAAGCTTTAGAATTTACTGTATGCTGGAAACTAGGGCGTCCTATTGCTAGAAATTGCGCTTTTGTTCTTAAGGATTGAGGCGGTCTGTAAGGATATCTGAGGGCGGATTAGTTTGGGTTCATACGAGAGCGGTTATTTAAGGGTATTAAAGGCACTAAGGACTACTTGACCAGCACAGGAACCTTAGCAGTACCGCAAAAGAAGTCGTCGTCTTACCTGCGAAGCTGGAGAAAGCGCAACCGAAACAGAGGTGAAGGATGTGGTGCTCAATGTCCCCTACCACCGTGATGGCCGAACCAATCATTGCGCTTGGCAGCTAGCGATTATCAGAGTTACATCACTGTGAGGTTGAACGAATCGTAATGAGTCAAATAAATGCAGTAAGCCCTCGCTACCTCATAGCTACGTTTTTGCTCTTTCCCGACAAGGGACGTTAAGGTGTTCTCTGGATGTTGATGTGTTGACCATTTCAATCCCTTGTACTAAAAGTAGTGTCAGTTTCGATTGGTGCTCATAATGTACGCAACAATTTACTTACCAAATCAGCAGCTTATCTAATATCAGCTATGTTTTTTTTAGTTTTTGCTTACTGGTGTAAAGTAACCCCTTGCTACTTCGCGGTTCTAATATCGTGGATGTTATTTCTTAACCATTGCCATTGTTAATCTTAGAAGTGGCAAACGGTGAAGTAGAAGGTAGTGGATTATTAATAGGTAAAAGATCAAATCACATTAAATAGCTATCGTAGAAACAGTGTCGCTACTACACAGTCTTGGAACTGATCTACTTCCACTATAAACAAACACAACAACTGATGAATTCCAATTAAGACTACGAGGCGACTGTTGTGACTAAAAAAAGAAGCTTTGAAGGCATTTCAAGGATGCTCTGATACACTTACTCTTTGAATGCAATGATTATCGATGATTCAGCTATTATAGCATTACTTGCTAATAATCACATTTATACCCAATGGTGTATGTCTCTGTAATCCAAGGGCTTTTTCTACATTACTTCTACTCTATAGTTAGAGAAACTTTGACCTACCACAGAGGAAAAGACCAGTCCGTAGTTGGCCGCAAAGTAGTCCTGGCCGAAGAGTTTGCGCGTGGAGAACGGCAGGAGGACGAAGAGGCCCGAGAGACAGAGGAAGAGCAGGATGACGTTGGTGGCGAAGAGGTACATGCCTGCCCGTGACTCACGCGCCACGAATGGCAGCACCATGAATAGCCCGCCCCAGAACACGAATACAGTCAGCATCAGCTTCTTTTAAGGCAAAAAAACAAGAAGAAATACATTCTTCTAGTTTTCTCCACCTTGGGCGAACCCTAAGAAACAGTATTCTGCTAATAATTCTATCGTAAAGAATTAAAGTACTCACCTTGTAGAAGATGACGTCTGCTAGTTTGCCCCAAAAAAGGCGTCCTAGCATGTTGGCCACCGAACCTAGACTTCCTACGACAGTCAGATAGCGGTCATTCTTTATCTCTTTCTGACCGATTATCTGAAGAATATAAAAGATTTAGTTATTGTACCATTATTCCAGGTAGAGTACCTGTTCCACGCCATGGCAGTGTAGAGATTGGTTTAAAACATAATCAATATTTTGGAAAGGAGATTAAAAATAAAAGTCGTCTTGGACCCGCGAATTAATAGTCAACCAGGCGAATTCATTGTGAAAAATATGATAAAATAAAAAACAGTATTTTCTTACTTAAAAACAAAAATAATCACTATTTTGGTATTTTTAACTCAATTCGTGCAGTTTTTATTCTGACAATGGGCTGCCTAACATTTGTTTGAATTCATCACCGATTGGAAAGAATGGTGGTGTCGTAATTTTGATTATAAAAACGAAAATTAATTGAAGGGGGTCTTATTAAGGCGACTTACCTTATACATGGACATGATCATAACAACGGGGAAGATTCCACAGAAGTTTATTATCCACAGAACGTAAAATTCAATTGTATGCAGCATTTTTAGTGGTGAGTAGTTTTCGGCTCTGTTATAAAAAACAAATTCCACACTAGTGCAGTTAATGTTTGATGCATCGGAGTTAGGAACAGAATATATAATTACTTACTCTCTTTCCTCATTCATAACTTCATCTTCGTATGAATCCTTTTGGAATAAAGAACATGCAGCACCAATGAGTCATTTAGGTGAAATGCGAAGAACAGCTTAGTAAGAAACTTTCAACAAAACTGCACAAGCTAAAAATTTTTGCACATTGTTGTCTGCCTGATGAATCAATTAGCTTAATTTCAAATATGGTATTAGTTTATAACACGTTGCATTAAGCTGGGTCGAATATATGCATAAAAAAGCAGAAGTTAAGCCTGCCACACCCACTTTGCAAAGTAAAAATACTTGTGCTATAGCTATGAATGCTAAAATAAATTGAATAATAAAATTATATGCTAGAATGGTGTTGTTCGCGACGAATATGAGAGAGGCAATTACATTACTTGAAGGCACACGAATGCAACACATTCCAATTAACTGCAGTGTGGCCAAAAGGCAGCCAATGTAGAAGATGGAGATGGGCACTTGGCTGATAATCGTTTCGTCATCAAAAAGACTGCAAAAGGAAAAATGCGTAAGAACACTGGATAATCCCAAACCCAACTTTTATAAATTTAAGCAATCCCTGATCATCTTACCAAGTACAAGGTCCTGATAGAGTTTCTCATTTTTTAAGTCAATTGCTTCTATCGTTATTGTATTTAATGTTGTATTTTATATATTATTTTAATAAGACATTGTTTTGGTTAAGTTTAATCATGTAGTCTGTAATGTTATCTTATTTAGATGATAAGTATCAAAAGGTCACCCTTACTGTGACTCGTTGTTGGCTTTTATGTTTTGTGGATTTATGAGAATCGTTTGTATGGGAGTAAGAATCACCGAACCCGCCCCGAATCCACAAGCGCATAGTCCGAGCACCATGCCACGAGATTTCGGCACCCACTTAACCGAAAACAAATTTTTGAGTTGGAATTTAATTAATACTTCGATTAAGAAATCATATTGATAATTGGCTTAATGGTCTTGTGCTCGCTACCGGAGATTTCTACTCACTGTCAGCTATATCTCTATTTGCCTTGAGCATTTAATAAGTATTTTATGGTAGAGAGAAAACTGAAACAAAAGGAGGCTATTGACGACCAGTAAAAGTATCAGTCATCCTAAATACTTACACTGCTTTGAATCTGAATCGATCTACTGTTTACCGACAAATATCACAGAGCGTAGATTAGTTACCATCTTCCTCGTAGCATTCCATAGGAAATCCTTTAAATGTGATGTCTTTTACTTCAGACTTAACTAAAAGCTGGTATTTAACAAAAAGCCTTGAAATTAACTTAATTATAACCTCTTCAAAGAGGCTAATGAAACTTACAGCTGTTGCCAGAGAGAGCAAAATGCTGTAAGATGCAGCGATGCTGATTCCTACACAAAGGGAATAGGTCGTCACCAGAAAGATGTATCCCCACTGGATTGAAATGTACGACACCATAACTGCACCACTGCAATAAGTAAAATGGTTAATATGGGACAATTATTAATAATAAATCCGTGATTCCTATCAATCATATTCAAATACAGTTTACGCACTGCTTTAGATATTACTAATGCCAGTTAAAATTATTTTCAATCAAAAATTCAACAATCAACAAAAGTTGTGAAGATCAGTCAATTTATGGCTAGTTCAGCATTTATTTAACCCACCTATTAAGGAGACAGCTGACTGCGATAACGACTCGAATGCCTACTTTGAGGGCCAGTAACCCTGCAATGGGCATGAATATTCCCTGAATACCAAGACAAACACCAGAAAGCCAAATTGCGTCCATCAATTTCACGTTTGGATCAACTCTTTTGCGAATAAATGATATAATATAGGGCGACATGTTGCCTAAGAACTTCAGCTTTTGGATCGTTTTACCAACTGAATAGAAATTTCCAAACGTAAATATTATCAAGACACAGCCAAAAATGGTTGATCCTGCTTTAAGTTTCCTTGCTTTTTCTTCACTGATACGCATTGGTTACAATGATCGGTAAAAAATAGCCACACTACTTGTATGACCAAAATAAGGTCACAACTGAAGTCAATTATAGCGAAAATAAACAATCATCAATGTAATTATGGAAACAACACAAAATGCATTCGCGCATGGCAGCTGTTATTTCAGAATAAAAGCACTTTTGGACATAGCAGCAGTTATTTCAGTTTTCCTTTTAGAAGAGCGAGAAAAATCCATATGAAAAGTGTATTTTTCAGCAAGCAGCTCAATCCAGTGGTAAAGGCAGATTACTTTATTATGCGAATTTAAAATACTAATTTTTAGTAACAAAAGAGTTTTACGGCTCGAGTGTGTATCGGATAGTTACTCCGTGATTCTCTTCCTGGATGGATTAACCACCCAAGATAGGATGAATAGTCCCAACGCTAGAGTGAGAAGAGAATACGTAAGTACCACAGTGTTTATTAGAAATGTATGTATAGGTGTGTGCAGGTGTGTTGGAATTTGGTTGACCTTTATAATGACATTTATAATGATTTCAAATATACATGACTGGGTGATGCAATATGATTGAATGTATGACATAAGAGCGATAAATATCTAAACTTTAGGAAGTTCAACACAAGTGCATCACATTAATTAGCCCTCTTTGTGATAGGCTAGCATTTCTCAAATTGAAATTATTAATTTATACACTATCACGAAATCTACATTATAGTTTAAGATGCAATTTATAACAATTTTGTCAAATTTTGCAAATATGCACGTATTTTATCATTGTCCTTACATAAATGGAATTATGAGTTTGTTATGAGCTTCGTTGTTAGGCGGCTCGCTTAACGGTGAAATCGAGTTACAGGTCGAGTTTTGCGTTACTCATGGAGTACGATCCAGCTTCACCAACAGAGTAGGTCATGTTTTTTTCTCATAAAATTAGTGAAACTGAGTGTGAATTTGGGTCACTTGATGTGAATGCAATACCCCTACCCGGTTTGTTGGTGTATTTTTCCCTAACTATTATCTAGGTGATGTAACACCCAAGGAAAGTCTGATAAGCGTTGTGAATTCCGTCGGTAATATTCCACTTCCTCCAGCTAAAGACAAAATTAACCCAAAATCATCTGATGCGGAGAATGTTTCGGTGTCACCCTCATTGTCGGTTAGCAATGGGAATAATGACAACGAAAAATCAGAATCTTCTGTGCTATCTTTCCGAATAAAGCCAATTAGTAAGCGCTGTCGCCCTGTTACATTGCGAACTGGTGTGTTGCCAACTAAGGCAAAGCATATTGAACTGGAAACTAAGACGGAGCTCTTCAAGCCTTCTAAGGAGGATGAGTTGGAAATTATGGCTGAACTAAAGCAGAATGGTTTATATGATCCTCAGAATACGCTTCAGCCCTCACTGGCAACAATTTCGGAGTCAATAATGGCCAGAATCAATGCCGCCAATAGTGACAACAATCCACTAGCTCCTGCGTTGAATCAGAGTAACCCCGTTGGTACTTCTTCTTTGAACAGCGGACAATCCGATCAAAAGTTGAATCCCAAAGTCGTACCCCACTCTATAGCTGCAAACGATCCGACTAAACCTGCATCAACTGATACCAGCGTGTTGCCAGAGAAGCAATCTAGCATTACTCATAGTTCTAAGCGTCAGTCGCGCTCTAGATCGAAAACCAACGATCGCAGTTCAGTAAAGCGAAGAAAAAGTAGTGAAAAACGAGACCGATCTCGTTCGAAAGCGGTCAGAAGTAGTCGCCGATCCAAGTCACCTGAAAGTCGAAGCAGACGGTCTCGTTCACGCCGTCGACGGAGGTCGACATCTCGGTCTAAATCCAGGTCTGCTAGACGATCCAGATCGAGACCCAAGTCGAGTCGTCGTCGTTCGCGGTTGTCTTCTCGATCTCGTAGACGAAGTTCGCGATCTCGATCTAGATCCGTTTCTCGACGTCGACGTTCTCGCTCGAGGTCGCGGTCCTATAGACGTCGACGTTCTTTGTCGAGGTCTAGGTCCGTCAGACGTCGTTCTCGCTCCTCGAAACGTGTTCATCGACGTTCCCGAACGAGATCAGTGAAACGACGGTCTCGCAGCGATTCCAGACGTCGTATTAGGTCTAGGTCAAGATCCACGAATCGTCGTTCGAGGCACTCACCATCTAGACGAAGGCGACGTTCCACTTCGTCTACTCGGCGAGATCGACGAAAGTCTAGGTCGAAATCTAGACGAAGAGCTCGTTCGCGCGCTCGGGACAGGAGTCGTTCCAGGCTCGCCTCAAAAGACCGCACCAAGAGGAAGCGCTCGTCAAAAACTCCTTCAAAGAGGAAGCGCAAGTCAAAGGAACATTCCAGGAAGCGAAAGAGCTCCAAAACGTCATCTCCACCTGTTAAACGAGCTAAGGAGTCACATGACAACAAGTCTAAACTGGATTCTTCTTCGAAGGAAGCAAAAAAGAAGTCTACCCCCAGCTCTAAGTCTGAGAAGCCTGCCTCCTCCTCTAGCAACAGCAGGAGGACTGACAAGTCCAAAACTGGAACGAAAAGCAAGTCTTCAGCAAAATCAACCTCCAAGTCTCAATCTTCGAGAGACACTAAAGGGAAAAGTAGTTCTTCCCACAAGGAAAAAAGTAATGGCGTTAGCGAGAAATCGAAAGGAGACAAAAAGCCCTCTTCGGCAAAAGAGAAGGAAGAGACGGAGGTAAAGTCTGATGTTCCGGAGTCTGCTCAAGTGGTGGAGGAGCCCACCAATAGCGGCGATAACGGCGAACCATGTGTTCCTGTCCCTGATAGTGACGTTGCTGGTGTCCCAATGGGTCCGCGAACACCCGCTGATTCTCCATCTTCGTCCCCTGTCATCAGTTCGGAGTCCCATGCGTGTCCCCCCACATGAGATTTCAACGGCGTTGCCATTGAATTAATTGTAAATAACCCATCGCCTTAGTCCTCCGACCTTTTGTACGCGTAAATATGGAGCCCAGTGTAATTTTTAGCGAATGAAAGCGTTTCCTCCATTCATCGTCAAGTCTTGTTCTTTTGATGTGCTTGGTGCCTGCTGTGTGCGCTTGTATTGTGGTCATGTGTTGATTTATTATTCATGTGTATTTAAGTCGTTTAGGTATGGCATGGAAGCAGCAGGAGATTGCTGCAAAGACTGAACTGCAGCCACACACGATTAGGTACTCAATTCCCCCATCCGCTGCGCTATCCTCCACTTCCTCATCGTCAATAGCCTACACCAACTCTCTCCCCGGAACCTGTACTTCCACCACAGCGTCTTCTAACGTCTCGACCTTGTCTTCCGAGTCTCCCGCAAACAGGGAGACCGTTAACTCTTCCTCTGCCACCGCCACGACAACTCCCAATGCTGTTGTCACTAACGCCGCTACCTCCATTAAGAACACTGAGAATGGAATTACCCCTCCCTCCGCCTCTAGGAAACGGGTTCTGGAAATGGATGACTTTGCGGCCTTTGGGTCGGACGAAGACGACGGAGCCTTTACCCGATACCGCTTCAGGCGCCGCAAAACTGCCATGAGGACATCGCGTGATGGCACTCCTCTCGATGAATCGCCTTCTCTGAAACCTTCCCCATTCTTGGCCGAATTTCTAAGGTAGTTCCTTCCTTTTTTCTTAAACTTTGACTTTGATTTTCCCAAAAATACGGGGACAATGCAGTCACTCGTTAAGTTTAAGTGTTAACCTCTTTACTGGATGCAGCAGAAGTATTTGGTTGCGTCGGCGTGGATCTCCTGCTCATATCATACGCGAATAACAGCTCATATGCGGCGGCTAAGACCCCACATGCCCGGTTCACGTGTGCGTTTCGCTCTCTGCCTTTACCTGCAGTGTCGGCGTATGCTTGCCACAGTCGAGGAAATAAACAGACATATGGGGGTGTCGCTTGCTGCGAACTGTAATAGAGTCCGAGCTAAGTCCTTTGTATGCCTGTGGAGTCGTCTTACCGTCACCGAAGTTGACCTGTTTTATATATTGAGTTGGTGAATATAGACGGTGACCACGACGTCTGAAGGGTGCGTGGTAAAAGGTGGTGTGTTGCCACCAATGTGCTTTGATTGTCCATTGTCTTCAAAGAAATTAACTAGTCCGACGGACGTATTTGACCATTACTACAGTCCTGTAATGGGAAGGCGTCGGAATGAAATCAGTACTAGAACGTCAACTACGTTTGACTGTGAGTTTCCTTGGGCTGGTGCAGTTCTTCGCTTCGTTTATGGGTCAATCCCTCCGATCTATTCGTTGGCTAAGTTGTTTGAATCTATAGTTCACTATCAATGTAGTAAACCATGTAGACTCTACATTTTAGAGGTGGAACTGCTTCCAGATTGTATTTGCTTTGCTTTAGGTGATATTTAGTCTTTTCGAATTTCAATCAAGCAACTTCGGTTTCCTCCGTGCAGTTTTCGGATGTGTCGCTAACATACTCGGAATCCTCCCCAAGGCATGCTCTCTTTGCAGTGTATAAAAAGGATAGTCACCATCGAAACTTTAAATGGCGTTTATATGGGGTGCCTGATATAAGGTCATTATCGGGATTCCCTTTATGCCTTTCGTATCTGCTAATGTGTAACTAGTGATTGTATAGGGCTCATCCCTGTTGCTGCCTTATCTCCCCTCAGGCCATTTGAGACACCGCCCATCGAGAAGTTTGCCCGTGGCGCCGGTGTGGCTACTCCGCAGTACATCCACGTCCTAGAGAATGACTACTCCCTGGCGAAACGGGGAGTTGACGCCGACGAGGAGGAGGAGGGGGAGAAGGACTTCGTGAGCAGCGGTGACTGGGTGTGCGACTGCGCGATGCCCGAGGCTCCCGACCAGGAGCTGGCCTGCGGCGAGGGCTGCGTGAACCGCGCCATCAACGTGGAGTGTGGCTCGCGCTGCCCCGCCCACGCCTTCTGCTCGAATCGGCGCTTCCAGCGGCGCCTCTACGCCCCCACGGAGCCCTTCTACTGCGGGCCGGAGAAGGGCTGGGGCCTCAGGGCCACCAAGGACATTCCTGAGTGAGTTGCTGTGCCAAGGGTTCGTGCCGGGCTTTATTTCTCATCTGAAATCATCGATAAAACTGGAGGAGGTGTTATGGAGAGAGCCATAAAATCTAATGCGAAACAGCGACCTCGCCCTAGAGTTCTGGAGTGACGTCCTAATTGGAAAATATGCTAATGAAACCCCAGTTAGCGCCTCCACGAATTTTTATCTTTCTAGATGTGTCCTTGCAGGAGGACTAAGGTCTTCATTTGGTTTCCGAGTTAGTGCGGAAAAGAGGTAATTTCTGCCAATAAACGATCGAATCTCTTAGGAATTTTTATGACGGCGACCTGTGACCCCACTGGATTTTTGAGGGTTGTGTTTTTCGGTATATGAATTAGGTCAAATGCTTCACCCTTACAACTTGACATTTCTCTTCAATCTTGACAGGACTTGCTCTGAAGTACCAGTGTTTGTTATTCAACACCCTGTTTATTGCATGTTGTTTGGTTGGCTTCAGAGGCGTCCTTTGTCAAACTCCAGTAGATCCAAATCTCGGAGCTGTGTGGTTATTCTAGTCTAAAACAACTCAATTCCTTGTTTTCTTCGTGACCTTGAAGCCAAATGAGCTCTCCTACTAATTGAGTCATCTTCAGGGCTTATACGGCGTGCCGAGTTTGCATTCTTGATTCCCTGAAATGCTCGCTTCCCCGATTTCATACCTGTGGGTTTTGATAGCTGAGTTAGGTCATACCTCTAGTGATTAGTCGCAGAGATGTCGAAAATGTTTCACACCTTTACAACTTGAGATTCCTCTTCAGCTTTACCACTGCCTGTGACGAAGTTTCAACGTCTGGTGATCAACAAGCTAAGGCATCGGGTTTTGGATTGTAGTTTTATAATGTTTTGACTGACATCATATTCCGGTCTGATGCAAATAATCTGTGGTCATTTAAGGTTATCCGGATTGATCTAAGCCTATCTTTTTCGCCAAACGTACTAAATTCTGATGTTTTAGTTTGAACCAGCTTACGGCCGCCGTTTAATTCTCTCAACTGTTAAAAGCGTTCAGTGAACCGCTTTCAGACTAAGGTACATAAATCAATTTAGTCCTACGTTATGGCTAGAAGCTTCACAAGCATCGTTAGTTAGAAACTCCAGTAAATCCGATTCTCATCAGGGGACTTGTAGAGTGCCTTGCCTAAAATAACCCAACTTAATTCATACAGAGGTTTTCGATGATTGAATTTGGTCATACCTCTTGTGTATAATCTTAGTCTTGTTGAAAATGCTTCGCGTCTTTACAACTTGAGATCCCACTTCATTCGTACCACTGATTGCGGCGAGGTAACCGTGTTTGATGTTCAAAATAATCCTTATTAAGGCGTTGGTTTTCGGAATGTAGATGGAATCATAAGTGCATACAGTCACACTGATCTAAATTTCTTTGTCCTCATTTTCGGTTGAAAGTGAGCTTGTATATTCGTGCCCAAAAATTGATTTTTTAAGGTAAACCAGATTACGACAGTCATTTAATAGCATCAACCTTAAAATGCGTAGGGTGAGTCGCCTTCGTTGTATGATACATGAATCATTTGGCCCTGTAATATGGCTGAACACCAAAGCCCATACGACATGCAAATTTTACATTCCAATGTGTTATCTTATGCGGTTGTTCTAGTTCAAAAAATTCAAATTGATCTGGGGGCCGTATATGTCTCTTCCATAATGCGGTTTGATTCTGTATTCCCTGTCGTGGTCATTTTTTCCTCGATTCGGCTAGGGGCGCCTTCATAGTGGAGTACTGCGGGGAGGTGATTGACTTCGCCGAGTTCAAGCGGCGCGTGCGGCACTACGAGCGGGTGAAGCACGTGCACCACTACTTCATGGCCCTCGGGCCTAAGTTCTACATCGACGCCGGCACCAAGGGCAACTGGGCCCGCTTCGTCAACCACTCCTGTGCCCCCAACGCCGAAACCCAAAAGGTATCTCCCCCTCCCCCAAAACCCGCTTATGTGATCAGATCTTGTCATCTGTAGCGTCCATATGATACGTTGATGTGGACATCGCTTGGTAAAGAAGGTATCACCCCTTTAAACCTTCTACTTATACTTCCAGCGCGGGTTCTTCCTAATTGGTAAATCAGATCTTATCAGCTGTAATATCAATATTACTATTAGTGCATTGATGGAAACGACCTTGCTTTTAAGTTTATAAGGGTAATTTGGCAGTGTTCCCTAGCGACATCCACCCAGGTTTATTGTTTCCTGAATAGCTTGCTCATGCTTGTTTGTAGGCCTTTACTTAAAAATTATCTCGACCATCGCCCTTGGCTGTCACGCCAATTGTCTTTTGTGTTTTAAGTTTAATCATTTAAGCCTTATCACAGTCCTATGCACACATTTTTTGAGTGTTAACTTGACAAATCATCTACCCTTTCCTGTGCTCATGAGTTAGTATTTCTCTAAGGGTAACTTCCTTGGTATGTAACGACCCTGCCTATTGGTTTATAGGGTCTTTTGGTAGTGTTTCCTTGGGATTTGGATTCGCTGTTAAAGCTAGTGATATCCACCCGCTGAAAAGCTTACCCTCTCTTCGAAAAGAGCAGTTATTGTTAAACTCTCCCAGCCAAATTTACCGGCGTTATCTTAAGTATTCGTCTACTTTTTGCTTTGTAAGTTTGCATTAAGCAAGTTAAACACGCGCTCATCAGACTGCTGTTCCCAGGTAAATGTGACTCCATAACCTCGCCAATTCTTGTATTTATTTATCGTATTTATTTACCAGGTCAAGTGCCGTGCATATAGGCACGGAATTCTTTTCTCAACAGTGAGTTCTATGGTTGAGGTTCATCTTTCGACGCTGGGTTAGTTTTCGCTTCAATTTCCCTACTGATATTGTCGACCGTCAATGCCTCACAGCATGTGTAAACCCACTGGGCCCATGTTTACCTTGGCTGAGGGAACTATTGTGGCATTTGATGCCATTCAGCGAATTCCATAACATAGTGGTCCTTGTCAATAAGATCTATCTGTCGGTACCTTGAGCGATGGCCTGGGTTTGGATTCAACGAGTGTGATAAAGTACTTGAGAGCCTTTTGAAGCGTCTCTAGGTATTTTCGAGAAGCATTTTCGGTGCTGGAGAAACCTCAACACTAGCTAGAAATGGGTCAATTGTCTGTTGGTGAAGCCACTGCCTTCCTCCCTATTGCAGGGCTCAGCAAACCTCTTAACATCCTCTATGTTATTCTTCCAAAGTTACAGCTCAAAGTTCGTTTCCGCTTGAACTTCCTGCCGCCGGTGTTTTAGTTCAATCACTCTAAACTATGCCTGACCCATGTTTTTTACTCATTTCAGTGGACGGTGAAGGGAAAAATCCGGATAGGTTTCTTCGCAGTCCAGGACATTCGAGCCGGTGAGGAAATCACCATCGACTACCAATTCGTCCAGTATGGGTGGGTCCGCACACCTTTCGATTCACCAACTTCTTCCTCTTTGGAGATCACTATTTTTTATTTGTTTTACAGTAAAGAGGAGCAAAAGTGCTACTGCGGTGCACCCAATTGTTCGGGCATCATGGGCTCAAAGAGCAAGTCTCTGCAAGACAAGATTCGCCTACGCGATGTCAGAGAAGTAAGTCGTCTTATCTCTTCCTCTTCGTTTCACCTCCTCGTTATTTCGTACTAACTGAAATTTCTTTTTCTTCAAGCTCGAGAAGCGAATCGACGTCCTGCTGAAGAAGGAGTTCCTCCTCTCCAAGAGCGACGTGGTCTACTTGATCAAGATCCTCGTCCAGGAGTTCCCCACGCGCTACTCGCGTCTAGAACTCCTGAAGATGCTCGTGCGCACGGAGACGGAGAGCTACTTGAAGCTCTTCCGTCAGTACAACGGCCTAGAGGTGCTGGCTTCCTTCATGTGCGACACCCAGGCCGCCGACTGGGAGATGAAGCTGCAGATCCTCCGCTGTCTGGAGCACATCCCTGTCTCGGAGCAGAAGCAGGTGCAGACGAACTCGGGCCTCATGGACTTTGTGAAGCAGTGGACCCTCGACCCACGCTACTGCCGAACTCGCGATTCCATCTCGGCGATGACGGCGGCTGCCCTTGAGAGTGCTGTGCAGGCCAAGGCTGAGGAGAAGAAGGCTTCGGCTCTAAGTGGGGAGCAGGAGAGGCTAATTGAGGCCAATAGGATTAGGGTGTACCCGCCGGAGGAGGAGCAGGAGATGATTGAAAGCATCCGACAGCTGGCCTCGCTCATCCACGAACGCTGGTCCAAGTTGCCCGTGAGTTGCTTCTCTAACACCCTATTCGAGGCCCCTGGGACTGTTTTAAAAAGTGGTCTTACTTCACGTTTGAAGATCAGGTGGCCAAGGGTGAGTTTAAAGATGTGAGGAATCAAGTGGACGCTCTGTTTGTTCGCTAGGTAGCTGTAAATGCTATGGTCTTCCACATTATCCTGAGAACTCGCCTTTGGATTGGAGCAGGTGATGAGTCAAGCCATAAATAGGACCCACTAGGCTTTACCCCTTGGCTCTCTATCCTACATTCGGGCATGACTTTTACTCATCGATCTTAGTTTGAGTAGCAGTTCGTCATTATCATTATTATTATTAGGCAATCATTTGCGTTGAGTTCGGGTTTACAGATCCAGTCGTGGTCCTATGGCTAAAAAGGTAGGCCAATTCACTGTTAAAACACCTTTTTGAAGTCCTTCATGCACGTTGTGCTATTAATAGGTATGTAAACCAAACAACGCAGTAGTGGTAATCCAAAGTTAATTAAAATTAGGCTTAGGAATTTTTTACACAACGTCTTATTAAGGCTCCATGGAAGGTAGAAGTTCCTAAGTGATAATGGCCTCTTTTTTCAGTTGCAAAACTACCGGATACCTCGACTTGAGCGTGAGGCAACTGAGAAGTCGATACTTCAGTCCTCCAAATCCTCCCTCGTTTCATTATCAGCGTCTGACACCAAAGAGGAAGACCAATTCAAGTCCTGGCGGTCGCATTCGCAAAACTCCAGCAGTAATGGGTATGTGCTGTTCTTATGTCTACATATTCACGTGATTTTGGGTGAAATTGTTTTGGTAGTAGACAATTTTTGAGGCCTACCGTGAAACTATTTCCGTAGTCCAGGTTGAAAAACGCGATAGGGTTGTTTTTTAACGCCAATATGGTAATCATAGCACAAGAGTCCCAGCTATAGGTAACGGTGCACGAGCTCTGCTATTTGAATCCACGAAAATTTCTTTGATTTCAATTGCTCCAAATGATCCCGTCATTTTGAAATAATTATTTAAGGATCATGTCTATACAGGTTTTGCAGTCCCTGATAAATCACAATCTATAGAGTGTTGAGCGAAGATTTTGGTCTCGTTAGTAAAAGAAACAGGATTAGAAAATGCAAAATGTCGTCGATTTGAAGGAAATTCAATTTGCCGTCGAAGAGTTGTGCTCAAAATAATCACTGCCATTAGTGCCTAATCCAGCCTGAATCTGGCTGTAATCTCCGGAGCAAGCCCAAGCTAATTCTTTTGTCAATTAATGCTAGCAACATGGCTACCATTGGTGTCTTACAGTCGGCCGTACATAATTGGTGGGTTCAAGTCCAGGACGCCAAGTTTTGGGAGGATTTATGCATCCCTGAAAACTGGCTGGCAGCCACTTTAGATATTTTTGCGAGGCTTGGAAGGAAAGCTGAACCTCAACAACGACAAAGTCCCAGGAATTCCGATACTGGGGTTTGCCAAAACTCTTTTCCTGGAGGCTTTCAAGGAAATCAGATGTTCTCCGAAGTCGCTTTTTTCTAGCCCCATAGTCTGCATGACAATTCGCCAGTTTATGACCAACTGCGGCCTTGGTGGTGTTCAGGAAGCGCTCTATGGCGACTGTAAAAGCGCGAGTAATAACATCATGTTCTTCCATGATAGATCCGGTAGGGGGAGGGTCCAGTCATCATCATCATCATCACCATCATCCAGTAACTTTGCCATCACGTGTATGTATAGGCGAGCAGTGACCACAATATCTTTATTTTGATGACCCCTGCTAATCATTGCCACTTGCCCACTTGCAGCAGCCGTCATCGGAGGTCTCGGCGGAACCGTGACCAATCGCAGGAGCCCTCCATCAGTCTGTCGGAGCACCGCGCGCGCTTGGAGGCGGAGGCAGCGGCCGCCGAAGCCGCCGCGGCCAAAGCCAAGGCGGAGAAGGAGAAGTCCGCCACAGAAGCCACTCCCGCTTCCCTCGAGGCGGAGCACACTAGTCACACTAATCCGCAGCTTAGCGACCTCGTGGTTCGTGCCCTCAAGGCCCGGGTTCGAGTCCTCAGCGGTGGTGGGGAGATGGACGAGAAGGCGGCCGTCGCAAAGGCTACCGCTGAGCTGAGTGCCATTATTGACGAGTTCAATGCCGAAGACGACACCACTGCGGTAGGTCGTCCATACCTTGGAGCCCCTCAATGACTAGCTTAATTTAAACCGTCAACACAGCCAGTAATTGAGAAGGGACACGTGAAATCTTGCGTGGGTGGGTACTACTGCCATTAATTATTAACGAATGTTTAAAGCCGTGTTAGTAATCGTCTTGGTGTTGTCACTCCACGTATCAGTTAAAGATGCTAAGTAGTAAATGGGAGAAGCTTTAGTTTTCTCCCAAATTCGACTGATGTCAATTGCCATCCAGATCGGCATTTCCACCGGATCCAATCCGGTGCTGCGTGAGCACAATCAGATGGCCGCCTCGTAGTCTCCATTGCAATTTTTCCATTTCACGCTTATAGATTACTTCAAATAGTTTCAGGGGAGCGTTGAACAACGGCCGTAGTCATTCCCTTGTCTCAAACCTAAACTGCTGCAACAGAGGACTGTGCAGATTTGTCTTAAGCATTTGCTCCACTGAATTTAAATGTCCATCGGTTATCTATGGTAATGTATTAATTGGGATCCACTGTACTTTCCATTTCAGCTCATCGCAGTTCTCTGCAAGTTGGCCGAAAACCCCCAGAGTTTGTCGTCCCCACAAACGTCCATTTTACCATCCACCAGAACCAATGAGACGCCCAGCTTGGACCCCAGCTTAAAACTGCCCAAGTTCTGGCTTCCTGCCTTTGATCCAGTCTCCGAGCGCACCTACTTCTATCACACAGTGACCCGCGAGGTGCGCTGGGTCCCGCCCCAACCGCCGCCCAAACGGAGCGAGTTCGAGGAGAGGGTCCACCGCGTGGTGATGCGGCTCTTGCGGCCCTTCCGTTTCTCCAACTGCGTTCTCGGACGCCTGGAGAGTGAAGAGGATGTCAACTACGTCGCTGATCGCTTCACCTCCCACCTGGCGCGCTCGGTAGCCTCTAGGCACTCCACCAAGACCATTACCCCCGAGATGGTCGACCAATGGGGTCGGCAGATCAGCCGTTACCTCACCTCCAAAGGACCGGTGTACAGGCGTAGTAGTGCCCCTAGAACAACAGCTAGAAGTAGCAATGGTGCCCCCGCCTCGGTCGCCAAAGGCAGCAGCAGTGACATGGAGGTCGATGAGGAAGAAGCCTAGCCGAACTGAGACAGTCTAGTCCAAATCCACATGTCTTTACTCCCACTCTGGATGGCAGCTCTCTTTCCCGCGTTGCGTGTGTGTGTGTGTGCGTGTGTTTGTACATAGGAGAACATGACGGTGATGATAGGTTCTCTCTTAAACTATTAGGCAACTGTGCTCTCTCTCTCTCCGTTTTTCCACCCCACCCCACCCCTCTGGCTGTGTAAAATAACCACCTGTGTATTTTTTTCTCTGGTAGCGTGTGTTAGCAGCGTTCAAGTTGGCGACTGCGCCCTCGTTAGGTGTACCTTTACCCCTTGCCCCCTAGGCCTATTGGGGAAACCATTGTGCTGGCACCTGTCGTAGTAGAAACCAAAACGCATGTACCTGTCTTACTGCTTTCCGTCCATCCAAAGAGCCTTTCAAATTATGCCCCTAAGCCTACCTGACGTATTGGAGTGCGAAATAAAATTCTTATTGTGTTGGTGACTGGCGCTTTTACTGTTAAGGGACGCGTTAGACTCTTGTTGGGGAAAAAAGCCAGCTTCATAGCCGCGGGGCTAGGACTGGCACTATGGAAACCAAATCATAGTCTCCTGCCTACCGACGTCATAAAGTGGCCTAAAAATATCTTGAGGCGTGGGCCGTGGGTTGTTATTTTAGGGAGTTGACAAGGTATTTTATGATGGGTTTGAGGGCCTCATTAGGAAATCGATTTGATTCAGAAGAACAAACTCAATAGACAAGGGAATCGCGCTACTGTCGTCAGCGGAACAAACTAGTCTCACACTCCTTAAAAACCACTTTAACGGGGGACCCAGAAAGTTGGGCCTACCGGAGGGTTGGTGCTTAAACGAAGCAAGGGAAATTGCATTGGCCCAAACACACTCTGAGTATGGGATCCTCCATATCGCGTTCAAATTCAGCTAACGTCTCGGTGTAGGTGCAATGGTATTTGCAGCCAGCTAGCGAACAGAGTACCTGCTCGATGACCTCTACATCTTTGGACTTCAGCGTTTCAGACCAACTTTCACCAACTCGGAAGCTGAATGGCATTTCTCGATATGACTCCCCGGTTACGTTTGACTGACCGTAATGCCTCTTAAGATGCACTAACTGCATGAGTCCTCCGATAATTTTGCTAATTCAAACCACTAAAATTCAGTCTAGGTGCCATTATTCAGGAATACAATTTACCCGTATGCTGGCGGACAAAAGACAATAAAGTAAACAGTTAAACTTGTATAATTCCAAAATGCACTATCTCATTCACAAGTTAAAATGCAGTGAGGGACTATAGAAACAGCAATCCAATTGTTCTTAAAGGAAGAATGGCAGTCGCTATTGGTTGGGTTTTGGTTTCATGAAGCTGAGAATGGAGGGCTGATTTGGCGTGGTTTTGGGCTCCGAGCGACGTTTCCCTGATTTGCTCGGCGCTTTCCCCTTATGAGCCTTCGACGGCGCCGGTTTGACAGCCTCTCGCATCGATTCTACAACGTCAACACTTAAAAATACACATGATGCACTTTTAGTCAGCTAAAATGCGTCAATTACAGAATCGTGGATGTATAAAATCTAATTTAAATTAGGCCTTCTTTGCATCTACAGATGCTTCATATGCAGCTGCTCAGTGCTCATAGGTTTCAGCTCCTACCTTAAAAAACACCTTCGCTGCAGGTTTTACAGAGGTCAACTACAGTCCACTTTTACGACTTAAACCGTCCGAGTGTTTGGCCTCCTCAGATCTTAACTCCGCGACGGACGTGCGCCTCACCTCACCTCTTCAGGCGCCCTGGTCGGACATTCAACTTTTCTAACTCGGAAGTTGACCTCGCTTTAGCTCAGTCTCCTGGTTACTATCCTCACCAGGCGCAACCCTCCTATGCATGTTCATTTCCTGCAGGTCAAAGCTGACAAAGGAGCGCACAAGAGGACCAAGCAAGAGACCAACTAGATCCACCTGGTCTCTACAGCGTTCCGAGTCACCGACATCCAAAGATTCAAATCCCTAGAGAGGAGCTACGACCAAGCAATGTTCCTTCTTTCTGTGGAAGTATGAGGTACTGACAGTACCTTCAGGAGGATTCTCCTTCTCTGCATCGGCGGCACCCTCCTCAAATTGCAGGCGTGCCTTCTTTGTGGTGATACCAGAGGTAGGAATAGAACCGCCTCCTTTATCCCTGCAACAGGTGAGTAAAATCGCAAGATTAATTTAAGACAAGGATTTAACGAGCCGTTTCCACCAAGAAGGGGAATTATTGTGCCTTAGATTTGGGTTACTCCTTAACAAGATTTGCTCACAGCACACCTAAGTGCATTAGTCGAGGGGGTCGAACTGACATTACACCCAATTTAACACCCCACACTTCCAAATGATTTAACGAGTTTCAGAACCCCTCTTTGAACCTGCTACAACATGTCGTTTGCAGCGAGTTGTCAATAAAGCAGGGTGAGATATGAAGAAGGCGCAATAAAGGAGATTTATGGCGCTCACTTGAAGGCTGCATCAGGGTTCTCCCCGACAGAGTGACGTTGTCTAACGACGGGTGAGGGGGAATTGTCGGTGGGCATTGCCCACTCCAGATTCGACTGATAGCGCGCATGCAATGGCTTGGTCGGCTGAAATTAAAAATGCAACAGTAAATTTGGACCCTACAATATTTTGCAGCATCTTCCTTTTTCATCGCAATTAAATTTCTGTAAAAATATAAAGTCCCTTTTCGTAGTTTCGAAAAGTAGTTTTAGGGTGAATCACAATTCTTTCACCAGCCTAAATCCCTTTTTCATTGATCACGTAGACGATGAAAACGACTGAAATGATTGATGACTGAAGTGGGAGGGAATAAATGAAGGCACCGTGACAATTCGCCGTCAATATGAAGCGATTATACTAGGAGCTCAATGAAGTTTATTTTTAGCAAAAAAATGCACTTCGTTGCGCCTTTCCATTGGCGTAACGTTAAGGCCCAGGCAGTTAAAATGCGCGGCCAAAAGTCCAGCCCTTGACCAGCTGAGCGAGAATCCTTGAAGTGGGAGTTGAGAGGTCACCTTCTTGCATACTCCCTAGGTGAGATTAAGGTCAAGTCGAAGTAAAAATCAAGGTCATTGCCCTATTCTGCACTTTAGCATTAAAAACGATACCTCTGCTACTACTTTTTATGTGACCCATAAAGTTGGGAAGTCAATGAAATGAACCACAAGGGATCTTTCAGGTCATGCCGTAAGTTCTGTCCCACATTTAACAAGTGGATAAATACTATATTTAATCAAAGTTTTATTAATCCCTGTACGTTCCTTGAACATCTATGACTTTCTTCCAACTATTAGCAAGCTTATCAATATCTTCCAAACTGTAAAAATCGCTTGGTTTTGTTTCGACGAACTCAACATTTCTTTCGAGTCATACTCACACATCGATCGGCTATGGGCGTAGCTTCCCCATCACTATTTCCCTCCGTCTCCATCTTTTCCACCGGCTGAGGTGTCCTCTCGGCAGAGCCAGGGGTTTTGAAGAACGCCGTGAGGGTTCGATGGCCAATGGGTGTCTGAGTGGGGTTACTGGAGGGGGTCACAGATGTCTGGTGGCTGGCGGATGCCAACGGAGGTGGCGGGGCAACTTGTCCGGCTGCTTCGAAGACGAGGAAGAAGCGAGCCAGGCGGAAGGCGGCTCTGCCTTGCAGGGAACCACCCGAGCTTGTGGCCTTTAAGGGGAGATGTCGGTTATACCTAATTCGACACAAGTCCCCCTACCACTACCGAGATAAAGAGCTTGAAAGATCCTTGCAGTCAGAGATAAAACAGTGTCGTTTGAAAATAATAAAAACTAGTTAGGATACGATAATTTTCTGAAAAGGAATAAAGAAATAAGGAATTTAACTAATCATTTACTTCACTTGAAAAAACTTGGAGATGTTGGTTCATTTAGTAGGAACGTGGCTTTCTCATAAAACTAAATGTTTAATACACGACTTTCCCATTAAAACAATTACAAATGAATGACAAAATAAAGAGCTTGAAAGAACGCAGTGTCTTTGGGATAGGGGTTAGAATACAGTAACCCCTAATGTATCGCGGCACGTAACTTCCGAGACGACGAATTAGAGAAGCGGTTTTTACGGTATCTACTTGATATATATTTGAAATTTTAGAAACATTTTAAAAGGTTTACAGTACCGTTCGCTATTCCGGAAGTAACAAGAGAAATTGCTATGAAATAACACCCGAAATGAAGAAGTGACCCAGCGATAGTTGAATCAAGAAATTGCGAGGGATTGAGGAATATCTTAAATCCTACGAAGGTGTATTCGACTTAGCGGTTTACATCGCTTGAAAGAATTATGAATTCAACCAAATTTTGAGGTGGGGTTTTTTCAAAAATTCTAAATGGTCAACACACAAAGTAATTACCCGAGCATCAAAAACGCAATAAAAGTTTAAGTGGCCTTACGTCCACTGCCAGACAACCAGTAAGCAGATCGCTCAAGCTCGCACGGCTCAAGACTGTTCACATCCAATCAGTGCCCTGAGTTCATCTCTTCCGGAATGCATGCGTATTGTGGAATTTGGTGAGTACACACCAAGGCGAAAGCCTACCCAATGCTCTACACGTTACATTTAGGCTTGGCCAAATATGTTTCTGCTTAATCTACATTCATCTTGCTTAGTTAATTGATAGTCTTGCAGTATTGACAAGATTGATAAAAGTGGGATGATATCAACGACCGGCAGATAACGACAATTCTCAAAAAAAGTTACACACGTATGGCTACAAGGCATACAAGTGAACTGTATCGAATTAACTGGTTCTTTGTGCCAAAAAACACTACCTTGGGTATTAAATAGCAACTCTACACCTAATAATAGCATTTTGTCAAAATAAGTTGACGTTTTGAATAATCATCGGTACATAAGCGCTAAATATTTGTTCCAAAGAATTTTCAATTGTAATTAAACCTCAAAATATCGAAAACTACAGCATTCATGATAAAGTGTTGTTAATACCAACTCACCCTGTTCGGAGTCGACTCAAATAACGACGTTGCCTCCGCAACCAAAGGCGAGGAGGCCAGTTCCTGGACCTCGGCGGAGAGTTCCTCCCTGACCTCCTTAATCCTCCTCAAATCCCACGCTGGTTTATCAGGGGGGTTGTGGATTCCTCTCAGCGGTTTCGCAAAGGCCCGCTGAGCAGCTAAGAGACAGGCACAGACGGCGGCTGCAGCTGCATCACCCGACATTCGGTGGAACTGGCTGCTAGACGCCAGCGAGGCATCATCGTCGTCTACATAACCAGACAGAGCGTCCTGGCAACGGCGAATTGTGTCTGCCAGATGTGTAAGAGCAGATGCGTGTGGTTGGAGACGAAAGGCGTCAGCGGAATCCAGCGTTGAAGTGGCTTCCGACTCCGTCATGCAGACTGGGTAGGAGAGGACGAGCTAAAAAGCGTCGACGACTAATAGATAATTTTTACCTGACCAGGAAGAAGGGAGTAGCTGGCAGCCACACGCCGAAGGAGGGCTAGGAAGGACTTCCCGAATCCACGGAATGGTTTATTGATGATCATGGCGAGATCGATGGAGCTTTGGATGTTCACAGCGACTGCGAGGTAGGATAGAAGAGCCCGCGATATGGGGTCAGTCTAAATATTAACCTAAAAATGGAACCTTACATCCTTGAAGAGTTCTGAGTAAGGATAACATAATTGGAGCGCATGTAAGGGCTTGAGATCAGGCATGCTGGCAAAACGCAATTTCGGAACACCGATTGCGATGAGGAGTTTTACGACGATGACTTCAAACCATGTCAGTTGATTCGAAACAACTACGAATTCAGTAGAATGCAAATCTTGCACTAAGGAAAGATTATCCCCATATTCTTCCTTAATTGCTAATAATAGACGAACTCGATCGGCGATATTACAGGTAGTTAAGACATCTTCAACGGCTCGAACGAGTTCGCATTCACCCATTTTAGGATTGAACAGGCGCTGTTTACTCACTTCAATCCACAGAGTTGTTAATTCATTGAAGGAAAACTAAGTAAAATGATTCACATAAATTAAAAAATACCTTCTCATCAATTTTGAGGTTAAATAGTGCTAACTCCAGTACGTTGTGCTCATGCAGTGGTCCAATGAATGTTTCAAAATTATTCCTCTGAAGTGTATGTTTTGAATAAATCGAGTATAGGTAAACAAGAAGACTCTGGTGCCTAAACTCTTCATTTGGGCTCTCCCATTGACCAATTTCAACGACTTCCATAGGTAAAACTGAGTAAGCCCTTTACAACTACCTCACCGAAACGAAATTCGTATACACGTGAATCATGGGTCGCTCATAGAAAATAGTCGAGTATAATAACCTGGCAAATTCTATTTACTTGAAGTCAAAAAAACATCAAAGCAGATATTTTTGATAAAATTTACAAGAAAAACTACGAAGCACTAAATCAAATAATTGGTGTCTAATCAGTAACTCAGCTTATGAGATATTTAGTTTTAATCAAGCATTTTTTTACTAAGAAAATTATTTATGAAGTAAAATATCTAACAGACACAGAAATTTGCCTTCATACGCAATTTTAATGAGTCGAGCGTGTTCAATAGGAGTTATTTTGAAGTGTCCGTTACGCGGAATTGCGACTCCTCTGGGTGGTTGCTTCACGTTTTGCTGCGTTATGTTTCTCTCTGAACCAGAATGTGCAACTCTAACTCAAATGCTTTTATCAGGTGTCAGACTTGACGGGAGAACATTAAAAGAATATCGTGAAATAAATTTCAACTTTCCAAATGGTCATCCAAACGGGGGTTGCTGTATTGTAAATATCGGTGCTACGTCCGTTCTGGCAAAAATTTCTGCTGAGGTAGTTGAACCGAAGCACTACAGACCCTCTCAAGGGGTCGTTTATGTAAATTTTGACGCTACTGCTGCATCTTATCTTGACGGTACTTAAGTCTATTTCTTGGAGAATTTCGTTGCCGGTAATTTATTTTTCTTAATACGAGATTTTCTTTGTATTTTATGGAATCAAAGGTCGAAAAAGGAGCAAAAGTCGTGATGATGAGGGTCGGAGACTTTCATGGGTCCTTCAGACCTGTCTACGAGATTGTGTTGACGTGGACGCTCTGTGTATTGTTGCCTGGGAAAAGGTATTCGCCATTCGCGTCGACCTTAAGGCCCTTTCCTTCGATGGAAACCTCGGCGATTGTGGAGCTCTTGCTGCTCTGGCGGCGCTGGCCAGCTTCAGAAGACCAGATGTCTACGTCAATGACGAAGGAAGGGTATGCATTCTGCTTACATGATAGGTGTTCTAATTTTTATTTGACGTCTTGAGAGGCTTAAAAGTTATACTTTTTCTCCGTATTGTGTTCCATTGACACCGTGCGAGTTTGAAGCTATGGGCTGCAACGATATCTTTATTATGCTCTCATGGTTAGGCGATAGCCAAAACCATTTCCTATTTTGTGATGAATCTATTTAAGTTGGCACAAGTGATACACGGATGCACATACGGTTTAATCCGTTGGGGGACGTTGGGTCAGTTTAGTAGGATCTTAGTGTAGCCAACTTCTACAGGTCGTGGTTCGAGTCTTTATTGCGACCTTAATTTTCATTTCAACTATTCGATCGTTCAAAGTAAACTCGATGTAAATGATTTGAGTCCACCATCGTGCTGGTATTCATCATTTCCCAATTTGAGGAGATATTTGCCTTGGCAAAAGGGATACACAGGTAGTTGTTGTATTCTTACTGCAACTTTCCCGCATTTATGCCAAGTTGCTTCAGTTTCTGATTATATTCGCACTCCTAATTCGTACACAAAAGTAACCTCAACATCGATGTAACGTTTTTATATCATTTCATTTTCTCACGATTTTAGGCGTCTAATTATCATGGAGTTTCTGGTTAGTTATATGCCTTTGGGGTAACTTTAAAACCAATTTGGGAATATCAGTTTGTGTGTTCAATTATTCTGGCTTCCTCGGTTAGTTCTCTGACTAAACGTCATGTTTCACAGCTCAGTAGCCTAGACCTGAGATCCTGGTTCAATTCGGTCTTCGTCCTTACAATGATTCCTTCGTCATGATTGAACTGTACATATTCGCCCAACCTGTCAATTTGTTTCCCCCATTCAAGGTCGTAGTTGACGTGGAAATGCGCCATCGGCCGCCAGTCCGCCTGAATTTGCGTCGCGTGCCAGTGCTGGTGAGTCTGGGTCTGATCTCCGGCGACGCTAAAGTGGTGCTGCTGGACCCCACGCAGCGCGAGGAGGCCCTGCTCAAAGGCGGTCGCGTGCTCGTCGGCTTGACGTCTCACGGCGAGCTCTGCTGCCTCCACACCTCCGGCCTCACCACACCCATTCAGCCCGCCAGTCTCACCAAGTTAGTGCCGTAATAAATGTCTACACTGCTGTTGGGTTTTACCAGGCCATCCCATAAGTTCTGTCCGGTCGTAACCTTTTTTAGATATAGCGAAATTTCTAGGGAATTATATTATATCTAATGGAGCCGAAAAGTATTTCCATGCTTAGGTGTGTTTAAACTAATTAAATTTTATTTTGGAGATTAAAATCCTACTAACATGGGAGTACCGCCCAGGAATAGCTTGAGGCACATAGTGTAAGTTATGAGTTAAAGAAAGGAAACTCATGTAGCCGAAGCGGTTAGAAGCACTCACTTAGTTTATGGCGAGGAACGCGTGAAAGAAAGACGATTGCAGACGATGAAGATCGAGCAGGATGTCCAGTTAACATGTCCAGTCCAGCTTAACAGAACACACAACTATTACATGCTTACTATAAAAAGTTGATTACCTCCTAAACATGAATCCCAATTACTCCTCCTCCCTCCAGGTGTATAAACATCGCCACCTCCCGCGCCAAGGCTCTTGTGGCTCTGCTGAACCGTGTGCTGAATGGTCTCGAGCGTCAACGCGCCGTCCTGGCTGCCCAATCGATGGCGCGACACTCCGACCTCGATCGAGCCAATCAGATGCTGCAGGACGTGCCATTGGTCCTCAGCTCCACCGCCTTCATCGACTCTGGCAGTGGCCAGTGCGAGGAGGGTGAAGTGGTCTCCGATGACGATGGAGACGCGGAGACGGGCCCTCACCGAATGGAGATTGAGGGAGAAAGCGATGAGGAGCAGAAGAAGGAACCGCTGACTCCCAGGGATCCCTACGGGGTGATTGAGGTGTCCAGCGCCTTGGCGGCGAAGGAGAAGCCGGAAGAGGCACAGACGATGGGGGAGAACTGGGGTGTGCTGTCGATTGAGTCAGATGAAACGGCGATTTCTCGTGCTTTGAAGTCACGAGGGGAGGGGGTGAGGAAACGACCGAGGCTGATGGTGGTGGAGGAAGAGAAGGCTGGAAATGATGGCAGTAGTGACGACGAGGAGGAAGAAGTTACTGTGAATTTGCTTTGATCTAAATACACTTTGATACAGTCTGTAATATGTATTATATCTTTCTGAATACTGGCGCAGAGGGTTTAATTTCGTTCAAACTCCTTAACTGGGATTAAACAACCAATACTCGCCTCCATGCAACAAGACTGACCATTGGATACGCGAAGCTTAATTTGCCCAAACCCAGATGTAACGGATAGGGCGTTGGATTAGCAACTACCTCGGTGTGCTCGCCGAACTCCGCTTCCAATGATCTGCCCTTTCTCGGTATTTGTGCAATCTGAAATAAGTAAATTCAGGGCACTCCTGAGTCGTGCTAGGGGATTTGTGAACAGCCAGCCTTAACGATCTGCTTGCCAGTTGGCAGACATTGAATAGGAATTACTAATAGTAAACGTAAGACCGTTAAGTTATAGATTTTCGAGTTGCATATCGATTAATCAATTGCAGACCGCTGATCCGATTATAGATATTGATGTGCGGTATTTTGGCTACTTGGATTAATCCATTGAAGATACTGATAACGCCTCTATGATTGTTCTATTTCAGAACAACCTGAACCCAATCCTGTACCCAAAAGAATCCTTAAATGAAATCAAAGTATATGAAAACGCATAAAGGGCATAAATATCTCACTATATACAAATATATTGCCCGTAGTAGAATGGAGGAAAACTATGAATACAAGTTAGGCGAATAAAAATGGAACCGGCCGTGGAATGCTTCCAGTGATGGGAAGAATTAATATTGTTCCTTTGGAGAAGAGATAGCCTCAGCAATATTATACCAAGCTTGTAGGTAAACGTACGATCTGCTGAGTATCCCTAATTATAAAATTATTTAGCTTTAATAATACTCTCAATAGAATCAAAAATAACTACTTTCGTATAGCCATGTTAGGAACACTCTAGTATTATTTGCGTACTTATAATCACATAGCAAAACACGCGCTTATGCAAAAGCTTAGGTCGTGGTTGATTGGCCAAAATATCACAACTAAATTTAAGGCCTGTTATCAAAGATTCTACTATGCCTCATGTTCGGGCTGATATATCATTTTTTATCCAGATAGAATCTTTCCACAATATAGATCTCTTTCAAAGGGGGTACGTTTAAGTTCGTAAAAGTGTTATTTTTGCAGTTATTACCAATTACGGTATTGCTTGAAAGCCGGCAACTCCTCTTCACCGGTCAGTACTTTTGGACAGTCAGCTATCGCCATATACCCACCGGTTATTTTTAGTCGAGATTCTGGGGCAAGCATTATCTATGGCGATAACTCAAGCCAACAGTCCATTTCCAAGGGCTGCAGTTCAGCGGCTCTCATCATGTATCAAAAAGAATCAAATAACTTCAATGAGGCTTTTGAACAGCAGATCCAAGTCAATGTTGGAATGTCACAATTAGAGGATGTCTTTAGTCAGATTGAGCTCATGTTCTGCGCCGAGTTGTGGTTTGCCGAGGAAACGGAGACGTAAGGCGTTGATATTCTGTAAGCATTTCTTCATCATTCAGTGACGTGTCTAATGACAAATTGGAATTGCTCACATCTCATCAAAAGAGAGTTCAGATGTCGCCCACGCGTGGAATATGTGACCAATTCAACATCATCTTCGACTTCCTCCACCTCTGTGCTGTTGAATTCGCCATTCAGGGCTATCTGACTAACATTCAGCCAGGTCTCTACAGGTATTCAGTTCGATTTAACTTCTTAGTTAGTCTTTTCTGTTTTCAAGGTCGGGCTCGATCAACAATAATCTTCAGTCGTTGGCAGCCTATGAGAACTATGCTAAGCAAACCTGGAAGGATATGATTGTCAGTAGTTCACCTCTGGTGAGTCTTCAGAGCATATTTTGAATGAATGTATTATTAAATATTCATGGGATCTGCTCCCGTTCAGAATCAAGGTGTATACATTAAACGCTCCTTGAGTTCGGTAAGCTGCTGCATGAAGAAGGCATTCAATGTTCTAGCTATTCCGACCAGATTTAGCCATTTTGGTTTCTCAAACAGTTGTTTTTTTGCTTCGGCAGCATTAACGCACTGATTTTGTTTTTCAATTAATTTATTTTAGAACGACGATATCCACCCCTTTGCCATAGCGACACATCGTCATCTCTGTCAGGCCCTCTTGTCTTCGCGGGAGAGAATGTACACCTTCTGGCACGATATCGCTATTTTTCTCGAGAAAAACTTCCACCCCAGCTCCGGTTCGTTGCTCTTACTGCTCAATTTCGTTTGCCATACTTCTATAACATTCCAAAAATATACTCCTTGGCGAAGATATTAGCTTAGTGAGATTGGCGTTTTAAAGACCGTGTAACGATTTTTTTGGTCCTACTTGGAACCCGTAAACTCGCGACTCGTCTTAGTCTCATAGCACTTTCTTTAGTTAAGGAGGTACCTCATTACTCCTGCACATTCTCTAACCACACAAAGTCACTAAGGTCAAGTGATTTTCTTAACCCGCGGGACTATGACCTCATTTGTGCTTTTACGGGCTTTGTTTGCCTGTCTTGATTTGCATACTCCTCACAATCTCGTTGAATTGTCTTTAAAAAACCGTCATATAACAAAATACGTTGCGTTGCAGTAGACCTTTTGGCGGTTTGCTGGGAAAATAAAAGCTCTTTCATTGTTCCATGGATTCCATTTAAGACCGCATTAATTATTTGTTCAACTAGAATACGCGTGTCACGTTCCGCTATAGTACGCAGTTCATCAAACAGTACTTTTTGCCGGTGTTTGTAGGTGTTATGAGATTCTCTAAACGTCATGTCATGTGAATAGTTACACGTTCTTTATGAAACCTTCAATTTCGATTTTGAATGGGATTTCTAAAAATCGCCAGCTTGAATACCAAACAGCAACCGAGTTTTATGAAATTGGGTAGTCTTTACGTTCTTATAAAATTCAGTTTGCACTGGTGGAGTCTCAGCAATCATGTTCTCAAAAGTTCTTTATGTGGAGTCACCTCCTTTGAAGCAATGGAATTGGAATGTATTTGAATTACTGAATAAATTGTCTCGTGTCCAACGGTGGTTTTTCTGGAAGTATTCCAGTTCAACAAGCTTTTTTCATTCTTGATTTCACTAGTGAATTTGATCTTTCCTCGTTCACTAATCACTTTTCCACTATTTGTTTAGAAAACGCCAACCTCCGGGGCTTGCTAGATCGTTTAACATCGAATTTCCAGGTATGTGTGGTTTGTATCTACCCCTATTCACGTATTCTACAACTCCTACTCTTTTGATTGCTTGGAAGTCGTTCTAGCAGCTCTTTTATCGTCATTTTTTCGCTGTAATTCCAGCAACTCTCAGCCGAGTCGGAGATGGCCAATCAGATCGCGCAGGACGTCTCTCATCTGGCCTCAGAGAATCAGCAGATCTTCCGGCAGCTCTGCGAATTCCTCCACGGTGTCCCAAGGGTCTTCCGCCACATCCAACGCAAGTCGCATCAAGTCAGGGTAAGATCCACTCGCTTGGAGGTCGCAGCATTCGGTTCTTTCACCCTCTCTCTCTCCTTTACCCATTACAGATGAAGCGATTGGCTGAGGCCTTCTTTGTGCAGGAACTGCAAATTCCCCAAGTTTTGGCTGTTTTCGACCCCGCGTAAGTTTATCTATTTGTTGTGTGTTTATTTGTCATAAAATGAGGTCAGATCAGGCACAAGCGGCTCTGAAACAGTTGGACAACACGCTTCTTAAAATTTGCCCAAAACGTAATTAGAATTGTAAGCCACATGTGCTGAAGAAATGTTTTCTTTAATTATGTGTCTCAGCTTGCCATAAAATTTACAACTTAATTGTAAATCTATGCATGTTCTAACGTCAATTTCACCCGGTAGTTTATGTGTCTGCTATCGGTGAAACTTTAAGTCGATTTTCCATTTCGTATAGAAAATGTGATGGAAAATCATACACCTTATATAGAACTTATTTCTTCCTCCCAAAAGCGGAAATACGTTTTCGAGCTATAAATTTCACAAACTCAGGAATTGCATGAAGGTGAATTTGTTTGTTTGTCTGTCTGCCTGAGGTTAAATTGGTACAATTCTGCAACCTCGGGAAACATTGCTTCTCAGAGTCAGTTAGGCATAATTGTAGGTCCCAAGTGCAGTCATTTCATCTGAAATTACGGGTTGGAGAAGTTTATTATCTTGTTCGATGTCTCAGATTGTCTGTAATGTCCGTAAATTACCCTATGCACTAACGGTTCATCTTTATGACTATGCGTGATGAAAGTAAACCAGGAATTCATAACCTGTCGTTAATTCCATCAATAAAACCATTTGTGGAATTTAATGCTCTTACTACGGAGACCAAACAATGCTTGTGGGTATTGATAACTTTCCTTAAGAAGTTTTGCTGGAGCTCATCACTTATTTAACCTGAAATTGATTTGAATTGGACGCACGCGGCTCTGAAACCGTGGGACACAACTGAGACGCTTCTAAAAGTGTCTCCCCTTGGCATTAATTGAAAGTTTAAGTCTTATATGCAATCCATTCATTTGAATTCATTGTCAGGGGAAATGCATTCTGTAGTTAGATGTCTCGGCTCAATTTTATACCTCCGAAAGTATGTTTGCTGTCAATAAAACTTGCTTTTACCACGGAGATCGAGCTATGTTGATAGATGGAACTCGTTACTTCCTCCACAAAAGCCAGTGGCACGAAATAGATGTTTTTTAGAAGGACTATTTGTTTGTCTGCTTATTTACCCTAAAATTAGGTTAAAGTGGGACATGTCTGAGACCGTGGGGTGCATAATCGAAACTCCCCAACTTTATGTTCTTACTGCAGAGATCAAACACAAGTTGGACCTGTCCGTTTCTAAGCGCTTATTGTTGCTCATTACTTCCGCCCATAATTGCTGTGAGTTTAGTGAGCCGCCCCAAATTATACAAACTCACTAATTTCAACCTCTTTCGAAAAACAAGCAGCCTTGGATGGCTTTGTAAAGTCCTAATTTGCGTGAACTCAAAAAATGCGTGAGTTTCCACTTGTTAATTTCAATTATTTTGAAGATGAGCTTCAGAGTGCTTGTTGGATCTCATTGCTTGAGCCCAAGAAGGAAAACTATTTTTAAAGCCACAATTTATGCAAACACAAGAGTTTTGCGAATTTCAATTTATTTGGACGATCACTTTCGAAGAGTTTGTTGGAACACTGTGCAAACTCAACAATAGCCTGAATCACGATTTGGAAGATCACTTTCAAAGTGCTCGTAGAACCCGTCACAAGCGAGCTCTTAAGTCACGAATTGCAAATTAGGAGGGCTAAGTACTGCTTTTTCGAACATTAAACGCTTTCAAATTGTCGATGATAGGCTTGTCAAATTTTTGAGTTATGCAAACTCACGTATTTCTGAAGGTTGAACTTGTTACTAAATGTGGATACTATCATTTCGGAGCTCCAACAGATCAGTTTCCAAATGCTTGTAGGAGCTGCTTACCTCTGCCAAGAGGTATGACAAATTTTTCGAGCCATAAATTGCGAAAACACAAGAATTTCATGCATTCCAACCTGTTATTTGCTACGAGTTCTAGGACCCAACAATTTAGATAGATCAGTTTTATAATGCCCATTACTTCCGCCTATAGACGGCAATAAATTGGTGGAGCAAAAATTGGATGAATCTCAACATATTATAGACTGAATATGCTTATTAAAGATTTAAAAAATATGTTTAAAATGAATCTAGGAAGTAATTGCTCTCCTCTTAAAGCGACGATATGTAGGTCGAGTCCTAACTTGAGTAAACTCAACAATTAACTGAGTTTCAACTTATTAATGGAGATTAATTTCATTTATTTGGATTTTTAAACATTTTAGACAAATCTTCCAAAAGGCCTGTTGTAAATTATTCCCACCCTTGAGAGAAGGGGTTTGTCCAGACATAAATTATGCAAACTCACAAATTGCACGAAATTCAACAAAGTTCAGCGAAATCTCGAATTCCATGTACTTCAATTCGATAAAGAAGGTGATTCCTTGGAAATCTAACTTGGGCAATCTCTCGAATCACACGATTTTCGAAGGTCACTTGCTGTTATTTGGAAGGTCGAACAATTTAGACTGATCAGAAACGCTACCTCTAGAGTCGATAATAGTTATAACTCAGGCAAACTCACTAATTGCACGAAATTGAGCCATTATAGGAGATTATTTGCTCTTGTTTCGAAGCTTACACAATTTACACTTATCAGTTTCGAAGTATTCAGTACTTCTACCCAATACGAAGCTCAACTTGTCATGAAATATCGTAAAAAAATGTGCTAGGTCCAACATTGTGGACAGACCAGTCGAAATGCTTGTTGGAGTTCATTGTTTACGCCCAAAAGAGATAGTGGGTTTGTCGTTCCTGAACTTATGCAAACTTACGTTTCGAAAGGCTTGTTAGTCGATTTCTAGCTTCAGCATGGAGGTTAGTTGCTGTTATTTCGAAAAGTGTGCAATGAAGGCAGGAACTCATTACTTCCGCCCCTGAAGGATAGCAGGTTTTTCGAATGCTAATTCTTTTTTTAAATCATGAATTGCACGAGGTTCACCCTGTCATAAAACGTAACTACAATTATTTCTACAATTTGGATAAATTAAGTTCAAAATAAATGCAAGAAGTAATTAACCCCCTTCTTAAGGTGACAATAAGTTTGTCGAGTCCTAACTTCTGCAAACTCACAAATCGCAGGAGTTTCAATATATCGATGGTGATTAATTTCTTCTATTTTTGATTTTCAAACATTTTCGCGAAATCTTTCAAAATGCCTGTTGGAGCTCATTATTTCCAAGTGGGGGGATAACGAGTTTTCTCAGTCATAAACTCATGAATTTCCTAACATTCAACTTGTTATAGAAGTCTAATTGGTATTATTATAAAGATTAAACAATTAAGTTTCAAAATGCTTCTAGCGACGCACTATCTGCCCTAGAAAGAAATGATAAGTTTGTGGAATCCTAACTTAGGTAACCTCACCAATTGCATAATAATTGCCGTGGTTTAGAACTCTCCATTTCGAGTCCTAAATTCTAAACACTCAAGATTTGTCAAAATCATAGATTTATAGGTCCCATTCAATCGTGTTTGGTCCCTTATTTTCACCCAATCATAATAGTAAATAAATCAGGAATCAATTTTCTATCGTCGGTTCCATGCAGTGTTTCATGTCTACTGTCATAAAATGTAGTGCTCTTATAACATATATCATTCATTGTTGACAGATCATTTTCGAAATGCTTGTGCATTACCCCATTACTTCCCTCAAAAGTGTTAAGTTCGTTGAGCCCCTAACATCTTAAAAGTCATGAATTGTAATTATTATAAAGGGTATGTCCAATGATTTCCCCCAAAGTGCCTCATGTTTCGTATTCATTAATTACCTCCGTCATTCCAACTAGCGGTGATTATTTCAATTCGATCTCTGCGTGATAGTATTCCCGCTCTTTCTTTGCCTCTGCGCAGTGTGATCGGCCACGAAGCCATGGCAACAGCAGTGCGCCAGTCGGCCTACTTTCGGTGTCTCCCGGAACTGCCCGTATCTTGTCGCCAATTCGATGGCGACGCCTCCAACATTCCCATCATCTTCGAAGACGTCTACGTTCCACTCACTGATGTGAGTCACACCCTCTTCTTCTCTCACATCTTTCAATTTCCCCTCTATCGGAGAATTTCGAACCGCTCTGCTTAGTGAAAGCTTCACTTTTTCAGTTTGCAAACGCAAAAAGTTTTAGCCGCTCCTTTATTACTAACGCCCCGTATTTCGAGTAGCAGGCTTGCATTTCTTCGTCACTAACATCGTTGAAATCGTCAAATTGGTTTCTACTCTTAAACCAGCTGCGTCTATTACGGAATCCACTCAAATGCACTGTCGTCAGGGTCATATTCACACCCTTTGGGCTAGTGGTTCTTTACTGCTAGTCGCGTGCCGTAGTCTTGCCTGCTCACGCTCCGCGTTTGCACTTTGAATTGCCTGTTTGTGAGTGTTAAATCGAGCTGCTTCTAGTAGCGGCAATGACCACCAAGAGCTCATTAATGTCGTCTGAACGCGTGAGCCAATGGGAGGCGTGACTTTAGCAAATTGCCGGTTTTACTCTGCCGGGCCTTTGATTGCCTTTTTTGTCTGGTAATGCCTTGAGTCCAGGGGATTCTCAAAAGCCGCATCAACTCGCCGGTCTATTAATGTGCTCTCGTATCGATTCTGGTGGTGCTGTAGGTTAATTTTTTCTTCTCTGAAGAATCCAGTGAATTCTGGTCGTCCATTCTCTTTGTCATTTCCTATGAGACAAATGCGCCTGCTATTTCCGATACGTGTCTCATCGAAATAACGTAATATGTGAAAATTCGGCACATTTAATGCATCCAATCTTGAGCCTTTTTGCAAATCTCAATGATTGGTCTTTTTTCTGATCTCATTGCCTCAGCAACCAGAGGTAATTGGGTGCCCTTGTGCTTAAGAAAAAGGCGAAGCGAGGTTTGCATCATCAAGTCGCTGATCTGTGTGCTATTTGCCAACAGGATGGCAAATTAGGTTAGTCGTGCCTTGGAATTACGGTCTTGGTTGGCTTTCTACTTGCTTCAGATAATGCAGCGGCCGTTCTAATATGAGTCACGCAAGATTAATCAGTTCCGCTTCTGGAGAATTCCCCTTGTTGATGGTATATCTTCAAGAGCAATATTTCATTGTCTCGCTGTTAATATCAACAATGTACTCCACACTTCTACGCAATCCGAGGACGCAGTGTTATTGTCAAGGAGTGACAGCTTAAATTGACGTGCTCCCCAACGTCATCTTAGGCTCCTTGTTTGTTACTAGGCCGAATGCGAGACCCTCATTATGAATCCTGATGGTTTCACTCAAAGAACTGTCATAATCTAGCACTTGGAGTGACGTGAATCCATAAACAGGCGGGGCTTAGAAATTGTGCATCTTATGCATATAAACAGGCAGGATGTTGGTGTGAATTAGCCAACACGCTCCTCGGAAACTATCGCATTGTACCTCTGCTTTCACATCAGGCTCAGCGCAACGGCATTGTACAGTCCTCCACCTCCGCCGATGTGGTTGTTCCAGAGGTCTCTGCGCGACCTATGCGACGCATTTTGGACGAAGAAGTCCTCTCCAAATTCACTCCTGCTCCTCCTCGACCCGGTGAGTTTACGACTCGGTTCTTTGTGATTTAATTTCGAAGGTAAACGACTTTTCTAAGCACTATTTCTTCTGACTTATGCACGAAGAATACCTCGAGCGAAGTGAAATTGACAAAAAGTGGTCCATGCTAGTCTCTTGGTGGGAGGACGGAGACATGAGTCGATGAGAAGTGGAGAAAAAGGTTGTGGGACATTCCACTCCAGATAAAGATCCGAGGCGTGAGGTCCAATACCGTCATACCCGCTTCCAACGCGGTTAACGTCTCAGTATTGGTTTGGTGCATACGTCTACCATTGTTTAAAGTAACAGCGTCCAACCATACGTTCATCGTTGGTTAAGGTCTATGGGGAACTTCGACGAAGGCGAAGCATTTAGGGTACTGGTGTAATACCACCTGAACAACTTTTGCCCTGATGTGTCAGCAAAGTTGGCCTCTTTAACGCCTGTTTGAGTGTGTTTTGGATGAATTTCATGGTTTCGCCTGGAATAAGTTGTTGTATATCACAAAATGTGGTAGATTTTAAGGAACTCACATTATTTTCGTCCTAGAGACGTTTAAACTAACCGCCAACATTAGCGTCTATCCTGCGCAACCCTGAATCTGGAACAAGTTGACTCGAAACTAAGTCGGGAAAATCGCCTTAAATGGACTTTTGTAGTAACGGCAGCGTCCAACTATTTCGTCGTCGAGTTTAGATGTGTGCGGAACCTCGACGAAAGTCGACAATTTGGGGGAGAATTGTGTAGACGTCGAAATAGTGCCTCCCGGAAAAGGGTGGAAGAGGTTGGATGGAACTCACGACGAATAGGCATTTCTACTTCTGAATGAAGACTCAGTCTAGCTCTGATGCATCTGCAGGAAGACAATGCAGCATCTTCATCAAAGTCCTATGGAAGATCGGGCATTGAGCCCTTCTGTATCTAGAGGAAGGCGACTTATCTCTGGTCCTTTTGAAAATGTCGAGACCGATCGATTAGTCTCGTTTATGGATGACAACAGATCCCCATAACATGGCTTCCATTGACATGCTCAGCTTACTTGCCATTGCCATGAGGTTTTAGTAACGTTAGAGTGTGGAAGAATCATCCGCCTTGCTGCTTCTTATATGCTGTTCTTCATGTTCCGTTGAACCAGTCTGTAACACACCACCACTACACCGGGGCGTGGCATTTAGGCATAGGGGTAACGGCTCTCGTAGGTTACTCCCATACGGCGTTCTGTGACTATACACAGGCGATTTAGCCTATATGTCGCTTACGCACAACCCAGAGGGTGTAGGTGGTTTCATGAAATAGTTTCCACATGAGTTTCCATTCTGTCCGACGTTTGAGTAGGTGAGTTTAATATCTTTGTTGCGGTTCTTATTTCTGGGGATGTGGATGAATTTCAAAGTCCTCTCAAGAATGTAATAAATTTAACGGAAGGTCATTAAATAGGGTGGAAAATTGCACTAATGGCGCCGAAAATGTTTACTCAAAGCCAACTATTTAATACCTGAAAAAATATCCGAAAAATTGATCCTGAAAAAGTTATATTTAACTCACTTGCTATTCCTACTTCTCAAATAAGTCACCAATCCATACTAGCAATGTCATGCCACTTTAATGTGACGTAGTGTGTGAACATTTGGCTCTGGCTTCAAGCTCACCGCTTCACTACTGCATCATTTCCATCACATCTCCCTTCTACTTTAGGTACTCCTATTTTCCGTTAGTTAAATTTCAACTAACTTTTCTGTGAGGGTGTGCGTTGGGAATGAGTCTCTCCGGCCTAACGTAAATCGGGATTTTATCTCTACACAGAGTCGAAAATTTATGCAGTCGATGAATTATTCATCCTGGGAGGCTTGTGCACTCTATCTCTAAATGCAGCTACTTAGGTTGGTGGGAAGTTGTCAAACAAAATGTCTCCTCCGTTACTTTGTTCGAATTCTTTTCCTTACTGGGTATGAATTTAAAAGCTGCTTGATCTAGTCTGACATTCACTAAAACCATTTATTGATGGCCCACAGAGAGTTAAAGAGTCCAAAGTCTACATTCTAGTGGTTTCAAGGATGTTAAGATGAACTTTTGCGGCCTTGTGACGAGATTAAAGTTAAATCAGGTTCAAATGTGGGGGAATGACGCCTCGTCGGATCAATCGGAGTCTCAAGTCTCACCTTTCACCCGTCAGAAGACCAATGTCGGGTATCTGGGTTGTCTAAAATCGGGATTTTAGACTTAGCATGATTCGCGAAGTGCACCACGTTCCATGAAGCGGAGTTTAGGCAACGACACAACCAATGAATGAGTAGAACTTTGCTGACGTTGTTTCGTAGTTGGTATTTCCACGACCAGCAGGACAAAGGGGCTAGTGTCTCCTGAATGCTCACTCTTTATTCTCTGGCGTTTGTGGAAGAAGCTTCTTACGGTAGTAATCTGCGGCGGATTTCGATTTGAAAGGGAGAAGTCTTAGATTAATTCCACGTGATCACGACATCCACTTGTGTGTTGCCTATTTAAGTTGATCGTTGCTTCACGTAATTGTTACCACTCCATCTGAGTGGTGACAACTCCTACTTACTGTGTACCCACTTAGCACGAACCACGAAGTGTTCACATTATAACACGTTCCATAAGCCTTCAGTTTAACTAGCGATATAGCTACTAAATGCTACTCAACATCGGGTATTGGTGAGTTGAATTTTACGTTCCTAAAGTACGATTTCACTGATATTTTCTGAGAAATAGCATCTGAAGCGAAGCCGTGAATCCGCGATAGTCGAACCGAGAAGTAGAAGTAAATTAAAATAATTCGAAAGCTGGGTTGGGATAGCTCATACTCTTCTTAAAGAATAAGGGGCAAATTCCCAGCGCTGGTACATTAATGGGCCCATTGCTCCGGTTGCCATAGAAACCACAAGCCTGCGGCCGAGTTCCGTGATGTCAATCGATGACCCGGCCATCGCGGAACTGCTGCAGTCGCCCTCATCGGGTTCTGGGTCGGCCACCTCCTTCCTCAACTACCCGCGGAACCTCATTCTGCGTCGAAGGGGTCAGCAATTCTCCCTCAACGACGCCACCTCGGCACGACGACAGAGTCGGCTCAGTTTGGGCCGGTACAACAGGTCGACGAATGCCCTGGCTCTCAAGGAGGTAAATTGGCCTTTGAAGAATTTCAACTCAAAGTCCTCTTAAATGCAAGGGTTGAACAAAATAGTGTAAACATATTTTAATGTTTTTTTGCTTTGATATGCTTATCCAAAATACCTGTCTATATAGGTATTTTAAAAGGTTATAACCTTATAAAAATTATAGGTGCTTGTATGGCAGGTGCTAGAGTATCAGAAGCTACTCGAATGCTTCGAGTTTCAAGTAATGACTGCCGCCTTTGAAGCAGAGAAGGAGAAACGTCGTCCTCAGCAAAGCACAGGTTCAGCTGGCTGAAAGTCGAAGTTGTTAGCTAAGAGGGACCTTCGGAATCTCTCAAATCGAACTGTCAGAAGAGGATCGCAAAACTACGGCGCCTAAATTTACTGCAGAGCTCCTCAATGAAGCCTTTTTTAATTATATTCTCCCTAGTGAACCCGCGGAACTCTCATTCGATGAGAATATTGCAGTTCTGCATTTCTTATATTCAAGCGAAAAGTCTCTTTTCAACGCCCGTTTCCAAAGTTGCTATGGAGCCTGGAGGAAGCATTGAAGACTATACTAGCAGAGTCATTCTCTTATAAGAATTTTCAACCTTAATGAAAATAATGGCACCTTATTTTGATTCAAATAGGTTAATTTCTTCTGTAAAACCTTGTCCCTTGCTAAAGCTTTGGTTACCTCTCAAGCCACTGAAAAGTACATTCTCCTATGCACTATTTACTCTAATCCTCAGGTTTTGGGTGCAATTCTGCACCTGTTTTAAAATCCTGAAGGTATCATGGGGCCTCAGGAGTACCTGCGCCCAAGAAATTAGGACAATCGAGGTTTTTACGAGCACCCAGAGAAAGTCGATCGATCCAGACAATTGATCAAGTCCCTTTAGGTAACGTGAAAAGCTAGACGCCTGTCTAAGTGTAGAGATCTAGCATGTTTCCAGTCTATGAGTATTACAGCATATAATTAGATCTTTTCCCATTCTTAACTTCGGGTCTTTGTGGTGTTAAGGTCGCTGGGATGCACAGGAACAGCGTCATCGGTGGAAGCAGTGCCACGGAGGGCGACATCAGACTCCTCGGCTACCGTCGAATCGTGGACGACACTCTGGAATGCTCTGACGTGAATATAAATTCGCCCAAGAGCCCCCGAAACGGTCTTACGGTGGAAGGAGAAATAGAAAACGAAGGTTCAATACCGAAGATACTGCAAAACGGAGGTATCCCCGATTCCTCTACGGGCTTGGACTGTCCAGCTGTGCTCAGGTGAGTCTGCGATTCTTTCTACTCCTTTCAATGAAATCTTGAAACTTTAGAGCTCAGAACTCGCTACCCATAGCTCCGCAATTGAGGTATTTCAATTTTGCTATTTGTTTGGAAAGCGCCATAGTTTCTATTAGGATCTTCTACTACTTAAGGCAGAAACAATTAACGCTCAAATGTACTGCAACTCGTCTGTGTCATAAGTCTTGTTATCTCGAAATGGATAGGTGTAATAAAAGGGTGATGGCGTGTGGGTGATGGTCATACTATTTATGCAAAAGAGGTACTTTGCTGAGATCTCCCTCATTAGCAATCGACTTCTGTAATCTTACGCTTCCATGCGCTTTTTCAACTTCTAATTTTTACAATTAAATCTATCAAAGTTGTACTTTATTAGCTATAAATATTCCTCGTGTTAAACCATCAGATAAAATCTAAGAGAATGGTCTCTTGTTTCGCTTTTCAAATTTGCAAACCATGGCGTTTAATAGGCTTTTTTCATAACTTTCAAATGCCATTGTTATATCTCCAGAAAATAATAATAATAATTATTATTTTCTGATTACCATGAACTATAATTTATTATCTGTATATGTTCAATTGTTTAGGTCGTTAATGTGACGCCTTGCAATTCGTTGAATGAACTTGGCCGTAGCACCTTCACACTTTACATTAGTCATTCTTGATTTCTCTTTCTCGTAGGCAGAAAATTGTATTTATATTATGTCATTAATCTTAAATTAAAGTGCAACCATTAAATCGCATACTTAAAGTAATCTACCACGTGCTTAGGTTTAACAAAGGTGTCTTTTGTCTCATCTGAGGATTGAAGAAGTTGATCGGAAGCCACTTTACTTCCTTTAATTATTAGAAAGAAAAAGTACGCTGTTTGGGTACCGTTACGAGGGCTATTGGCTTCTAGCTTCAACCGATCAATTTCCTCTTAATGTTTTAAATATTACTTCAATTTACCCAACCTGATTTGGGTTAATTGTTGGTTATTTGCCAAAAGTGCATTTGATGGGCTTTCGTGATCATAAATTCCTGTTTATCACTCAAATTGTCTTGGTAATTGTTGGATGGCATCACGTAATAGTGTGAAGATATAATGACTGCGTTGTGGCAACAATCAGTCATGGAAGGACATTTCACTCTTCAAATAGAAAAAATTTAAATTCAAAAGATGGATCACAATAGAACACGGAATTTCGATTGTGAAAACATCCCTACTGGTCCAGAACGCTTGACCTACTAGAGAATCCATGAGTTCTCTTCAAGACTTCAAGATTTCCATGAAGAATCATAAGGGGTTTCTCCGTGTTAAAATGTCTACCTAGCGTGCTTTTTGAGTTGATTTATGGTGGTCATTACACCACCCCCTTTATCTTCTATGGTTGCCTCTCGGAAGCCAATTGTTAGTTCCAATTCTTTAGTTAGTCTTCTGCTAACATTTTAACCAACATATAGTGGAATTTGTGTCTACTTCATCTTCCAAGTTGGTTTTGTCTTTTTTGATAGTTTATAGTCACCTGTGACATGCTTCGTGTTTGGTTTTGAATTGCTAGCAGAAAATGCCATTTTCTGAGTTGGCTCAGCGCTTCCTGCGCCTATGCCGATGATGGGGCTTAAAATGTAACATGAACGAATGTATAATTGAAAAAAATGATTTTACAGTGGTTTGCATTTTAAGCGTTTAACTCCCAAAAGCGCCCAAGGTGAGAGAAAACCTAGGATGGACGTATAAACTTGTATTAGGATAAATAACCAGCATGGAGTTATGAACGGTTATTCAGGCGACCGAACACAGAGCAAGCTAAGCGATTTGTGCTTCATTCGTAGTCGCTGGCGTCCTGTCCTTGAAAGGCCTAAGCGTAAGCGCTACAGACTCATGTGGAAATTAAATGTCCCGTAAAAGCAAGCCGGACAGAGGATGTTAGCGAAAGAAGAAGCTTATGCTATCTTAGTAAAAACAGGAAACATGTCTTATATTTGCAATTCACCACACTCGCATTCTATTTCTAAGCAGAGGGGTTTATCCTGTCACATAGGAAATATGCCTAGCCTGAGACAGAATTCCTCAGAATGGAGGTGTGGAATGTTCCTTTTACACGGCTTGAATGCCAAGAAGATCCATCTCCAGGATTGGGGGAAGCCATGAAGGTGGGTTTCGGTTTGCTGTGGACAAGATTCTGCGATTATTACCTTGGTAAATTCGGTTCTTCATGCGAAAGCTAAGTCATTAATATGTCTACTTATTACCGAGTACAATTCACTAATCATTTAACTCTGTTCTGTCTCTTAGTACTGATTTCCATCAAGTCTGCAAAGGCTCTGTTCTATCATCGTTGGATCATCACATTCGTTCACATTTTCTAACTTCTCTAATGAGCCCTCAAACAATCGCACAGCCTGTGGTTTGTTCCTACTTGGCTGTTTTCTATGCCGAAACACTTCCGTTTCCGCTCCTTTCAAAGTGGCAATTAGGTTGTTTTGCCGTCCGAACTGTTTGGCAGAGCTTCCAATTCTACCACGGAACGGTTCTCTATATAGGTAAATGTTACATCCAAGCAGGTCCCGAATAATTTAAAGTTATTTTAAAAGTTGCCATATGAACCGTTTATTGGGTGGCATCGTCACGTTTTTCATGGTAATTTTACCTTGAATCAAAAAGAGTCGAAGTCATAATGTCGTTGATATGCGAGATTTTAGTTATTCCCATTGTTATTTTTCACTATCTGACAGTCATTGGCCCATTCGGTTCGACTATTGACAAGTACAGGGGTTCCACCCTGACAAGCTCCTGGCATAATATTGACGGGTATACGCATTCTACGTCCTATCCTTACCTTAAAGATTGGCATACGTCTTCATATTGTAACCCTACAACTGGAAGAATGACATGCTAGTTATTGTGGTGGTTATTAGTTATTAAAGATATTATGACTGTGGAATCGATTCCCTAAGCTTCAGCTCTTATTGTTCTCACTGGGAATATGTGGTAAATAATTCTTCCATTATTTTTTTTCGATTTAGTCGACGAAGCACCTCCATGGTGAACCTCAGCGCCTCCACCAGCGATCTGAACAGCAAAATCCTCTTCCACCAGCGTCTGCGGAACCACAACCACCACTCCAACCCCCCTCGTCCAATCAGCGACAGCCATCCCTCTCCACAAATCAATAACCGCCTCCTCCAGCCTAAACCCACGCCCCAACAACTCCCTCATTCCACCTCGACACCCAATCTCCACGCAGCCCTCGGTTCAAATCTCCCTGGGTGCCTGGGTGCCTCCGACACGGTTTTTATCGATCGGTGTCCCCGGTGCGGTCTACCCGACCTCCTCACTGTCTGTAGGGCCACTCGAGACAGAGAGAACAGGAAGCCCGTCCAGAAGTCCTCGCTTTCCCCCACACTGGTCACCTCCCTGTCCCTCCCCTCACTGTCCTCACTGGATCCGGCTGTGGCCGCGGCCATGGCCTGCTCCTCCTTCTCGGAGGGGTCGGGCGCTCATTTGAGCAATGGAGTCGGGGGGCGACCGACGATGAGACGTCTGAAACAGCAGTCGAGGCAGCAGAGGGCGAATCGTGTGTTCAAGAGGCGTAGGAGGTAATTTGTGATCATTGGAAATGGGTTCAATCACTTTAGGCCCTCTAGTCCGTTCTAATGGCCCGTTTATTGATTATTGGCAAGCGATGTCTGGGTTAAGGATTAAGAGCCAGCTAGACATGGGGATTTGGTGTCCAAGATCGCCAAATGTACGACTCTCATTACGTGGCTACTCCCAACAACAGCTCATTTTCAGTCAGTTAAAATGCCCACTACTTTACCATGCTTTACCATTACTCCCTTTTTCCTTTTCGTTTGTAGAAATCAACAGTTCTCGTCGGTTCACCTCTACACTGAAGAGTAAGTCATTAAACTCAATTAAAGCCTATTCATGCACCCAAAATTGAATACCAGAGTGGACTAGTAATCCTTTGAAGGCTTTTTCGGTCCATATCAAGTGAATCGTTGATCCATTGCCAGGCAATTACGGCTGCAGAGTCATCTGACTTGCTCCACTTAGACCCCTGAGGAGGAAATCTACTACCGTGTGAAGGAACTCAGATCGTCGTTTGACAACTGTCATCCCCATATTTTGATTATCGGTTCAAATCACCATGATGTCATCTATTCCTGTTGACTTATCCCTGAGGACTTGTCTAGGGCTGAGGCGAATTCTGCTGCTATCGCACACACGCGTTCTATTATTTTGGCCGTTCTTGTCAATGTGACAAAGCAGCTGACAGTGCTTATCCGTCTGTAATATTCTCTCCGATACTGCGGTTCCTACTGCTGTCACGTCAACTCTAGTGGTACCATGGAGTTCCCTATTTGTTTTCCGGAAAGCGGTCGAAAGTAATCCCTACTCTAACTTAATGGTTTGTAGGTTTCGGTCGTACTGACAGTTTAGGGATTAGCGTCATTGGATTAAAGTGATCTTGGGAGTTCCGCTATGGCCAAGCATAGGGGGAATGGTAAAACCGTCGTAAAAGTAGTCTGAGAGGCTTCTTGGCTTTCCCTGATGCGTTGCCTATAGGTGGGTGGTCTGCTATTGGTCACCCTAGAATGGCATCTCTGTTCTTCAACTTAGGCCCCTATAACACACTTTTCCGTTTGATCGTCTGCTGTCATGTTGCTGTCGTCCGAGCCACCCCAGCTTAGTAGTCGCCATTTAAGTTCCCCATTTCATATTCAGGAGTGCATTTGGCTGTCAGCGAATACAATCTCCGTTTCGAGTCATTCTGTTAGGTTCCAGTCGTGACCACTTTTAAGAAAACCAAACAGCCCTCAAGTTTAATGCGGTTTCGACGGTTAAGTCGTTTACTTCTCCCACAAACGTTTGTGGTTAGCTCGTAGCCTACATCTGTCAACGTGCCAAAGCAGATGGCAGTGTTTACCCGTCGAGAAAACCTGGGTGCAATTTTTGCACCTTAGTCGTTCCAGCACACTTTTGGGAATCTGAGGTTGTCAAATTATCATCTCTATTGGCAAACTGGAAGAAGTGCTCTTTGAGCTCCTTCGTTGCGTCAGAAATGAGTCGAAAGCAACCGATGTCAACTTGACTTTAATCGAACACCGTTCAGGTAAGGTAGTGTTTTTTCTATCAAGAAGCTTTCATCCAAGAATTGCTTATTAAGTAGTGGGTTGACGTTTTTTTCCGCTTCTTAGATAAACACACACAAACAAACCTAATGGCTATGACGATAAGCACGACTAATTTTTTTTTCAGGGCATAATTTGTCGGTGCCTTGTTATGTGCGTGGTTTTAGTTTACGCTGCTCGCCTTGGTAACCACTAGAAAACCACCTTAATGGTTGGCTTTAGGACCGTGTGTTTTGCGCGTCTTTTAAAACATTTTTTCCCCAAAATTGGCCGCTATTCCTTCCAAGATTGGAGATTTTGGAAGAGATGTTAGTGCGTCGTCGCCTAACAAAGGGACCTTTGTAGTTGGCCTCCGTGTTCTGTTCGTCATTTCTTGTTGGCGGTCTGCGGTCAAAGGTCGGTTTATACGAATTCGTCCTGTGAACAACTGGACTGTTTTGAATGGTAAAAAAGGATTTCTACTGAGCTATAAATGTCGATTAGAATGGGGGGTAGAACGCAGACCCTTTTTAGGAATTCTCGCACCAAATTCTGGACTCTGCACTCACTGAGTGTTCCAAATAAATGGACTTGGGATTTCGGGGTGGCCGCATCAACTGCTCAGCTCTAGCGGTGTATTAATCAACTCGTTTTGAGCAACGTTTGTGCTGAGGTCTCTACGTGACAACGTTTAAACAATACATGGTTGGTTGCCTACGCCTTCCGGATCGGTTTGGGGCCTTTGATCCTGAGATGCTGTTGGAAGATGATCTACGTGGGCTGTGTCCGTGTCGCCCGTGTCCGTGCGCCAGTGAAGTAGCAATGTGGTTTCCGTTGCGAAGGTCGAGGGAGACAATCGAGGGAATTAGTGATGGACTAGCAGTGGTAGGTAGCTCGAGAAGTCGGGGTGTGGCTTCTTCTTTTACCACATCTTCGGTAGGTGATCGTACCAATCTCTGAAGTTCGGGGGAAATGGTAGGGTGGGCTTGAGTTAGCGATGGAAGCTTTCCAGTGTTCCTAAAGGTCTCTATCTCTTCTTCCTCCCTTGAACCAGCCTGGTGAACTACGGTTCCCTGTCGGATCTCATCTCCCACTCCTGTCAGTGCAACCGTCTTTCCGTCTTCCGCGATGACTCCCAGCGATTCTCTACCTCCACAGACTCCTTCCAGGTCGTCAAACCCCCGCAACCCATCACCGAATTTTTCCGTGCTCCCCAGCGAAAGACCTTCGAGCCACTCCAGTTCCCCTCAAGGACGGCAGTGGAGCGGAAAGACCTCCGCGACTCCGGTGGCAGTGAGACGATGATCGAATACCTCGCTGAGATGGATCTGGAGACGGAGGAAGAGGCTGTCAAGGCTGTGGACAACGTGGATGCTGGTCCCAGAACCATCGATGGCGTCAAGTGGGCCATTCAGAACCCGGAAAAGGCTCTGGCTTTCGCTCAGAACCGGATCACTGTAAGTGCTTCTTCTAATACTTTTCGAAGCTGTCTTTAACCACCTGGGCTGTGTTTTCATAACCGCCTTTCTTGCCGAATAAATGAAGAAACTCTGGGAGTCCCAGTATCAGGCGAAAACATGTGTCAGAACGTGTCGAGATTGGGTTGACAAGGCTCTCGGGTCAGAACCTAGGGTCCAGGATTAAGCTCGCCCCTGGTTTGGCACCGGCCTTGTAAAACGGTTATGGGGTTTACACGCTGTCAAAGCACACGACAAGGTCAGACAGAAATGCCGCTTCTAAGTGGCATTGTGAAACCTGTCAAAAAAATTCGTGCACTTACCCCTAGGGAGGTCGGAACAGACGTGGTTTTTCCTCTTTAAACTTCAGCTGTGTGGGTCTGTAGACGGTGATGCGGGTTGAATAAATGAATTTCTTGCAAAAACTTAGCCACTTTTCGTCAAATGGGGGAACCTTGATGGGAGGATATTGAGATCGAGAGAGAGGGCAGTTTGCCATAATAGGTGCCTTGTTAGATCCATTTAAACTACACACAGCAACCACTGAATCGAAGTGTCAAATCTTGTAACGTCCCCTTTGGATTAAATGTTTCTCTCGGCTGTCTCTAAGCGCAGTTTTGTGGCACCTGGGTTCTGCAGGTGTTCATTGAGGAACTCTGCAGTGATTTTAGGAGCCTCGGTCTTGCGATCCTCTCCAACAATTCGACGTAGAGTCCGACGGTCTCTCAACCTGTGCTTCGTTGAGGGCGAAGTTTTTCCTTTTCTACTTCAAAGACGGCATTCATTACTTTTGAGGGTGGTGTTACACTACCGCTTGGTGTCATCATGAACACCAACAATTTAGCCTCTTTAAGAATCTTCAAAAACAGTAATTTTTTCAAAAATATCAAATATCAAAAATGATAGACAAAAAATAAACATTAAAAGATGTTTATAACATATTTAAAGATTATGATGCCAAGATGTTATGTGTTTCTTCTATTCCGTCCAATCTCTTCATCTCAAAAAAGGTTGATTATTATTGTGTGAAATTTATCCGGTACACTGGTTTTTCCATAAGAGATAGGAATATTTTGGTGTAATAAGTGCATTAGTAGATTCCTTCCTGCTTTGCAAGTAAACAACGCAGCCACCGAATAGAATGCGGAGTTGCTTTAGTTGCAAAGTGGGGGCGCATTCTGACGTTTTATCTGACACCAGGCCCCTTCCCCTTACTCCGTTTGCGCCTTCAGCAGGCAGAGATTGACCGTTGGGTGCTAATGAACCCCGGTGAGGGCCTTGCTCTACTAAACTTCTCCAGAGGCGGAAACGGGCACCAGGAGTCCCACTGGCCCCCCTCGGACGAAGTGAGTCCCCGGCATTCATCCCAGCATTGCTACAGTCGTGTAAACGCCTCGATTTTTGCGGTGTATCCATTTAAGCCGCCTTTCCTCAGTGGTGCGGATTACCTCTGCTATGGGCGCATGGTCATGGTAGACGTCAGTCCTTAACGCCGGTGTTGACGTAGAAAACCACTAACTACGCTAATGCCTCGTTCTTGAATGCCTTAACAAGTACAGGCTAGCCGTTTTTAGTTGGAGCATAGCATTAGCGTAACTGCCTACTGATTTTAACGCCTTCTATCAGTTGGATTTATCACTAACTTGAGCTGGAATCTATGAGGTAGTTGAAAATTGAAACTCCAAGCCCCGAAGCTTAGGGTTGAAAAGGAGATGTTAATCCTGAGTCCGTAGTTCCAGAATTTTGGTATTCAGGTGCAGACATTGTGGTAGCTGAGTAGAAATACTTAACAAAATGCCAAATTCCTCTTCTTACATTTTGACAAAGAAGCGGGGAAATTTGACAATGAAATTACTGTATTATTGACAAATTTTGTTCCCTAAATACATGTAGCAATTATCTAGATTCTTATTACAGCCGGTGCAACCTGAGGTAGGGCTAGAACAGGCTGATTTGACATCTTTCACGAACACGGCTTTAATTTTGGCGCCGACTAAGTGTCTTCCTCACACACCTAGCTACCGGGCACCCTGTAGCCAATTGAATCGTGTGAGTCGTGTCCCCTTGTTTCTACATCACGTATAGCCGCGAGTGCGCGACTCAAAGGAACACTGATTTAATGAAAGACTACCGTGGGTATTGGTGCCTCTTAGGCTAACATTAAATCGTTTGGTCATAGAAGCCATTGCCTAACGTTCCTAATTGCTGTGTGACTTTATCAGCTTACCAGAGTTGAATATTTGGATAAAAATACCCTCTACTAGCTGTTTTTGTGGCTTCGTTTTAATTTTGGTATATATTTATGTTAAATTTAAATTTCAGTTAATTTCATCTCTGGAGCTTCTTCCACAATCGTCCAACTGGCGTGTGAAGGACTTTTTGCCATAGAATTATCTTAAATGCCTCCATTATTTTTGTATATTCCTCCACTGAATCAATTCTGTCACGTTTCATTTAACCACCCTTTGAAAAGGGACCTTTTTTCTACCCCATATGGGTCTCCGTTTCAGGTGGTGTCAGAATTCCTAGCTCCAATTAGTACAGAAAACATTTCCTTAACTCCGCTACTCTCTTCCACTTAACGCCTGTGTCCTCACGCATCTCTCAACCGCTTAGTTCCTGCTGTTCTCTTGGCTGCTTGACACTATTCGCTTCCCTTTTCCCTCTTTCAGCGTCGCTCGCTTTCTCAGACCCTTCTCTCCTCCAACGGCGTCGTCACTGCCGCCACTGACGCCGACAAAGTCACCACGACGACACAGCCTCATCACCTGGGGCTGCCGGACACCGAGCAGCAGAGTCGCTCCGTCTCCTCCCTGCTGAGCACCGCGCCCACTGAGCAGCGCCTGGTGAACACCTTCGCGCCCGGCACCATGACCTTCGTGATGCTCAAGGAGCAACTCAAGCAACACGTCCTTGTGCCGCCCACCTTCCGGGGACACATCTACTCAGACTTCTCCCAGCTGAAGGTCCCCCTGCCCTACTTCTCCAACCCTAAGCCCAAGACGATGGATGTGCATCTCGTCATCTGTGTTCATGGCCTTGAAGGTGAGCTCTATCCTTTTGGAGTAGTTGGGCTGGGCCGGGTGTCTGTTACCTCTGCTGAAAACGGCAGGTGGGGCATTAATCGGTGAAGTTGTGAATCTTGTGTTAAATGGTGTGGCAATCCATCGAACTGGATTTGGATTCACAGGTGAGGAGCTGGAGGATGCATGGAAGGCGCGGAAAAGGTGGTTTGTGTTTAGCATAAGCAGCGAAATGGTGTCTTTCCGGCGTCTGTGAGCTGGTTGGTGTGGCTATTGTCCGTTGATCCGATGGAGTTGCTGTTGAGTGTAGACATGGAGGACCAGTGAGAGTGAGTCAATTGAATGGGCTCCGATTGGGATGCGGTTGAGTGTGTTGGTAACTCTTTTTCTGTCTCTTTCCCTGCTTCAAACACAGAGTTGCCCTGCAAGTAGATTGCATTCTGTCTGCCAATAACCAAAGGCTTAATCTGTACTGGTATTTGGAAAGAGTTCTAGTTTGTCTTTGTTGATTAAATCTATTCGTATTAGGGAAAAAGCTCCTTGTCGCAGCATTCTCTGCATTGCTAAATAATTCATGATCACGTTGTGGTGACCATATCTTCACTATGCATCCAATAACATTTTTATGCTTTGCTGGTGGCCTTGGCAAACATTTTTCAATCTAAGTTGGCTAAAACTTGTAGGTTGGTACAGCTTCTCACCCCATTGTATCGTTATCAGCTTGTATTTAATTTCTAATAGCTTGATTTGTCTGAAGCGTAGGTTTGGGAGACGGGGAATTTTATATTGGTCAGCTAATGCCTGATTTCGGGTACTTTTTGAATATTGATGTTGTTTCCTTGTGCAGGTAACTCGACGGACCTGCGGATCCTGGCGATGTACCTGCAGATGGCACTGCCCGACTACCCACTGGAGTTCCTCATGTCCAGCAGCAACCACGACGACACCTTCGGGTCGCTGGAGCAGCTGCGTGACAACCTCGTCAAGGAGATCCTTGAGCACATCGATGGAATGCCCGCCAAGCCGACTCACATCAGGTGCGTCTTCTCCTGGTTCGACTCGTGCCATTCTTTAACTAGTATAGCTGCATGGATTGAATTGGTGCATTACAATTTCGGAAACAGAACTTGATCGTCTACAATTCCTAAGCAGTCTCGGCTGTTAATTCTTCTTTTGTGAAGAAAGGGAAATTACTTTGTCAGGTTGTGGATTTCCAGGAAATAGCACCCCAGATCTCATCTTGACAGAACGGTTGGAAGAAGTCACTCTGAACACCTTGAAACATTTTTTCGTCTTTGGGAGGGGCGGAAGTTTTCTAATTGCAGTTCTTCCCTGGTGGAATCCAACTCCCGACGAAAGGGTCTTATGAGAACTGGGTTCTCTACCGTGAATTTAAGAGGCGCGGTCTTGTGATCCTCTCTAGCGATTCGATTTGAGAGAGTCCGACGGTCCCTCTCAGCCAACAAATTCGACTTTTGATCAGATCTGTGCATTGATACGTGCCGTGGGTGCTCATTTTTGACGTTCAAAGAAATGAGCTGTCAGTGCCTTGAGAATCAAGCCGAATGCCTTTGTATGTCCTGTGTAGTTTTGACATAAGGATTGTCCGTGTTAGTTGACAACTGTCCACTGGCTATTCGATGGGTCTTTTGAACCATTTCTCAGTGACGAAGTGCGTATATAGTTGACTGGGAAGTTGACTACTTCTAAAGGAGTAGACTTTCAAATTAACTAGTGCATTGTTCATGTGAATTTTGATTTCAACAAGGGCATGTGTGAACGCCTCTGGGAATGCTACAAAAGCATTGAAGTTCATAAGTTGTAGTAACTCTAAGGAAATCAAATACCCTGCCTAGAAGGTGGAATCTACAGTGTGTTAGAGCCGCTACAGTGGTTAAGCGACTTCAACTCGTACTATAGTTGCTAGTCTCCTGATTCCATGACTATGTGCGCATTTGTAGTGCTTTTTAATTTACGATGAATTAATGTATCCGTGAATTTTCTTCCATAGTTGTCCAGCTAGCATGTGAAGGATATTTCGGCATAATTTAGTTTTGAAAATCGCCAGCAATTTTTCTACTGGTTTAGAGCTCCATGTACAGTTCGTAATTACCATTGGCGTTATTTTAGAAGCAAACCAAAGTTGAATAGACGGATACCGCTAAACCTTATTGAAGGTAGTTGGTTAAATAATCTCTAACGATTTTGTGGTACCCGTTTTGGTATTTAATTAAATTCTAAATCACAACGCTAGGTCTCCGCGAAATTTTTGCTGACTGAATGGCGGGGATTGGCCTCTTTCTCGATGACAGTGCCAAACCATGGGTTATGATCTGCAGAACTGACAATCCTGGGATGTGACAGAGAATTTGACCCCAATGGTGGTCAATCTTCTTGCCATTGAATTCACTAAGCCCACGGTCTTTTGCGAAGCTAGCCTTGCAACTCTGCGTATTTGCAGTATTTGGCTGTTTTGAAGACATGGAGAATTCCAGAAACTAGCCCATTATTCTATGTTCGGCGAGCGTGTTCTTTTAACCGTTTTCTGATTTCATCATGCCAGATCGAATCTTTCACAGTGTTTAGGAGAGGAGCATTGTGGAGCGACATTAATCGTCTCCTTATAAGGTATCATACTGTTGCTTCAAGTTAATTTCTTCTACGAATATGGGTTTCAAAGAAGGTATAGTAGCGTTAGTGAACATCTTTCATAAAAGTTGATTTCAAAATCCTGCAGTTAATCAAGCGTCTGATGTCTAAATTACTAAAGCACTATAATGTGTAGGATTAACTAAATCAAACGATGACTGGCCCGATCTCTAAGAAGGAATTGAGAAGAACCTTCTTTATTATCTGGAATGGAATGTGATGTTTCTTGTCCACAATCTCACTGCAGCTTCATCGGGCACAGCCTGGGCTGCGTGCTGATCCGAGCGGCCCTGTCGAGCGAACGACTGGCTCCCCTCTACCCACGGCTGTACACCTTCCTGTCGTGCTGTGGGCCGCACCTGGGCACGCTGTACGGGACCTCGGGCCTGGTGGCGGTGGGGATGTGGGCGCTGCAGAAGCTGAAGAAGTCGCGGAGCTTGCTTCAGCTGCGCCTCCGCGACCACCCCGACCCCCGGGAGACCTTCCTCTATCACCTGAGTGGCGCCGAGGGCCTCGAGCACTTCCGCCACATCCTCCTCGTCGCCAGCCCCCAGGACCACTACGTGCCCCACCACTCCAGTCGCATCGAGCTCTGTCGCGCCGCTCTCAACGATCCCTCTGAGATGGGTGCGTGGCCACCCCCGTCTCCTCTCTGCTTTTCTTCTCCACTATTGAGAAGTAGCTTCTGAAGGAAGGAATTCTAGCATTTCTAGGGGTTGGGTTAGTTAGTTTCCTCTGTTTCTATCTGGTACGAGATCCAGGACAGTCGGAAAGCTGGTAAGGCTGTGTGTGCGTCCAACAGTTCGGTCACTCTTTGTCGGCTTATGGTGTCGGGAAGTGTTGAGGTCTGATTTCATCTTCCTCTTCGGCAGGGATTGTGTACATGGAGATGGTGGCAAACCTGCTGCAGCGACTGATCAAAGGAGGGCGGACGACGGTGGTGCGGTACGACGTTAACCACGCGGTGCAGTCCTCGCCTAACCACTTCATCGGCCGCGCCGCCCACGTCGCCGTCCTCGACTCCGACGTCTTCATCGAGAAGTTCTTCTCCGTCTCCGCAGCCCGCTTCTTCCGCACCGACTCCGTCACCTCCCCGTTCGCTACCACCAACTCCGATTCCGTCGAGACCACCTCTGTCGAGGTCTCCCTCCACGCTGGATGAGGTGAAATGGCCCTGGTACAGCCGCAAAATTGCTCTAGTCCCAAACTACTTGGGGTAGAAACATGCCGATTTCCGGCTCATAGGTGAGAACATGGTATTTATTTGGTTCTTATCCTCTAGGTATGGGTAATATCGTTTTGAGTTGGGCGGCCTAATATCGTCGCCATGATTCGTACCTCTAGAAAGTGATTTATCTCATAGTGGAAGAGGAATGTATTCTAAAATTGTCCAAAACCTCGTCTCGTCTTAGCTTAATGAGATTTCATTTCCTGTGTTAGAACGGGCAGTATGTGGTTTGAGCAAAGCCACCCAGGTGGTGTCAATTGAGTTTGGCGGTTTAATGTCTCCGAGGTGGTTCATATTTCGACCAACAACTCGTCGTAACTTGGCCTAGTTAGTTGAAAATAACGTTTTCAGGAAACGGGATTTGGTTTGAGTAGATGAGCTCCACAGCTACTTCTTACTATTGGCTGCAATATTACAAAGAGGGGCGTTCACTATTTAGGATGATAGCAAGAAAGGGAAATTAAAAATTCCAATGGCACAAAAATATTGCTCATCTTTACCAACCTTTACCATAGTCAGCTTGATCCATTTGGTTCGACAGAATACGTTTGTGCACAGCTAATCAAAGAGTTTTTTTCAGCTTTTAGATCAAGTTATACCGAGCGAAAAAGCAGCCACAGCAGGCATAAAAGAGCCGTCGAAGTAACAGAGTGTCTTTCAACCTGCGTCCCCTCGCCCCCCTATACATACCCCCGCACCCCACAAACGCTGACTCACTTTTCCTTGGTGCTTGTTGATGAGAGTTGAAGGCGACAGTATATTTTTATCTTGAACTCGCTCGTTCCTATAACAGGTGTAAAGATCGGATTCCCGACCCCGCTTCGCCAACACCGCCCTCTGGTCGCATTTGTTTGTTCTAGATTATTAAATTTTTATTGCAGTGAAACGGCGTTTCTGCATCCCGGCACTGTACACCCAACGTTAAGGCAGAAGTCAAGGGGAAATACTAGTATGAATTAGTTACTACTGCGAAAGGCAATGCTGCTGACAGAGATCACATCTTTCTTCATTAGCTTTCTATTTCCTTATTCACATTTCTAAGAAATAAGAGAAAAAATCAATGTCTTGTGGATGGTAATTGAGATATTACTTACTCGAGCTTCTATGTAGTATAAGTCAACCAGTAGAAATAGATCTCCCTCTGTCTAACAATCAATGAGAATCGGTACAGCTATGAAACATCTCACCAATAAGGGCTCGATGTTAAATATTTCCACTCAAAGTACTACAAAATCTATGTAATCTTAATGCGTTAGAATGAGTAGATTTTAACTCGAAAAGCTAGAAATACCTCTCTATCATATATGAAAAGCATGCAAGTTATTAATAGCAAGTTGTTGATTTGTGCTAGCTTAGCCAATGGTAAAGAAAAATGAGCACTCGGGATCTTAGGCTCTATAAAGGGACATTTGAATTATCGGATATGCTGAAGGCCTAATAAAATGTACAATTTGTCCAAGTTTCTAATTAATCTGGCTTTATTTTGACAATATTGACACCTGGTCTAAAGTATTTTATTACCTAGTTTTCTTAGTGGTCATAATTAGAATACGCAATAACGGCTTCCCTAACGAATGATTGTATCAAACTTGAACAATTAAATGAAAACGCCACCGATATATTGGAATATTAAACACGAATATTTTAATCTGTTGCATGTCTGATTAATGTAAAGCTGTGCAAAAACGTTTCAGTTTTTCGTATTCCCTTTTATAGATTTGTAAAAGAGAACTTTAAGTTATAATTTTTATTTAATATGATGACATGCATTTCCTTATCTTTTTGATATTTCAGCTTTAGTTTTTAACATTGTTTCACGACCTTGAAATCAATGCCGGAAATTGGAATTGTAACTGCTAGCTTATGGCTTTAACATCGAGAGGAGATTATCAGTTAAAGCTCAAAGCCAAAAAGAAAATACAGGAATCTAAGGACCCCCTCGAAAAACTTCGACTCCAGTGCCTTGCAAGAGGGGGCTCGGGTATTTTGGGCCTCGGAAGGTGGTCTAATTATATAGATTATATTAATACAATAGCTCAAAAAAGATACTGTTGATTTTTTACTTTGTGTAAAACTACCGTTATGTTATTACAGGCAGTTTAGAATTATGGATGACGATGGGAGCAAAACGCTTGATCTCAAGGAGTTTACCAAAGGTTGCCTGGACTTTGGTGTTGATTTGTCCAAAGAAGAAATTAGGGAAATTTTCGAGCACATCGACAAGGATGGAAGTGGACATGTAGAGTTTGACGAGTTCCTGGAAGCCCTTCGGGTGAGACTGACTCTTTGTTTTTTATTAATTCAGCCTCCGATGCCAAAATGCAGACTTGATTTAATAAACCAAGCATTCATGAAAATGGATAAATCCAGAGATGGCTTTATTACAGTAAGTGAATTTGGATAAGCTAAAAACTAGAATTAATTTTTCAACTGTATCGATTAAAAAACACATTTTCTTTCATTTTATTTTCCTCAAAATGCCATTCAGTTATGCGATTATCTTGGTGCTTACGTGCTTTCGAATAGGCTGAAGATTTGAAGGGCGTCTATAACTGTAAGTTCCACCCAAAATACAAGAATGGCGAGTGGACGGAAGAACAAGTTTTCAACGAATTTCTAAAGAAATTTGAAGCACCCAACGAGGTTGATGGAAAGGCAAGAAGTTATTTAATTGGCTTAATTAAAACATAAAAATAATTCTTTTTATTATTATAAAGATGAGCATATTTTCGTATTTAGAAAAAGTCTTAAGAACACGTCGTAAATATTTTTTTCATTTTAAAAAGCCGAACCATTGACTACTTCAACCCCAAAGCAATATTTATGTTTACCAGTCAATATTTTTACCCATTTTTTCTATTTCTATAGAAAAACACGATGGAGACAATTCCATCAATGCATATTTGTTTGTTACTAAAATGCTAAATATCTTCATTTTCATACATTTTCCAAATAGACAAAATTTTAAGCACTTATGCAAATTTGAGCATTAGAGCATTGAGTAGAGGATTCGCCATTTGCAACTGGACAAGAAACAAGCAATCTATTGTTCGGTAGCCATGGAAACGGGTTTGTTAGCGATTGGTTGCCGTGGAAACAATTTAAACAGCTTCGGAGAAACAACCTAGGTGAAGGTTGAGGCTTGAAATCAATGACTATTAAAATAACCGGGAAGTGCTTTTGGTCAGAAAAATCGAAATTTGAAGTGACTGTCGATTTTTATTCTGGTTTCAGGTGACAAAATCGGAATTTTTGAACTACTACTCCGGAGTGAGTGCATCGATCGACAACAATGCCTACTTTGATCTTATGATGCGCAACGCCTACAAATTGTAAAGCCAAGATGAGCCAAGAATTACACAAAGTTATTTCTCTAATTTTTGTCAAGTTTTCGAGAAATATCTACAAGATTTAAAAGAGTTGGGTGATATTAATTTAAAGCCACTTTATGTCATTTGGGTAGCAAGGAGAAAACACCAAAAGTGATCCTCAAACAGTAGATGTAAAAAAATGTTCATGAAGTTGTTACGGAGTAGTAATTAAAACTGTACTTTTGCTACCATCGCCTTATTACTGGGAATTCGAATTTAATTTTATTAATTATGCAACAGAAACAGTCAGATTTATTACAAGATTTGGCATAAAATGGAAATTCAATATTGTCTCACTTTATTATCATTTACACGACAAAACTGGATGCTGAAACTGATAGAAAGTATATTTTTTAAAGGGAAGTGCAGAAAAGCATCTTCGATTGGCCATTATATCGTAATCCTTTTTGTTTACTCCTGAAAAGTAAGAAATGACTGTGTCCTATTAGGTAATATCATAAGCCACACCTAAATCTGTAATTGGAACTCAGGTGCAGTCTCTTTTAAAAATCGCCTTATTTTTTAAGTTTAGCCATTACTGTTGTAAAAATCATTGTTTAACTTATTTGGAGATCTTTGATGGATTAAATCCATTTTGCATTAGAATATAAACTTAAAAAATAGCACATGGCAGATAGCAACAGTTGATCGTTAGGTCTGTAAGAATGAATTAAAATAGGATATAATAATGTTTTGTTTAACGGCACGGAAGCCATCAAGAAGAACTTTGGGCCATTAATAGATTCGGGAAAGTAGGTAGTGGATTTTGAAATCAATGTACTTTCCTCAACCTAGTAGACTCTCATTTTACGCTAAAGATTATTTTCGACGAATTCCTATTACCAAATAATAAAAAGGCAAAAATTTTGGGTTTATTTATTTCGATGTCAAGAAAAATATTCGGTGCTCCGAAGGCGTTCATAGAACTCATTTCGCTTGAGAATGAAAGAGTAACATATGAGTTCATTATTTAAAAAAACATTTTTATTAGCAAAAGCCTGATCTGTTCTCCTGATTAGATCTAAGTTAGGAATTGAATGCCAAGTTTTAGAACGCTAGATAAATATAGTAGAAAGTGGTGATGCAGGCGACTATTAATAGCTACACAATTAAGAGAAGCTTCATTTCAAGAATGAAGGAAGAGGACAACCCTAATTATCTTTTATACAATTACGAAAAATTTAAATAACCTTTTTGTGACGCCTTGATGAAATCCATGAGTGTCAAAATTGCGCATCTGCAGTAGCACAGCTACCTAATTACGATTCAGATAATTTGATACGAGTAAATTTGAGCAAGAAAATAAGTTGGAAGAGGTTTCTGGTCTTCCTAAGCACAGGTTTTCAGCTTCAAATTCTTCGTAGCTTCCTTTATACCTTTATCAAAATGTGATATTTGACCTCATGTCAAAATATCTGTTTTCTGAGGCCCAAAATTAGTCTGCCTCTTCAAAGGTCTAAAAATTATGAGAAATTGGTTGCAAGTAACTAAAACTCAAAACAAACACAAAGTGAATTGTTTTGACATGTTTTGATTTGTTTCAATTAGTCAATTATATTAACATACAAATTAGATCGCCCTCGTGGACGATATGAAATTGCTCTTATCTAATGGATTTGATAAAACTCAATCCATCTTATCCAAAAGAATATATGAAAGTATAAAATGAATTGGAAATACGTAATATTTAGAAGTATAAGGTGTTATATGGCTTATTCTGACAGCAAAATAGAAATCCTACTAAAATGTATAAGTACAATCTAATTATATAGGTGGACCAACTTCAGAGTAGCAATCTTAAAACATCTCGAACTCTATCTTTTACTGCATTCAGAGTATTTTAAAGAAGCGGGGAGATCAATTCCAACAGCTGTTTTCAGGTTGGAATTGCGTGTAGATGCAACTTGGTCCAAATATTAAGATGATAATTTCTAGGAAAAAACCACTGCATTTTACATATAATTAGAGCTCTCTCTAACTTACATGCCTAAACCAACTTAAAGTAGAAATAAGACTGAATCCAAAACCTGATATGGCTTGTTTTAATACCTTCTTAGACATGTCAGAGCTCATAGGGGTGAGTTACATTTCCATGTGGGATTTTTCTCTCTTGATGCAAAGAATCAAGACAGACAGTTGGACAAGAATGCAAAGAATTAGGACAACAAGAAAAAAATATTGTCGAATAACTTCAAAATCAGATGAATTAAAGATTTGATATATTGCACTGTATTCAACGATTTTTAATCAAAATAATCGTCCTTAATGGTGGGGTCTATTGCGATGCAACCCAGAACCTGGAACAAGCTGGGAGCAAGGCTATTAGTTCCATTGTTTTCAACGTTTACTCCTAAGTAATGCTTCATCAATAGATAAGGATTCGAAGGAAGTTTGAAACTAGCAATTTATAAGGTGATAGAACCCGAAATCAGATAACAGTGCCACCCTTAGGCTTTATTTTCTGAAGATGTTTAAGAAGGACACCTGCTGTGCCAGCGAGAGCAATAAGCGCGTCTTTCTTAGTTACAGCCTTCTATAGTGGTGAGAATTGACTTCAAGTCATCCGAAATTAGACCAGGTCTCTTTAGATTGTCTAATATTGTGCCTGCAACTACTTTTTAGCTAAATCGGACTCACAGTTTCCACTTCATGCCACTAAATCATTTCAGATTGTCCAGGGAGAAGCTTTGAGTAGATATCATGATCTCGTCCTTAAGATGATGTCACCGCGAATCATCGTCCTCACCGATGTTGAATAAGGTGGGGTGGGGAGTCCAATCGAGATCCATTCAGGTAGATTTTAGACTGCTTATGGAATAATAGTGTGTGCGAAGACCTTTTATCACAACTGTTGTGTTTTCCGAATACCCTGTACAGTGTAGCTCTGAGATGGACAGTCGGATGCGTGAATTTTAAGTTTGTGCAACCATCAAACGAGCTATTGGATTTAGTGCCTGAGCGAAGGGCACTTCTAGTTCCTATAAAATTTAGAATCAAGACGCGAGGTGGTGGGATAGTAAAGTACCACTCTCTATTAAAATCCGCGGACTTCCCATAACCTGGGGATCTATCAGGGAGCAATTTGGGGAGGAAAGAAGTGTGAAAATTGGGTGGGGAAACCGGCGGACACGCTCCACTCCACTCCATCGCTGCTACCGCCACCACCACCACTAAAGAGAATCCGGAAATTTAATCTTGGTACTCCGGGTGAGTGCGCGAGATCTGATTCACTGCCCAATTCTCCAAGCGGCGGTGAGGAGGAAGAGGAGGAGATGTTTGCCAAGCTTCGATTTCATTTAATGAAAATTCACACCAATATGCCCCACACGCTATCACACCTGAATCTGGTGGTATAAATCACCACAGAAAAAGAAGCGACAAATGAAAACTTCCTGGCATGGCTTGGGCCAGATTCTCTCTTCCACCTGAGGATAAGATTTTCGTTAATTTAGTTTGATTTTGGTTTAATATCAGGCCATGCTATAAGTTTTGTTTGAATTTTGCCTTGTAAAAGTGAACGAAATTTAAAGGGCATTTATAATATCTAATAGCACTGAATACTATTTTTATATTTTGCATATTGAAAATGATCAAATTTTATTGTTTATAAGAAAAATAAATTGATTGAAACCCTATTAGCTTCCTATGAGTTCAAGAAAGGAAGGGAATTTAAAAGCCACCGAAGTGACTAAAACCTGGCCAGGTTCCTCGACCCAATAAGAACGAAGATTCCACATCTCCTGACCTGTTTCACAATTCAACACGACTCAACTCATTTTAACAGTTCATCGCTTTTTCCAGGAGCGACCACAATATTCAACCATCTTTGCCCCAAGCTGCGTTAGAGTAATGATGCTGTCCGCTACACATCCCTCACAGTCCTCTGCTTCTGTACTGTCTCGAGGTTAAAACACGGGTACGATCCCATACCCAACGGCATCTATACCGGATCGACGGCCACCAGACACCTCAACTGTCACTAAAGCACCACTGATTCTCGTTCATCGTTCACACTCCATCGGATCAACGGACACTAGCCTAATCAAGCAGCCCACAAACACCCGGGTTTTCCTTTTTCTCTGAATTCTCCCAGTTCTCGCCCAGCACCCACCACCCTATGAACTACTCTTGTCCACTCTCGTCTCCCACACAAGTTGCAGTCGTGCCGTTACATCACCTTCTCGTCTGGCTACTAGGAAATAGACAATCGAATGAAGAAATCAAGTAGTTCAAAGTTAAAATTAAATTATTTTTAATTGTACGTAGAACTATTCCGAAATATCACAACTAGTTTCATTTCACATAGTTTTCAATTATCTTAACGCTTAATACTAGTAATATTCTTCATATGATGATTATTGATTACTTTCTTTCGTTTAGTATTGGCACAATAATTTATATATATATTGTAAACTTGTAGAGAAGCCGAATTGTGCCGTTGAAGTTCGTTGCATTCTGTTTAACGTAAACGAAATACATAAGTGATTTTTCGTAGTAAATATTTACCAAAAAACTGAATTCATTTCAAAGTCAAAGGATGGTAATTTCATTCATTTGAATGCCGTTTTCATGATAAAATCTAACTTCGCACTAGAAATAGGTGGATTCGAAATTTACACGACTTTGAAATACATCGTTCAATGGTCGATCACTTTATGGTCAATTCAGTGGAAACAAATTTAAAATAGTATTCCCGGCATCTCAAAAGCATTGTAATTTCCGAGATAATTTATTCAACTGTTTTAAATCGGTTACTTGCTAGCTGGGTTTTTTAAACCGATGCCCTAAAGTTATAGGCTAGTAGGAGAGAGATGGTCTATTTATAGGCTTGGTATTATCTACTGGTCTTTTTTATACTCAAATATGTACCAATTTTCTCTATGCCGCAAGATAACCCATTAAACGCACAAGGCGAAAAGAGATAGAGCCCACTTCTATTAGACCAGACCTAAATATAGCGCGCTGAGCATTGGGTTGACGTCCACCTAGCTATGTACTCCCAGAAGTCCGTTCTGCCCTCTTCCAATGATTATAGATCCTGATAGAGATTAATTGTCTTAGTCATGATGATGAAACAAGGTCTCACAATAGATTGAAAGTTTCCTTTGCTTCATTTAGACCATATCCATTAACTGATCATTTATTTTCAAGTGTACCTATCAGCATTAAAATCTCAGATAACCGTAGTTGTGACTTTTGACCGACTTCTGCACCGATTTAAACTTGCTGGGTGGTCCTGAAGGATGCTTTTTTAACACAATCATACAGTTTTATCACTGGTGATAATGTTTGCCTCCACATTTTTTCTCTTCATCTTCTTCAATTTCATCCATTATTGTGCAGAAGATTCTATAGATTAGGCTTGTTATGCCCAAAGTTACGATTATGAAGAATTTAAATTGCCAACTGAAAGCATCAATATTCTGAGGTGCAGCAACTAACTAAAAAGAGATTAGTATTTAATTATTATAACTGCGAAAAAATATTTACCATTATCAGCTTAATGAAAAATATATTTCATCCATTCTTCATAAAAAACTGTATATTATATGCAATTGTTTAAGTCACTTTAATGACCCTTACTGCGATGAATGTTATTTAGTTTCTACGTGTTCGTCTCTTGTGGTCGATTATCCTTTCGTATCTTTTAGTTAGTATAACACGATTATAAAATGGACACAATATTTAACTCTGGAAAATAAATATTTGAGTTGGATACTGTAACTAAGCGAAATCAACTTTTAGAATGAAGTAATCTTGCCTCGTATAAAATGTGGAAGAGATCGATAAAATAGTTAACCTAGACGGCCCATCAACTTAATTAAAAAAACTTTTCATAACTTTCTACATTGGTTTGAATTAGGCAGTTATTCTGCGGTAAGGGAACTTAGCAGCTGTTGGGGATAGCGATTGTTGCACGACGTTGTCGCATGTTGTGAATTGGGTTATTTTTCAATATGTATGTAGTTGGTACAGGCAGATAACAACAGTTTTAACAACAGTGTAGAGGAAGGAATAGGGGGTTTACGTTCATTTAAAAGACAACTAATTTTAATTTTTAGCTGCAGCGTGTAAACAAAAACTTTTCCTTGTGTTTAAAAGAGTTTGAATGGTAGTGTTTTAGTAATTGTTTTGAAATGGGTTTAAGCACCCACCCGCCGAAATTCCTAAATACAAAATCACGGCTTTTGTTGACCTGCCAGTGAATTTTCAAGAAATAGCATTATAGATCATCGTCAAAGATCACCACTGCCATGTTTTACGGCAGCATTCTGGATTAAGTGCTTTTTCTTTCAGCTGTCTCCAAACGCAGTACCCTCACTTTTCTGAGGTCGGAACTAAGGTAAACGACGGTTATTCATCACAGAAAATCACATTCCTCACTGCTAGAAGGACCGAATCCGCCGGAGGTTTCCACCACCACTTTAAAAGCTTTAAAAAATTTGTCGTCTTTGAAAACAGAGGTTTTAATTTCCTACTCTTCCGTGATGGAATCCAGAAACTGGAAACTGGTTTCTGTTCTGGGTGTTCATCGAGGTGCTTTGAAGAGATTTTAAGAGCCGTGTTCTTGCGATCTTCTCTAACAATCCGATTTGGGAGAGTCCCACAGTCTCTCTCAGACAACTTCGACTTTCAGTGAGATCATTCGAGAGTTCGATACAAGTGCTGAACGCTTTTCGAACAAGGAAATTTTTTGTTTAAATGCATTTTGAGTGGTACAATATATCACCGCTAGGAAAGAAGGGATTAGCTTCTGCCCTTTAGCACAAATGCTAAATTTATAATGGAGTATCCTGTATCTCAAAAACGGTTTTTAAAATCAAAATTTCTGACTAGTGGTCAGTAATTTTCCCTATCCACACATCACTTGCTTAATTTTCATTACTTCAAATGAAAAATTATCTGTTTTGTAGTTCCACTAACAGCAAAAACAAGGTAATCCTTAACGGACTTTAAATTTCATATTTATTATCAAATGTTTTGCTATAACTAATGTCATAATACATTCTAATATTTACATTTTATATTTGTATGATTTATGAAATTTCTAATGCATATTTGCAATAAAAAATATAATGTAAGTTAGTTACATTTTAATTAAGTATTTAAATAAATTTAAATAATTTAATTTACTATTGAACTTCATCGAAATCAGTGACCCTCAGTGTCCAAAATAATTGTAGTTTATTATGAATGTAATAACAAGATTATAAGGAATTTTTGGGCAGAACTCAATGTATACATTTGAAAAATATGAAATAAAGCAGTGAAACTAGCTCACAATATCGAGAAAAGTTCCTAATCTCTTCTTTTTTTACTTGATCATAGCTGTAAAATTAGATATCTCATTAGCAGCGTGTCAAATTGTCCGTCATTCAGACATAGTAATGCCGTCTGCCGAATGCACTAGTAGTAGCAAGCCCACGTTTTATGAAATACCAGCTCCGCATGGCACCTTGAAGGCCGAATTGAGACACCATTTATATTCAACATTATTGTCATTTTCTTGCGAATGTAACTCTGAGGTAGCTGCTCCTTTAATGCCTAATGGGAATCAGCGTTTTGGACCGAGAAAGCGTGAATGATTAATTGGGCTATAAGTAGCAGCAGCATCAGCAGCCTAGGCGAAATTGCCCAAGCAGTATTTTAGAAATTTGATTAAGCCATTTAGAGGAATGATAAAAGGAGATCCCTATTGTTGTCTCTCTCGATTGCTATGGATTGATGCACTGCCAGTATCTTGAAAGATGGCGTTCCTCTCCGGAGACCACAGTTCTTGAACTATCACGGGATGATGAACGTGATCGCCCTAAATTCTGAAAGATGTTTCCACACTACTCTAAAAGCTTTGAAACACTTTTCATCTAACTACAGCTCTTTCTTGGTGAAATCCAACTCCAGACGAAACGTTCTTGTGGAAACTGGGTTCTGTAGGTGTTCACTGAGGACATCTGCAGTGATTTTAGGAGCCGTGGTCTCACGATCCTCTCTAACAATTCGAGTTGAGGTAGTCCATCGGTCTCTCTTAGACAGACTCATCTTTCAAAGGCGTCAGTCGTATTTGTGGACAGTCTTAAAAAAAGTCTCTACATTCCAATAGTTGATCTGTATAGTGACTCAGGCATCCACCATTCTCTGACATCAACTTCATGAAAATTTTAGGCTTTTAAAAGAAGCGCAGTTTGCGCAATCAATTTAAACACGCTTTATTAATCAGTAAATTTTATTCTAAGCACCCCTTTCTTAACAGTGAAAGTAAAAACGCCATAGAATCTTAAATATTTACTTACAGGATAATTAAAACCGCACATGTCCAAAAAGTGAGTTCCATAGATTTAGAAGCACTGAAAGAACGACGAAAAACGCAGGCATTCTTTTGGAAAAGGCGGCGTCTGTTTGCCTATTCTCTCTTAACTTGAGCATCGACTGCCTTTGAAATAAGGGATCAGACAGTGACATTGGTATCACTTCTTTCGTTTTAATTGGGGTGTCCGTGTACCCAAAAGGCTCGAACTTGAAGTTGCCTGGAAAAGAAATAAGTTGTTTTAAATAAGCTAATGGGGAGAAACATTTGAGCCTTGTATAAATAGGCAGAGCTATAAATCGTGAATCAGAATTTTAGTATTCCTCGAAAATGCATATTCAGGGAATTATAACTATTAAAATTAATTATTAAATATTTAATAATTAGTTATTTAATTATAAAATAATTATAATTTAGGAAAGTGTTTTATTAAATAGCTACTCGATCGCAATTATTCATGCAAATAATGGAATCTATTAATTCATTCTCTGCTCTAAATTTTTTGGATAAACAAATTATTTTTAAACAAACTGGCGATCGTTTTCGATGTAAAGTAAGTGATATAATAACGTTTTATTTTATATAAATTTTATATGAGAATAAGTAAATGAGTAAGAAGGCAATTATATTTTTCTAAAATATCATTTATGGAGTTCCAAGGCAAATGGTTTGCGCGAATATTTTTATTAATATAACAGAAAATTTATCTTTATAAATTGCGATATGGTGCTTTCAGAATAATGAAATATATATACCTAAACTTGGCAGTACTGAAAAGTTAATCGAAATAAACTTGTTAGCAGAATGTGGTACTTTTGAGATGTTTCAACGAATCTAAGTAACGAATATCTTCTTTTTAAAAGCCACAGCTATCGTTTTTAGCTCTAACAAGTTGTCGACAAAATTTCGAGTTTTGGGACCACTGATATCGATTAGGTAATACATACAGGGAGTTGAATAAACAATTATGTTTTCTATTTCTAATTAATGGAATCTAAAAGTGGACTGCATTTGCAACTGAAAACTTATGTTTTACTAACAGCTATTAAATAAACAATCCTAAAAATGCCGATAGTGCCTCGTAAATCACAAATGGACAGTGCAGGAAAGTTCATTTCCATAAAATCCAGTGTTTACCTTTATTCCGAAGGAGAATAAAGCCCTCGGCCACTCCGTATCTGTTTTTCATTTTGCAGCTGTATCGTCCAAATTGCTTGGGATCATTCACCCAAATATTGAGGACTGAACGCACCCATCTGTCGTAGTGGCTGAGGTCGTGCTTCGGTTGGGTCAGATTAACACTCTGGAAGTGCTCATCGAAGTCCTCCTTCTTCGACGCCTTGATAATAAGATCAGGGAAGTTGAGGGTGTCACTGAAGCCATTCTTGGACTCGCTGCCTGTCGGAGGTCCTTTCACGCTTCTTTCTAAGAGAAGGCGGTTTCAGAAGGTCACTGTTGGCTTACCTGTGCACCAAGGAGGTGGACGGTACTTCAACTCTTCGCAAGGAGGAGCATCAAGGATCCTTCCCTCGAGTTGCCACTCAACTTCAGCTTCTGGGAAGGCCTGGAACTCACAGACTAGATTCACGTTCCCACTGGGTCCGAAGAAGACCTCCCGTTGTGGTAGGAATACTTGCGGCTTGTCTGAGCAGAAATGGATGGGTTTCTGTGTAATACTGTCTTTTATGAGTAAAGGTTACAAAAGAAATGTGTTCCTTGAAGAATATGGAGTCCTTTCGTTTGATTCATGATGGAAAAGGACAACTTATAGCTTAAAGGTGACTGTTGATCACCTTAATCTGGAGGTGACGCGACAGCATCATCGCATCGTTTAGCAGGTGGCATCCTTGAGTAACACTATTAAAGGGACTAATTGGGTAAAATTCTTTGGCGACAGCATTGCAAGCTACTTGCTGGATTTTTTTAAAATGACTGTTTTTAATTAGATGAAAGGTGCTAACTTACAGTGAATGGTAAGGAGGGTTTGTTCTATGGCTGAAGGCTGGATGGAGTTGTGCGCCTCACAAAAGTACCAGCCAGTCATGTCACGGTTCACTGCGTTGATGATGAGTTTTCCACCTCGCAAAAATATGCCTAAGGGAGAACACAGAATGGCCTTTTCAAATGAAACCCAGCCTAGCAATATCATGAATAACAGAAGGGAGAAATTTACAGAACATAAACACTGCTGCATTGGTTCACTCTGTCAAACTGAACTTCCTTATTAGAATAAAGGTATTCGACAACCGGTTGATTATACTCAACTACACATATCAAAGTGGAGTTGATGAAACACACCCAAAATAGCCATTTACGTCAATGCACTAGCAAATGCTTATTTTATTTCAAAATGCCTAATTTTTATTATCCAACCGATTTTATAAATTGCTCGCTAACTAAGAACATCGCAATCGCTGGATGAACATTTTTTATAATTCTGAAATTAATGATTATATTTTATAGTAGAAGTTCCGTGATTCGACTATTCTGATAGAGTAAATTACAAACGAAAGGAATTGTTATTACATAATTAAAAGTAATATCGCACAATAATTTTATATATTATGTAATGATTGTGAAATAATAAATTTAAAAATCATGGTATATTTATATATTTTAACATTTATGTCACAGTATTTCAATTTAATATTGCTTGATTCATAAATTATTTCACTATTATGTAATATTATAACAATTATATTATGTATAATTGCATAAATATAATATATATAGTATATAATATATATATATATATGTAATACAGCATTCAAAACAAGAAACTAATATAGTTAAAATTTATGAAATATGTAATGATCCTTACTTTGTCTGTACTTGATAGCGATTTCATGAAGTGGAATGGGATTGAGTTGGTTTCCACTTTGCATTCCTTGTGAAAGAAAGGAGAGAGCGTTGAAATTATTGACCTTCTGAGGAGGAAACGAGGCAGTGAGTGGCTTTCCTTCAGTGGATCTCGAGTTCTGCATGTCGTTTTGGTTTCGGTAGAGCGAAAGTGGAAGAACCCACCACCGGAACTGCGGAAATGGTGTGCCAGAAGCGTTGCAGACAACGAAGGCGTATTCTCCTTCTAGAAGTTCCAGTTCTCCACTCGGATCTATGCTTACCGATGGTCTAACTGAAGCATAACCAAGTTAAAACACGCTTACATTGCCGCTTGGAACGGATTTTATAGAATAGTTTGAATTTCAAAAGATGTATTAAAGTACACCTCTGTTGAAACTTTTATGCTCCCATTTTAGTCAATGACGAGAACTGCGGATGACTGTAGCACCCCACTTGATACATCATGGAAGAGTATAACTCGTTACAACATTACGGCCCTCGCCGGTCATCAAAGTATCAAGAAGATTATGGTCTATGCTCAATGCCATCTACTGCAGCGTGTAATTACCACCAGAGGTGGCAATAGCTGAAAGAAGGTAGCAAAAATCCAGCCTAGTACCTCGACAAACTGTATAGAATGTGCTGGGTGTGCTTTCTAGTGCTGGTACCAGATAGCACTAGTCCTTTCTACATTAGTGAATCTCCAATTTGCACAACAAATACGCCAATACCAGCATTGGGCTTGCTCCAAACTCCCTAGAGCTTAATCCTCTTAGTCTATGGCAGAACTAACACGGCTTTAGACGAGACTATCATTACTTGAAAAGTGTGAAGTCAATCCCAGGTTAAAGCTTTCGAAGAATTGAGGCCAATTTTAGGCTAAACTCGTTTAAAAGGCATTATTTGTTTGTCTTCTCTATCTATCAAATTTACCCTCAATGAAGCTATCAGAAGTATTTCGGGACCTCTTTGTCTCTTTGCGACTTTTACTTAGAAATTTCTCTTGAAAACATTTTTGCTAAAAAATGGTGGATTTCAACCACATCTTGCCAATCTAATGCTAGAACCTAACGTTTCGACATTATAATATTTAAGCATGCTATAAATACTCAAAAACTTTAAATATTTTGGTGTTTTTTACCTAGTATTTTTTGCTCTTTTATATGTTTATTTAAATATATATTTGCAATATATGTATAGGTATATTATGCACTATATAAATACACATACATTAAAACAACATTAATAATATCGTATGTATTTAATGTCGGAAGTATATCTGTGGTCATTTTCAAATATTATAACTCTATTTACTACTTAAAAATAAGTTTTATTGAGATAAACCAATAGTGAATACTGGAACCTACCCTGAATGTTGACGACCAGAACTTGGTAGGTGACACCACCCTCGTAGTTGTAGACACAGCGGTACTCTCCAGCATCCTCTCTCGTCACCGGATCGAAGCGCAACTGGAAGACATTCTCGGCCGCTTGAGGGATGACAGTTATTCTCTCGTTAGTCGTTATCTTCATCTTTCCACGCGCCAATAACTGCCGAGGCATTTTCAGCCAAGACACCTTGACTACCTCCTTTTAGAAGATCATCGAAATCATGAGTACAGGAGTTCAAGCAAATAATAAACAATTCGGAAATTAAAATAAATTGGAAAAAATGATTAGCAATTTTTATTTTTTAATTTAGAATTTGATTAGTAGCTCTAGAGGATTTTTACATTCTGCATAAAAAATGCGCGTCTTTTGATGAGATAAATATATTCACTACGTCGACAGACTGGAGACTTCTTGCTGTCTGGGTGGAAAATAAATCATGCGGCACACCTTGGGAGAATGTCTGCAAACGAATTAAGACAAAATATCCCAGTCTGTACCAGCTACACCTACACCTACACCAACACACACACACACACACACACCACCCCCACTACGTGTAACTCTGCTGAAAACATTTTCTGAGAACTGCAAATGACCAGCCGTTCTCATGCATATTTAAGCCCCACCGTCCGCCAGCTCCAATTTATTCCACGCATGCATAAATTTTGTTAATTTTTACCAGAAATGTTTTACAACCTCTTTGCAAAAAAAGGTGTCAGTGAGCTGAAATTCTTTTTACAGTTCCTGTATGAGCCTAAGTTGATCTTCATTTGGCACGATTTAGTTACATATTCTTGTAAGCAGTTTTTCAGGATTTAAAATAGTAAAAAAATGCTTACTTCAGCTGCAAGGCTTTGATTGAGTTGGCAGGTGAGAATGGTCGTGGTACCGTTCACAGCAGCAATGCTCTCCATATCTTTCAAGAAACCGATTGGGAATCTTCGTTGGCTGATCGCTTCTTCAGTAATACCAGACATTTTTTTAATTTATGAATAAATTAAAGAGTTGGAGTGAAGTTTAAAAGATTATTTTTAATAATGCTGTAAAAATAAAGTGTATTTTTAGTTTGGTTTTGATCAACTAACGATTTAGACACAATAGTGATAAGCATTAGGTTAAAAAAATACTTCTAAATACAGAATAAGCAGTTGATATCCCACATTTTCTAATTAAAAAACTTTCAGAAACATCGAGGGTAGCTGAAAATTTACCTAGGTGATTCCTCCAATTATAGCATAGAATTTGACTTTTATCGAAACACTGTTGCACAACTGCTCATGAATTTCGACTGATAAATAAATTTGCTTATTTATCTTGTTATAAATTAAATTTAGGTGTTTAACGGCATATTAATTACTAAAAGATGACTTTGAGGTAGCTGATAAGTTGAACCACATCTAACTCTACTAGTCCTTGTTCACGGTCAGCGTCAGTGTAACAAATGGAGTTCATATGTGATTGGCGCTCAGAAAGATTGCAATAATTTATGTAAAAAATGGCATTTTAAAGACGTATCAACGGGTTTATAAACAGTAATTTTTTGGTGAAAGTTAATTTCAGCTGTTGTGTCCTTTGCAAAATTTCCCAACGAGTTATTTGTAAATATTTCTAATAAATTAATAGTAAATTACCGACGAAAATCACAAAAAATATTTGCAGGTAGTCATTTAATTAAAAGAAAATTTCGATCTACCAAATCTTTCCAGAAGCTTATCAAGTCTGATTAAAAGTTTGAGAAAAAATAACGATGATGACGTGTACCTGGTATTTTTAAGCGTTGTGCAATATTATTATATTTTATTTAAATGAAAAAAAAAATACAAAGTCTGAAAATGTGCTTAAATTTAAAAAAATATGGCGGCTTTTAAATGTTTCGGTACAAGGCAAAAATATATGTAGTTGTTTTGAACGTACCGTCAAACAAGCGGGTTAGGAAGATGGCGATGAAAATCCGCTTGTTCAATGAAGCCATTCTGTATGAATTTCGCCAGTCAACTTTTCATTAGTTCCATGAATGTCCATGGAATGTCCATCTAATAGACTAATCAGTATCTGACGCGTATTTAACTGGTAGAAATGCAGGTGTTTCCGGATTGGTCGAAATCAAATTGACAGGATTGGCTCGTTGAAATCCCCTGAGCAAAGCTGGTTTAAAGTACCTTTTTAGTCTTTCTACCATCTTAGATTTATATCGAGTTTGATTGCCACTAAATTCCGAGATTTTAAAACAGATTGGAAATTACCTATTGGTGTCTTCATTTAGGTTGAGAAAATATAAAACGTTTTAGCTTCAGAGGTGAGTTTTTAGATAAAAAACAATTATTATAATTAAATGAGGTGCTATTCGCATTCACAGAAACCCGAATTTTGTTAAAGTTGCAGAGTGAGTTTGGCACAAATGTTAATTATTGAAAGCAATATTTAAGTTATTAATATTTTTATATATTCTATAAGATTTAATTTCTGATTCTTCTTTAAAAATTTTGTCAAGAGACATCTTAATAAAACTTGCGGAAATGTTGTCCTGTGGACATTTATGCCAAAATGATAAAAAAGGGAATGTAAGTTGTGGAAAATTAAAAAAGACCAATATGATTTACGATGAATTATATAAGAAATATCCCCCCAAGAAGGCACCTTTTAATTAAAAATAAAATTGGAATATGTTGGCTTTGACTAATGTCTGTATTAATAGCTTGACTTTGGCAGGCCTCACAACATGTCGAGTATTTAGTCAACAATTATCCGAAATCACGTCTTATTTTTTAAACAGACTTATCTAAAAAAATATATTTTTGTATTTATTTAAAGATGTTTAATTGTTGTATTGATAGAGCTCAGTAGATATTTTTTGCGTATCAAATCCTAAATTATACCGAATGCATTGAAATTACTTTCGAAAAAATATTGCTATTGAATATATAACTTATTTAGCATTAAAAAATAGTTTTGTGATCGTTATTTTCAGTTTGTTGCACATTTAAATAGCACGACCAAGTAGGATTTTGCGGAAGTAAATGATCATTTGTCTAGCAGGAAAAAGAAAGCCATCAACTCTAATACAAACAAGCATCAATCACTCCCTAGATTTTCTGTTTAAAAGAAATCTTCAAGCTTCTTGGAGATTTAAAGAAAAATTAATGGAAATCCTTGATAAATTTCGGATTTGGCGATAATTATGCTAGAAATTAGCTTTAAATTATCAAAATTTATTAAATAAACTGAAAAAAAATACATTTAGTAATTATTTGATATTAAAATCCCGAATAAAAGAAGATACTTATAAAGCTTAAATTGGATTTGCCGTATTGAATAATTATTTCCAATGCCTTTCAACCCAATTTCCTAGATAAGTCACCTTTTTTCCTTTGGAGATTAAGTACATTTCTTCTTTGTCACTTTTCTACATGAAAGATTAAGATTTTTCCACACGAAAAGGCATTCATGCAAATTAGGATCAGGCTTTTGCGCGAAGTAAACATAATCCATTTATTCAAAACAAAATTTCTAATGATAAATATTGAAAAAATATTGAAAAAAATGAAGAAGCACATCTTTTAAGATATTTCAAGTAAATATGTTTGTTTTATATCACTGGCTGACATTTTAAAATATTTAAAATGTTTATTGAAACGCCACACCGAATATTGTGAATTAGTGTAATACATACTTATCTATAAAGTTTTTAAATATACCCCTTTGTAGTAACATTTTTTATTTTTTTCTCGATTAATATTATTTTAATTTACACTCCTGTGTTGAGCAAATATTTGACTTGGTGGAACGTAACCAAAGTCCTTTTTCACGCAAGAAAGGATTCCTCTATATTTTATATTCTGTGTTCTCACCTTCAAACGGGCGGTATTTCCATCGCATCGATAAATTAAACGCTTCATTTATAGAAAGATCCAAGCACCCAATCTAATGCGCAGGCGACCTAAAAGACCTAAATTATTCCTTTGATTTAAAGTTCCTTTAGGCTTTTGTGTTGTGCAAAGTTAACGCGTAAATATTCCCGTCTCGGTTATCACAAAAAGCCATGCACAGACGATATAGCAAAACAGAAAAAGATTAGCCGTTTAAATTAGAAATAAATAAATAAAAATTTGGGTTTCGTTACTCTTTACATAACTTCCTTATATCAAGTCAATCAGTAACTTCTCTCTAAATTTTATCTTTAAAAAAAATTTTTCGTTTTGTTATATCCAATAGAGACGAGTATTAATTCCATATTGAGATGCTTTTAAACTAAAAAATTATTTTACACAATAATGAATCATCATCCTCAAAAACTTATAACATTTGGCTACTTATTTTACTTATTCAAAAATCGAACAGAACTTGATGGATGACCTTGACCAATAGCACATTAAACTAACTGGGACTTGAGCACTGTCGCAAAACACGGCTCCCCTCGCACGACTTAAAAATGTTTACATCCAATACAGCCATATTTTGGTCTGACCCATTATATCTGGATCAAATGGCATGAAGAAAAATGGTCTAACCGGGATAATCCCGACAACCAGCGGATAATAATACCTTTGTTAAACACAACACGGTCCTCGGATATTTAATTATCACCGCTTTTCCATCTGGCAGCCCATTAATCTCAATTCATCATCGTGCCCGGTCTTATATCAGTCAAAGTTATGCCCATTATCAAGAGACCACTGAAGCGTGAAGTCGGGCCAGTGAGAAGCTTTTGTTTAAGGCTTAAAGTACCGTTAACTGTGTCAATCAAATTTTCCCAATTCGCAAAACACGAACTCCCGCTCCTCTCCCGCAATTGATAGTTCCGTCCTTAGAAAGTGATCAAATCACTCAACGAGGTCACAATTTAATTCTTAGTTGATGTATTAAGCGCGCTTAAATTATATATAAGTTTAAGGAAACTAGGGTCCTTTTTTATTGAGTTTTATTGGTAAATTAATAATAAAAATCGAAAGTTGAAAAAATGAATTTTTAAATTACTTTTATGAATCTAGGACTATTTTTAAATATTTTTGTGTATTTTAAGTGTATTAAATAGAATACAAGACTATTAGCTGTTTTACACCAACATTTTAAGTCATACTAATTAACTCAAATAAGGCAGTATTCATTTTGTTTCGAATTATCATATAACAGTTTAAAAATTATTAAACTTATTCTGTTTGTTTAGGACCGTCTATTCAATTTATTCTGTTAACATAATAATATTTAAATATTTTCGAAGGTCACGTTTTGCAGAAATATATTTTAAATATGAAATCAGTAGCTTTAAAAAAATGTTTCAGAGTACATAACCTTGAAAAGTATGGAGTATTGTCAACAATAACTATGTTTTAAAAGGAAATGCTAATTATTTTTTTCCATTTTTTGGAAATGACTTTGCTCAGGCTCAATTTCACTCCTCTATATTAATCCGAAATTCACACACTCTTAAATAACGAAACACCGCTTAATAGTATACTTAATAGCATAAGTAAATGAATTTTCTGGAAATTTTAGTTGGGAAAGTCGCGTTTGCTTATTCAATTTTTGTTTCCAGATGCAGTGACTCAACAGTTGGTTTGAAGTTTCTCATTTCTTCTCAGAATCTGGTACACTCCTTGTCATCGAAAATGACAGAGCTAGTTGCTGATCCCGTATCAAAAGTTGAAACACTCAAATCTGCCCTTAGCTTTTTTAAAAATTTTATCTTTTGTTTTTCCAAGCGTATTCAGTGAATTTATTTAGATTAATTTATTAAACTCATTTCTCAAAAAAAGCAATCCTGACGTTTTTGAAATGTTGCTGAAACACGCAAGTATTTAAAACAAAATTTTATAAAGTTACATGTTATTTTATTTTAATTTTTTTTAAAAACTGGAGGCTGATTTCTAAATATTATTTAAATTCATATTCCTGATGGCATTATGAATTAAGGATTTTCCTGATGGAGTGCAGACGAAATTCAATCAAGTCTGATATTTGTTTAAATGAACAAGGCATTAATAAAGAATTATATTTTATGGATTTTTCACGGTTATGCTAGGTAAATTGTTACCAACTTACGAGAATGAAGTTCTAGGGATGTCTTGTTTTTAGACGTGCTCTTTGTTAGCACTGAGTGACAAATCCTTCAACTGTGAAGAAATAAGAAGAGCAGGTCAGTAAAATTAATGCTGGGAGTGAAGCAGAAAATTTCGGGCTTAGGAAAACAAAAAATAAAGCCATTTGATAAAGTTGCAGTGTATACTTTAAAGTTTCAGTAAACCATTTCCCCGAAAATTAAGTCTTAACGGGGGTATACGCAGCCGTCTTAAAATACTACAAGGTTACCCATTTCTCATAATTTTATCTTATTTCTGTAATATTCACAATTTTATATTTTCTAGGTAGATATCCAGCTATAGAAGAACTTTAAATTTAATCCAGCGACTTTCAATTAAACATTTTTTTGGTTTAAAAAACATTTCCCGTAGATTTGGTGAGGGAGATATTCATGTACTAGTTTATTTGCTTAAAATTATTCAACTCCCTGGAGACCAGCTTAAACCAGGGGTAGTGTATCCATTTCCTCTAAAATTTATTCAATCTGGACCACGCTATTCTCCCAAATAAATTAATTTCATGTAGTACATTTAAAAAATATTTTTGTTGAATTTTTTATAATAAATAAAATAAAATATATTTAAGGTAAAAAATGATGACGTGTTATAGATATAGATTTATTACGAGCTCTTAGAAGGCTCGAGATTGTATTGAACTCATTTATTGTCGTGAGCATTGTGGGTATTTATTATGTATCTTTTATCACGAGTAAAACAAATAATGCTTAGCCAAAAGAAATTTAATTTGTTGTTCTTATGATTTAAATCTCTATGATAAAAATATTTGCTGTTAACTCCCATCAGCGGCATAGATTAATTTTCATAATTTTTGGGTTTTACATTCTGACCGAAACTTGTTAAAATATCATAATTATTTTCTTTAATTTTAAACAAAGTGTTACCGGAAATGGAAGGATAATTACTTGAGTCTTTCTTTTAGGACAATTAAACTATGATGAAGATTTATATCTAATTAACAAGCGAAACATCTTAACGGTTTGTTCCATTAGATTCCGTATCGCGTTTAAATTTCATCATAAATTATTAAAAAATATTACATTTTAGGAAGGTGATTCGAATATATTATATTAAAATGTTTTTGAAATAAATTCTACAAAATATACCTTTTTCATTCAGATATTATTTATAAATTTATTTTTTTCGCAATATTTATAACTCCACAAACTAATTTGAAAAATAGTGTTACTTCCAACATATAAGTAGATAAAATATGACAATTTGGTCGACAAAAATGTTTCATGATGTTAATGTAAAAAAAGGAAGATTTTAAATAAAGAAAAGAAAAAAAGAACCAGAAGTCACCCTAAATAGCAATACGTAAATTTGTTTGACTGGAACACTCGGTTTAACTCGCTGATTTGAAATCACGCCTATGCTCAATTTTAAACGAGTTGACCAATAACCAAAATTCATCTGCATGGCATGAGAAACGTCTCAGTTAGGGCCTAGCAACTATCCGATTGATGATTCGCTGGTTTTTACACTCTAATTTGATCAGCAGTCTCGATGTTCACGTCATCTGTTACAGTTCCCGTTCTTCTCAAACCAGGGTTGACTGCTCTCCTCTCCCTCCAGACTCCAAGAAAACCACTGCCATGGAGCTTTGAACCAACTTTTGAGCAAATATGAACCAAATGCTTTCTGTGGATCCACATAGGGGTAGGGTAGCCATGGCTTCAACTTCTTTTCTTAAACTGCGTTCTTACTGGTAGTTAGTCCAACTTTCGTCTCAGGTGTCAGCTTCTACTAGACATCGCTTCCCTTCGTCACCTTCAATTTTCCTTAAGGGATTTTTGAAGAGATATGACCTCAACAATTCTGTCGATCCTGAATCACCGTTTGAGTTGACTTTTGAACCGGTTTTATGGTGATTACATCAGAGGATCCATTCAAGATCATACTAGTGCTATTTTTACCCGAGACTTCTCTACGTCTTCTCGATTTCGTTCGGGAGATCACTTCGAAGAGATCACTCACTAAGAATCGAATTTTCTCGCTCGAGGCATGGTAATGCCTTCTGAGACAGTTCTAACTTGACGGTTCCTGAAGATCCCCGTAGGGGTAGCCATAGCTTTGACTGCCTCATCGACTCAAGACCATACTGGTAGAAAATTCAAGTTCCGTCTCACCACCAGAAGTCGCTTCTTGTCTGCTTAATTCTTTTTCATTATGCTTAGCTGGTATTTCTTCGGAGATTACGTTGGAGAATCTGATTTGCCGAGCCTTCGGAAATGTTCGTCGATCAATTGTAATTAATTTTCGCCGCATTATGAGGCTCCTGGTCGCCTTCCTTCCCTCCTTCCTTCCTTCCTTGAATGGCAGAATCCACCTGTAAACGAGTGTCATAAACTACTTACAAAGTCTCATCGCTCTGTGTTCTATTGAATTTCAACCTTATCTCAAATCGACAACCTACTTCCATTTTTAAAAGTATCTTCTCTTTCAGCGAGTCTGAACTGTGCACAGTCAGTTAAAAGTTTGAACTTTTGAGCATATTTGACCCTGACAGATCATGAATTCATTTAAAATTAGCCATAGTTGTGTCTGTAACTTGGATTCGAGATCGCATTGGTAGTAAATCAGCGTCTCATCGCAGGCGCCAACTTTTGCTAAGCGCATAGCAATGACTTATTCAAATTTTTCTATTATCCAGAAAATAGCAAAAGGAAAATGAGCTACACTTCGAAATAATCAGATTCATAGTCGTCTTTTTCCTTCATCAAATCACTGAATCAAATTGTAAATCATGGCCACTTCCTCATTTGACTTCATTAAACATCTCTATCGATCAGTATCGATCCCCCTATGTCACCTTTTGAGTCCTGAAGATTCACTCAAGATCATACTGGTGCCATTTTACCGAAACTGATGTTTTTTTCTGGCTTATAAGTGTTCAAAAAATGTTAACAACGGATCACATTTGAAATCTTGCTCAGGTTCAGATTGTCATAGAGAATTGAATTTGAGATGTGAAATATCTCAATTTTTGCTTATCAAATATCCGATTGACAACTATTCGCCGAAGTTTTTTTCAATTTGATTCGTTCTAAAGTCTCAACGTTTGCGTCATTGTTTTATAATTGTATATATACTATAATGTTTTAGAATTATATATCACATAATTATATATTTATATTTTATATTGTGCGATATTTTATATAACAAATAATATTATACAATATGACAATATATAACTAATAATTATATAGGTAATTTTCTGATTAATACGAACTACATTTCATTCACTTGTATGTTATCTTAATTTGTTTAAGTCAATGATATGACGTTACGCACTTCTTTGGATGTACGTTATTTGTTACTTCGCCTTCGTCTCTGGCACCTGTTTATTTATCGGAATAGTGCAAATGATAGAACTTGCAGAAAATGGTTTGCTAAATTCAAAAAATATATATTTCACCGTCTATGAAGATTAAGATCGCACCAGACGTCTAGATGAGTTTGATAAGACGCTTCTTGAAGAAGCAGCCCTTGAAGAAGCTAATTCTGATTTTCGGTCGAGTTTGAGTTGTCACTTAAGCTTAGTTCAAAGTCTACAACTGATCAACTTCACACACTTGGAATATGGACTCCCCTTCGCCTATCTATCTGTGTGAGTTATGACCCCTTGTTCCTATACCATATAAAGTCGCGTATGCACGAGTCAGTTCACACACACAGGTTTCCAATAACCGCTACAGAAATAACATCGACGAGGTCGCGAATCGGCGATAGTGAAAAAACCTGAAATAGGGTTATCTCAACATCCAGTAAGCCGTTGATTTGGAAAATAAATTTTTTGGTTCCAATATAAGCCCCAAAGTGCCATGAACGCAGATGACAAGATGCACATCCATCGTCTTGGGCTTGGGGTTGGAGAAGTAGGGCAGGGGGACCTTCAGCTGGGAGAAGTCTGAGTAGATGTGTCCCCTTGAGCATCACGAAGGTCATGGTGCCGAGCGCGAAGGTGTTCACCAGGCGCTGCTCAGTGGGCGCGGTGCTCAGCAGGGAGGAGACGGAGCGACTCTGCTGCTCGGTGTCCGGCAGCCCCAGGTGATGAGGCTGTGTCGTCGTGGTGACTTTGTCGGCGTCGGTGGCGGCAGTGACGACGCCGTTGGAGGAGAGAAGGGTCTGGGAAAGCGAGCGACGCTGAAAGAGGGAAAAGGGAAGCGAATAGTGTCAAGCAGCCAAGAGAACAGAAGGAACTAAGCGGTTGAAAGATGCGTGAGGACACAGGCGTTAAGTTGAAGAGAGTAGCGGAGTTAAGGAAATGTTTTCTGTACTAATTGGAGCTAGGAATTCTGACACCATCAGAAACGAAGACCCATATGGGGTAGAAAAAAGGTCCCTTTTCAAAGGGCGGTTAAATGAAACGTGACAGAATTGATTCAGTGGAGGAATATACAAAAATAATGGAGGCATTCAAGATAGTTCTATGGCAAAAAGTCGTTCACACGCCAGTTGGACGATTATGGAAGAAGCTCCAGAGATGAAATTAATTGAAATAGACTTCTAGCAAAACTCAAACTAAACTAAAAAAACGAGATTCTGTTTAAGTAGTTACTAGATTGTTTCTGTTTCATCCGGATGTTTCATCACTTTGCTCAGAAGTGTAGCGGATAGGTTGAACTTAAGTTCCCTGCAAGATAGATTTACTATACCCTTGAGACGACCCTACTCATTTCATCAGGCCAAAGCAGCGCGACCTTCTAAAGGTCGAAGAACTATGGAATGACCTTACAATTTGAGATCTTAGTAGGAGTGAAGAAAAAATCCAGTTAAAAGTGTAAGTAAAAAACTGAATGAATGCTATTTTAACCTGAGCTACAACGTTCACGAAAGATTTCAGCTTTAAATGTATTATTAATAGATTTGGAGACGTGTTATTTCCTGTTACACAAGGAATGTACTTCGTGGTTAAATTATCTTAACTGATAATCACTAGCGTGTGAATTGACAGTTAGGTAAATTGGCTTGCATCAAAAAATTGCAACAAAATTAACCACCATGTGCTTGTCAGATCTATGACCTGAGGAGAACCTTTAATGAGATTGTGAGAGATATAATTGCTAGAAACTTCTTTCCACATATCTAAACAGACTTTTGCTTGGTTGTTCAAATATTAATTCAAACACGTTCATAAACTGGTCAATCGCTCATATATTGACAATATAAGGCCTTCATGTAACATGCGATTTGTTTACTCATTTTTCGGTCATTTAAAACGTTTGTGATTAGCCAATTTGTTTCCCAAATTTGCTCTAGTTTTATTGGTCAAAATAAGAATCCAAACCATAGAGCATGGATAATGCATTTTACAGAATAAAACATTTGTGCTTTTCAAGATGTGTTTAAATTCTTTAATCGGAACCTTTAAAATTCTTTCTCATCCATAAAATGCCCCATATGATCCATCATCGGAGAGAATAGTAAAAATACTTTTTTTTCATTTTTTGATCAATTTTTGGTAAGGAATTAATTCCCATCAATTTCTTGTCAAATCTTACCTCATTGCCCTTGTTAAAATATTACGGAAAGTCGAAACACTCAATAAAATTAATAGAATCTACATTTTAACAGATTTAAGAAAAATTCATTTTCGTCTCAACAGAATATGAAAATCACTTGACTTAATTTTTTAAAATGCGCAAATTTTACGAAGGTTTACTTTTATGTTTGTATCAATGATCAATAAAGAATTAATTCCCAGCAATTCGAGAGGCATTTCGAGATCTACCAGAATAAATCGGTTCACGTCCCATTTAGACAGTCACTTGAAAAAATAGATAGTAAATTCCGTATTTTTAAATTTCTCCTAAATCCAGTTTTGTTGTTTTAGATTTACAGAAATAAGTTTTATAAAGGCAACGGAAAGCCCGCTGTAGTCATTTGGTGACAAGCAATTAATTCTGAATAAATCCTCTTTACCGTCTATAGGAAAGATCCATTGCCTTTTCTCTTAATTTTTCTGTTGAAGATTGTTTTATTTACGTTGTTTTTTTTATAAATTATGCGGAAATTTTTAAGAAAGCTCATTTGTCATGTTTTTTATCGGTAGACTCTTTTAAAATTCTTAAAGAATTGGGTTTTGCTTTCTTTAATTTGCAAAAAAAACTGCTGAGAGTATGAAAAACTGTCCATAGGAGTCATGACTTGGGCAATACTTAAAGTACTATAAAGCTACTTACGTATAATTCTGACTCATTTTCTATAATTTGCCAATTTTTTTAATGTATGACTGAAAATCTATTACATTTATGTTACAATAGATGATTAATTTTGAATTCTATCCCTTTAATGTGATATGTGTTTCCATGACTACCAGAAACGATCGTTTGTCGTCTTCGGTCTCTTTTACAATACCTGTTAAAAATGTCTTAATTTGCTTTTCTTAACAAAAATTAATATAAAAAAGCTTGAAAAGCTCATTTTGCAATTTTTTGAATAATTATCATTTAAAAGCATTGAGATAGGCATCAGATAAAAAGTCTAAAACGATATTCTATCTCCTTTAAAATTCCTCTTTAGTCTAGCGTTATTGCCTTCTGTCCCAGAAAATCTTTTTTTTTCTCTGCAACTAATTCTGATTTTCCTTCTTTTTGTTTGCATATAATCACTGCGAGTTCGCTAGCAAAACCTGCGATAACATAGAGGGCTAAAAAGGAAATCAGAGTCACAAGTTGAGTAAATTCAATGATTAAAGGCGTTCCAAGTAAAAACCGTTATTTGAGAGAAAAACATTTAAAATAACAAAAATAATGGGCGAAAAATTTTAAAACATGTTAAATTTTGATTGTTTTTTAATATTTTTAAAGATTATGGTGCGAAACTGTTTTGATAACTAAATTTAAAATTACCCTCTTTTTACGTTCACGTATATCGGCAACAGTTACTTCTATCCATATTCCAAGTTAAAAAACTTATAAATTTAAAATTTGAAATTATTCGTAATCGCAATTTCGTTAAGATTCTTTTCTAGGAAATCAAATCTAATTATGTCTTCACAATGACCCCCATATAAGGCAATTGTTGGGAAAATTAAGTCGAAATACAACACTCGATTCGGGCATATTGTCATTTTACACATGTTAATAATGAAGTGCATTTATCAAACATCCAGAGGTGACGGCCAAAGCAGACAGGGTACCTTCAAAGCATACGTAACTTCATCTAAAAGCAAAAATAAAACAGGAAATGCAGCTGAAATTACTGAGAAGTCTTCGCTTAAATTAAGAAGAGCAACGGAATCGTGGAAGGGATAAAAGTTGCCTGAATATGTAATCATTTTCTTGATTAAACCTTGGGTTTGCTTCAGAAGTTCTTGGCGTAATTCAGGCTCTTTTCTTCCACTGTTCTTTAAAACTGGTCTCAAATACGTTCTCGCAAAGATTTTTTTGTGAAAAACCTGAATTTACACTCAGGGACTGAATGAATGAAACCACAAACCTGATTCACCGTTACACTACCTTTGCAATTACTTTCGTTATTAATATTCACTGTTCCTGCTCGGTGGATTGTAAACTCAACAATCGCTTGGTGTGAACTGGAGACAACGAAGTAGTGGTTAGAAAAAAAGGGAATTAAAATCAGAAGATCGGGTTGTGGTAGCAGTAGGTCTCCTCGAACATTGGAACCAACATTTTAGAGGACCTTGGCATAGAGATTTGGGCCTTACCTCTTGAACTAAACGTTTCAGTCTCAATTATGAAGTGGACCTAAAATGTTTGTCGCCAGTCAAGTTGTTACGACAACTACACCAGTTGCAGGGGTAAAAGAAGAAGTAGCCTGATGCCTACTCTTTGGCTCTAGCTTTTGTGCCATTCGGGAGAGCAGGCAAATGGACATCGGCGGCGAGTTTCTTCTCCAGGCCGGGAGGCGGTTTTCTGGTGTACGCGGGTCCATTGAACTCGCTGGGCCGCCAAAAGTAGCAATGGTAGATGCTCTTCAGGTCCTCCGTCGAGTTCTGGTCACGACTCTGCTCTGCCGACTGGCCAAGTCGACGACAGACGGACTTGCGGGACTCGAGGAAGTCTCGATAGTCTGCGAGTTCTTCGATTATTGGACGGGGTGGCGTGGAAGTGATGCTGGTGGTAGTGGTGGTGGTGGTGCCGTTTCTGGAGTGCGTATCCTTGAGTTGTTGTTGGACTTGGAACAGGAAACGACTAGGCAGGACTCTATTCTCGTCATAGAGACGAAATCTGCAATATGAGTTTGGACAAAATATAAGGAAAAGCCTAACATTTTGACGTTAGTGTTACAAAACGCCCCCCAGAATGCCTGACGTTTCAAAAGTGGTGCCTGCCGACTCTGAAGAAGAAGAAGAAGGAAACACCTCGTCCCCAGCGACTCCCAGGTCTGGTCGAAAGACGAAGTTATTAGCTGAGAATGACTGTCTGACTCTCTTAAATCGAATTGTCAGAGAGAATGACAAGATCACGGCTCCTAAAATCACTGCAGAGCTCCTCAATGAACACCTACAGAACCCAGTTTCCACAAAAACGGTTCGTTAGAAAACCTCTCAAAGACATGTGTCAAAGCCTGACTACAATGACTTAAGTCTACCTTGCTGCCAGGACTAAAACAGCATCCAATTGAGACAGTATTAATAGGAAAACCTTTACTCCAACCTGGAGCACAAAATCGCAAAGCTTTGTTGAGACAATGACGGCTATTTTGGGCAAAACGCGATAAAAATAGCTCTAAGTTCTGTAACTTTGAAACAAAGACTTGAAGATTTGTTCAGTAAAACAGAATTGATTTTTTAAATTCATAGTTGGATAAATATACCGTACAGCTGAATTAGACATTATAAAACATTGTCCTAGTTTCCTTCAATTTAAAAAGTAAAATTGAAAAAGATTTCTTTTTTCCCGATAAGGGTTTCTCAATTATTCTAAAAATACACTGAATAGAAAAATTCTTGAGTCTCATTTTTGTAGATTTGATTAAGAAATCCTTTTGTCACAACTGCTGGAACGCGGATTTGGGATCGAAAAAATTAATGTTATTTAAGGATACATTAAGCTCAAGAAGCCTATAGGCTTCGATTTGAGAGTCATGAGTTATTTTTGGCTTAAAACGTCATAACTGAGATGAGCGTGAGATTCTGAAAGTCTCCTCAGCCTGCTCACAAATCGATCGAGGGTGCTCAGGCAAGCCCTCGGTTTCTAATCAGCTAGGCTCCTCCCTTTTCATTTCCGGTCCGATCATCTCATAAAAATAACTCGGTTATTATGTCTACGTTGAATTCTGTCAATTCACAAACGCAACCGCAGTCAATACCTGAGCCTCTAGCGTCTGAAACACACACTTCCCCAATAACCGCTCTGATACACACGTCTTCTCTGTATCCAATCTGGATCGTTGATTTTCGTCTTGGGGAGAGAAAGAAGATGTAGGTAACCGTTACGTAAACGTGTTTCTACATACTACAACTGATAAGATCAGTATCAAACGGCACACGGAAAGAAAACATGTGGATTTTTTTCATTTGGAATAAAACTTGGCATTATGCTGTACTAATTCCCAAATATGTGAGCTAATTTGCTCTAAATGATATGTTTATTCCTATGGCTATGATTAAAATTTAGAATCCAGAAGAAACACTACTTTAGTGGCATATTTAGCATTAAAATCTAAAGCTTATTATTAATTACCATTAATACGGATTCAAAACGCATTCGTTCTGGTAAATTTACTTGGGAAATTGATTTTTTTATATTAAAGCAAAAATAAACAATAAAATAAATAAAACTAATATTCAGTAAAATCATATTCGGTATATTAAACCTTAGCAGTTTAAGTAATAAAAATAATACCCGGGTTTTTTAAATTACCTGTTACCGTTTTCGTCCATGACGATTTGACTCATTTCGTCCAAAGGTTCATCGTGAAGAAACAGGAGTTCAAAATCGATTTTTCCCTGCATTTGAAAGAAAAAAATAGATGCAGTTACTAATAGTTTTCTTCTCTGTTTCTAAATACCAATGGTAAATTGTTTAATTACAGGAAAGGTGGGTGATTTTTTGGACTTAATGGACTACAATCGATCAGTTCATCAATGTCTTTGCAGTTTAAGCGATTTCACGCTTCATAAGCTGCATTTAATGCCGCAGCAGACATCACAAGATTTAAAATAAGGTCTCTGAAAAAAATTGTGTTCTGACGACCAGAAATTTGGGGAAAAAACCCTTAAGTAGTTAATTACTCTGCATGAAGGAATCTGAAATGAGGAAGTGCCTCGCTGAAAGACAATGAACTAGTTGGTCACCTACGAGCTATACGTCAATCAAGAATTGTTTTGATTAAAAAACGTTTCCTAAGCAATTATTTAGCGTGTTTATCTCTTGTAGTTATTTTTAATATTACTCAAGGCAGATACGAACTTTTTAGCAAGTGTAAGGACTTGTTCCATCTTTCAAACTTTGGCACTACACTCCGGGGTCTTCAAATTGCCTCAATTACTCACAATGACCTTGAGAATAATCAAAAAACACGAGAATCGAAAGATTTGACTAGCTGGATCACGGAAACTGTTAGTGCGTCGGTTTTTAAGGGGCTTTGTCTAGAGCAACGGAAATCTAAGCCACACAAACAGTTGCGTTTGAAATTTGTCTATGGCGGTCAATGATGGGAGCAGTGCAAAGACAGCTTAAACACATTTTCAATTGACGCTCAGTTGCTATGGATGCTAGATACATATGAACATGATTTTATTGTTGTCAAGAATAATGCAAACGCCAAGAAGTAATCCCTAAACTCCTGCAAACTCAAAGGCTCTTCGAAATATTGGTAGAGTTTTAAAATTTAATTATTTATTAAATTTTAAATCAGAGTGTTCGATAAAAAAATATAAGGCGTTGGCTTTTTGGGGTTCACACATCATGTTCTTTAAAAAAAGCGTAGGCACTACGGATCTGCGTACCATTTATTGCGGAGGTTCATGCGCACTAAGGTTATGCTTTTGTGTGTGAAAGCATTATTTACTGCGATAAAAGAAGCACAAAATGGTGCCAAGTCTTCTTTCGCATGATAATTGGAGGCCTGAGAAAGTGCTTGCTCAGCAAAATTGTTTTGCAGATTAGTTATATCCTTTGACTCACAAAAATGCGATACCCTAGTAAGATACTTCTGGATCTATTTTATGCCATGACCTCACGTAAAAAACGCAAAATAAATATCGACTTATAAAATGAAACTTATACGCACGAAAACTCAAATTATAAATATTATTACTCATTTTTCTAGAATGTTCGGTCAAATGCTCAGCTTAAGGTTTTATGTGTTTGGATTAGAATAAATTTTAAAATACTTAAAAATAGGCAAATTAAAAGTATGATAAATGACAAAAATCAAATAATTAAAATCGGTTTGAGAGATTTTGTTCTTATTTTGCTTAATTCAATTTATTTATAACACTTTTGCTATAATTTCATATGGTTAAAGCCTGTAATACATTTATTTCATAAATAAATCATTAAATTTACATTTTATAATGCGCATTTTTATTTTTTGAGTACGCATTCTGAAAAAAAGTACAAATCTCATTTGCGATCAACGTTAGTTTGATTCAAACTATTTTTTGTCAGAACTCAGAGCCCACGTAGATTTGCCAGCGCAAAACAATCCGCGAAAAATGCGCTTGTTTTAATCGTATTTAGTTATTGCTACACTTGCAAAATTGTTTTATTAACAGCATATAAATTGACCATGCAAACCCACCACAGTTACTGCAATTACAAAGTGGCACATCCCAAGTCGGTGACTCCAGCGAACAAGTCCTTATCTTAGAATCAGTCCTTAAACCAAGGTTTACTACGAAGGAATGCATTTAAACGTCTAACGGCGCTGTTAGCGTACACCCCCCAGTTTCTCTTGCTCTACCACGAACACTTAAAAGATATCAAGATGCTAAAAATCATAACCCACGCTTTGAATCCTTAAAATATGTTGGAGGGATTCAGAAGACATCAAAATGTACCTTCGTAGAAGCCAGAAATTTATAATTCTACGAAGGAATTAAGATTTCTGAGTTTTAAAAAAGTTTAAATGTGTCACTGGCTGTGTACAGTTCAGACTCGCTGAAAGAGAAGATACTTTTAAAAATGGAAGTAGGTTGTCGATTTGAGATAAGGTTGAAATTCAATAGAACACAGAGCGATGAGACTTTGTAAGTAGTTTATGACACTCGTTTACAGGTGGATTCTGCCATTCAAGGAAGGAAGGAAGGAGGGAAGGAAGGAGGGCGACCAGGAGCCTCATAATGCGGCGAAAATTAATTGCAAATGATCGACGAACATTTCTGAAGGCTCGGCAAATCAGATTCTTCAACGTAATCTCCGAAGAAATACCAGCTAAGCATAATGAAAAAGAATTAAGCAGACAAGAAGCGACTTCTGGTGGTGTGACGGAACTTGAATTTTCTACCAGTATGGTCTTGAGTCGATGAGGCAGTCAAAGCTATGGCTACCCCTACGGGGATCTTCAGGAACCGTCAAGTTAGAACTGTCTCAGAAGGCATTACCATGCCTCGAGCGAGAAAATTCGATTCTTAGTGAGTGATCTCTTCGAAGTGATCTCCCGAACGAAATCGAGAAGACGTAGAGAAGTCTCGGGTAAAAATAGCACTAGTATGATCTTGAATGGATCCTCTGATGTAATCACCATAAAACCGGTTCAAAAGTCAACTCAAACGGTGATTCAGGATCGACAGAATTGTTGAGGTCATATCTCTTCAAAAATCCCTTAAGGAAAATTGAAGGTGACGAAGGGAAGCGATGTCTAGTAGAAGCTGACACCTGAGACGAAAGTTGGACTAACTACCAGTAAGAACGCAGTTTAAGAAAAGAAGTTGAAGCCATGGCTACCCTACCCCCATGTGGATCCACAGAAAGCATTTGGTTCATATTTGCTCAAAAGTTGGTTCAAAGCTCCATGGCAGTGGTTTTCTTGGAGTCTGGAGGGAGAGGAGAGCAGTCAACCCTGGTTTGAGAAGAACGGGAACTGTAACAGATGACGTGAACATCGTGACTGCTGATCAAATTAGAGTGTAAAAACCAGCGAATCATCAATCGGATAGTTGCTAGGCCCTAACTGAGACGTTTCTCATGCCATGCAGATGAATTTTGGTTATTGGTCAACTCGTTTAAAATCGAGCATAGGCGTGATTTCAAATCAGCGGGTTAAACTGAGTATTCCATTCAAACAAATTTACGTATTGATAATTAGGGTGACTTCTGGTTCTTTTCTTTCATTTTGCGATGTAAATAAGATTTTTGTCAATATTTTCCACAGCACTGGATTACAGATAGGGATTAAGTACGTGTTTATTGGACCAAACCCAAATATAACGTGTAGTGCATTCGATTGGCGTCCGCTCGGTGTGCACTCACTGAAGTCCACACCGAATATTCTATCACCCCACTATTTTCGAAAATTTGCACTAGAAGTGGTAGTTTCTACATTTATTCCCAGCTCACACCTTGCGCATCCTTCGACAGTTGAGCTAGGTGTCTTGTGAGAGCCGCTTCGATGGGAATTGTTTACTCACCCACAATATCGTATTAACTTGGCTTCTTCCTTAACTTATTCCAATTTCAACGACAAACAGGGGTAGGACAGAATAGTGGAAACAACTAACATTTTGACAAAATAATCTTTAAACATTTTTTAAACCTTAATGACTGCCGCATTTGAGGCAGAGAAGGAAAACGTCGTCGTCGTCTTCGTCAGCAAAGCACGGGTCTGGCCAAGAGTTGTCGGGGTTGTTGGATGAGAGAGAGAGTTCTTGGAGAGGATGACAAGTCCACGACCCCTAAAATCACTGCAGAGCTCCTCAATTAGCACCTACAGAACTCAATTCCCAAACAAAAACTCTTCCTCGTCGGCAGCCGTCCACGCGAAGCTGAATTCCACCACCGCCAAAGAGCTCCAATCAGAACACCACTGCTCTCAAAGACGGCAAATGTGATGGACTAGAAACCTCCAGCAGAATTGGTTCCTCATTTAATGGAAAAACGTGGTTTCCTCTGACGAATCATCGTCGTTTTCCACCTTATTTCCGACCTCCAGCGGCCGCATTTACGCTTGGAGACAACAGCCGAAAAAAGAAGCATTTAATCCAGACTGCTGCCTTCACCCCAACTGTAAAACATGGCTGGACGATCTGGCGTGTTATCCTTGGAAATCTGCCATCAGGCCAATGATTTCCTTCCCTTCACGAAGGAATTAACAGTCGAGGAGGAGCATTCTAGTGAAGTTGAGCATCTCCTCTGGCTACCACAATCCCCAGACCACCCGAACCTCAACCTCGTCATTGAGGAGCATTTCTGCTCGTCGATTTTAGAGATTCAAGTAAGAAGTCCATTTCCACCACCACCGCCGCCACAACTCTGTGAGGCTGTGATTGTCGCAAAAGGTGGGCCTACGCCCTAATAAAATACATTTGGTTGATTTTTCAAGATGTTTCCACTATTTTGTCCAACCCCTGTACATTTGTTAATTTTCTGAAATACATTTTAATTTTAATACTGCGTGAAATTTTGCATCCACCCTTGATTGTAAATCGATGTATGAGTGACCTCTCAACTCTTTTTAATTAATTCACACTCACCTGTTGAGTAGAGAGTATTTCCGCAGCCTCGTGGTGTCGTTTGTTGCGGAGATCTGTGCCATTGACAGAGAGGATGGCGTCACCGACGAAGAACTCCCCGGAGCGCTGAACCACCTGGTCGGGGAGGATCTCGGAGATGAGGATGGGCACTCCGTACTCCAGACCACCGGTGATGGAAATTCCCAACTCCTCAGTTGCTGCTCGGTTCACCGTCACGTGCCGCACCCGGTTGCACAGTTCGCTTGCTAAGCAGGAAGTAAACAAGTCCGTTAGATTTACTCTCCCCAAATACCAGCAGTTTAAAGCGATTATCCACAACCGAACTGCCTGGTGAGACATTTTCCGATATAACTTTGGGTATAGAATCCTTTTTATCAGAAGTTTCATTGTAGAGTCAGCACAAGCCGTCTCTATCCCTCTTTTCGTTTACCTACTCTGCTAATGCCCGATAGTTTCAACGAATAAACTGCCGTATTGTCTTTGATGTAATATTCTTTAAGTTGACACTTGTAACTAAATGAATTATTGACCAGAAGAACGAAACTTTTAGAGCAGCGGTGAATTATTGCTATTAATTCCGCTTCTGCTTCGATTTGTCTTTGACGTTCGTCGATTTATGGGAAAGACATAAGAACTCTCAAATTGTAGTGTTTTGCTTCAGGTAGTGACAAAAAATTCACCGACAGATTGTGATATGCCTAAAACCCTTGAGAACACGATTTTGGTCGAAAGTGTTTGTAAAATTCACTAATCTCTACTTTTGCGTCCCGCATCTTAAAATTAAAAGTCACGCCCATAAAAGCTATGCCTATATTCAAAGCAATTTCCTTAAATACTAAAATATAGTCCATATTGCAACTTTATTAAGGGGATTCAAATCCTACTAGGAGTGAGAGCAGGAAATAGCTAACGATTCGGTTTAAAATCAAGATTAAATGATTTAAATGCTGTCTTTTGTTAGGAAACGAAAAATACTTATGAATTTATTCATATATTCTGTAAATAATATTAAATGAAATGGTCAACTGTGGCCGCGATTAAATCTTCGCAAGCATTATGACTGCACATTAATTCTGATGGCTCTGCCTGGGTGAACCTGTTTCGTGTGACGAAAATGCAAGGAATTACCGATCATTTTTTTATGCTCTGGCCAAAACAAATGGACTAAAATTTTGACATGATTGAATATTTCGACCAAGAAAATGAAATAAATTGGTGGAGAGAGTATAGAATTATGTCACCCCTTGAGTTGTTATGAAATCGAGTTTTGTTGAATTAATGCACTTAAAAATCACAAAATTTCTGATTTTTTCTGCTTAGAATCTCCTTGGATTATGCTTCTGATATTTTTCACTATATTTCCTGCACAGCACAGTAAAACCAGCATACTCAAACAAGAAGCTGCAGTTGATAAATTGAAATGGCCATCATTGAACAAGCCTTTCTAATTTCATTTTAAACTATTTTAGAATACGAGAAAAATGTTTGGCTTTGTAAAACTCTTTTTCATGTATTTCGATTAGTAAATGAACCTAACTAAAACGGTTGTTTGTTGTTGCAAAAAATGGGCCTTGAGTCCATTAATAGGTCCAAGTGTGTAACTATAATTGACATTCATGTGAACTTAAATGAGTTACGTTATGGGATTTGGTTTTTTAAGGAAAATTACAAGGTCTTGTGCCTTTTAATTACCTAATGTAAAACGCCATTGGGAGATTAAGAAATAGCGGTTATTTTGGTATTGGATATTTCCAAAAAATAACAGTATTTTCTTATTTGGGATTTTGAGATCCCTAGGATAGATACAGTGTGCTAAAGACTACTTTTTAGAACATTATCTGATTGTTGATTACTGGGTGTGCCGGTGAGCTTAATTTAAAAGTTACAACGTTTCTTCCTTATTATTAGATGAACTGGAGTGTTCCAATGGAGACACAGGTTTGGAGAGACTTAGGTTAAATGCAGATGCCCAAGTGGAAATGCTAACCACAACCAATTAATTGTGGCAGCACCAAGGGTTACTCTGCGGTCAACCCTCGGGCAGAATTGGGAAATGCAGCTTAGCGAATTCTTCTCGACTGCGCCATCCCCAATACTTGGCATTCGCCAAACTCTCCAGATCTATGCCCTGTTGAGAATGATTATCCTTAATTCGACAGAATTAAAAGAAGAAAAAATTGCCATTTCTCTTCCTATGAATATCTCTATTTTTCTTCATGAAGCTGTAAACTCCACTCTGTAAATCCAGTAGTTATTCCTTTCTTCCTGAAAATCCTTTCATGCTGTAAACCGGATTAAGTCTTGTCCATTCGCATACAATAAAATGGTCTAAAATGCAGAAATAAGTACTCATTCTGATTGTTTTATTGAGCTACTCATGCGAAGCCGTGGATGAACTGAGTGTGAGGAAGTTGTTAAGGTATTAGCAGAATCTATAAATGGAAAAGCCCAGAAAAGCTCAATTGCCGATAAAAGAGGTCATCAACTGCCGGAATCAGATAATCTAGAGGGCACTAAATGGGTTTCGGAACTCTTATCTGACTGATGCAATAACCGCGATATGGCTAAGTTAATAGATGAATATATTATATTTGCAATTATTAATTGTTAGGCCAAAAAACGATATTCATGCAAAACTCTTCGTTGCGGTGGTGACCTAGAATGTTCTCAATCATTTGATTGTTGCAGAATTTCCTCTTATTAAACCAGATAGAAAAGAAAGGCCTTTGTTCAAATCATACATGCCAATTCTGTTCTTACAAGTGTTTGGTAGTCAAAAACTCAAATTTTGCCTTTTATTTAACAAAAATAAGCTAAAAAAGTAGGAATCATCACAATTGATAGATTGCATCTGAAAGGTACACCAAAAAGCTTAATTTAATACTGCTGAAATAAAATTCCCTCAGTGGATCTATTTATAACGTATTGTTATATGGAGACGTCAATCATAAGGTCCAAATGAGATTACAAGCATAGGCTAATTATGAACAAAACTTCATTTATAAGTACCTTGGCTTCATAACAAATATGATACTAAAATTACATGGAGATAATGAAATTACCGCACTCTAATTTGCTAAAAGCAGTTTCAAAAGCACACTAGGCACCTAACTATGAGTTGTTCTCCAAAATTTCAATAAATAAATAAAACGCAATCGTAATAGGTAACAAATCGATCTACCACATCGAATGAAAGAAAATCTTATATAGAAATATAGAGCTTACGTGGTGGTGATCTCGAGCGTCCTCTGCAAGTGGAATTAACAGTTTTGTGGCGATTGAGAAGAATTTCAGCCTCTATAGTATTCCACAGATGCTCGTGTTGGGAACTGTCCATTTTCTGACATAGAAGTTGGATCTGCTGAATGCGACCAGCCAATTCCTTGTAGAGGTACTTTGCAGCCATCCTGGTTCCATAGACCTCGTCCTATAGACAAAATTGATGGCACAACTTGGAAGCATACTTGCAAAGCTGCGACGTATGCCTTCAGCTCTACATTTTCTTTCATCAGGATAGAAGTGGCTGAGCGTAACCTGTCCATCAAAATAAATTGATTCTTCCTTTCTTCTTGCTGTTTCTCGAGGGATTTTCGAATATTTTCTGAAGAAACGTTGGATCCATTTTTTTCAGCTGATTTTAACTGGATGTTATGCAACTCAAGTAAAAGGTATTCCACTTCTTTGTCTGAAAAGTTCTTTTCAGCCGTGGCAGTTTCCAAATCGTTAGAGAGCATTATTTCTCTAGCCTAACGAATGATGTCTTCGATCTTACTTACCTCAAGTCTTGTTATAGATTCATATGCGGCTTGAGCCTTCAGTGTGGTCTGAGAATATATTTCATTGAGTTTTGCCAAATATTTTTTGAACTGATCTTTATCACTGGATGAAGAAATTTTATTTTCTATAAGAGCATTCATTTTTACATAATTTTTGTCGAATTCCCTCTCATTAGATTCAAGAAACTCAAATGCAAGATTTGATGTCATCTGACTGCTTTCAAATTGCTACAATGTATAGTTCATACACCCGCTTTTATACAGAGGTTAACTGCGTTTATAGACAGTAATAGCTTAAAACAAACAATATTCTTTACACTTTTCGAATATTCACAAAGATGTAAGTTAATAGAAATATTATAATTTTATAATATTAATGCCGCTTTCTCTAATGTGCTAATTTTGTAATAATTCGTGCAGAAATTCAAGTCAAAAAGATATCCTTCAAGTAATAAGTCTCATTTGTCAAATGAACAAAGTGATTTTATGTTTTATTTTAAATCGATCTAAAAAATTATTCAGGACCTTGAAAAATAAAAAAACTAAGCATTTAATACATTTATTTATTGATCTAAGGAATCTTTTAACGGTTTTTTTGGTACTTGTAAAATATTAGTGAGTCATCCTAGACATTCTGCACACTATGCACTTTGTCTGCTCTCGAAAGCCTTGCGCTCAATGACTGCTATTGGGCGTGTGGTTGTTTTCATTGGCCTTGTTACTCTTCTGCACGCGGCATATTCTGCCATTCAACGTAGGTTCCGCTAGAAAATAACTTATACTTCTTACAGATCGTACTTATCTCAAGCTTACCGGAGAACAATTCGATTCGTTGCCTACCGATGTAAGACATCTTTATTGCGTGATGTTTTAGATCATTTGGCAAACCTTAATTGGGTTTCTCATAACGATTCTCGGAGTTGTTAGTGTTGCCGGCAAATTTTCATTGATTAATAGTACTACTGATCCGCGTAACAGGTAGTATTTAGTTTTCACATCATTAACATCTCTAGTACTTGGGATTCCTTCGGCAATCGGGCTTCCTTCTACTCCTTCAACCACCGTCCATCTTTGATTGCGGAGTTAAACAGCGGCAAGAACTAGAATGGCTCCCCTAACTATCCTGTCTGAGTTCAGTGGCTCAGATACTGTATCGTGTCTTTCTCTTGGTGAAAAGTTTATATCCATTGGTTTCGAAAACGGTCTTGTGTATGTATATCCCCTGAACGATCCTAAAACGCCTCTGGTCTTAACCTCTCCTGGTACATGTTCCGCCTTATCCTTCGTCGGCACAAACCTCGATCTTTTGTATTCTTCTCATGGCGGCAAACTTGAGCTGTGGGATCTACGAAGTCCCTCTGCTCCATTAACCGTTTCGGAGATTAGTCGTGATGAAATAAACAGTATTGATGTGCATCCAAACAACGACTGCCTTGCGATCGCCGATGATCTCGGTTCGGTCTACATCTACTCCATCATCACCACGACCACAGAGCGTTTGCTCAAACACCACGAAAACATCTGCTCTTGCGCTAAATTTCATCCTCAAAAGCCTGACCAGGTTATTTCCGCCGGTTTCGACTGTCGTCTCGTCTTTGCTGCTTGGAAACCCGGTGAGAAGAGCCGGAAAGTGATTGGCGTCTCTAACCTGGCTGATCCCTCCCGCTTTGTAAATTTACTCAATAACAGCGGTGGAGGTGCACCGAGAAGGCGAAAGGGCAATAAAGGCTCTGTTCCCGTCCGCGTGAGTCGCATGAATCGATTTGCCTGATAAACTCCTTTACGACTCTCTTTAATCTCTTTTTCCCCACAGATTGCGTCGTCGTTTTCCCCTGATGAAGCCAAGGAGATTGTAGAAACCCGTATCGCAGGTCATGGTCTTCCCTTAAACCCCCCGATGATTCATAGTCTCGGAGTCAGCGAGTCTGGAAGCTTTATTACCGTCGGAACTGGGAATGGCTGCGTTGAGGTCTTTAGTGGAGGTGAAACTCGACACATTGAGACGCTTCTGGGGCACAAACGCTCAGTAGCTGCCCTTCTGCCTGTCAAGGAAACACATCTACTCAGTGGTAGTGACGATTGCAGTCTGTTTTTGTGGGAAACCAGTTGTGGAGGTAGAGGTCAGGAGTTCTCTCACTGTGAGAAGATCAGTGCTCTCGCTGGGAGGGATTTATCCTGCGTCTATATGGCTGACAATACGTCTACGGTCAAGGTGGGCCTTCTCTCTCAATTACTGACGCCTTGCCCAATTTATTATATAAATTTCTATCCCTGTTTCAGGTGGTTGATTTCTCGCGTGCATGACAGGAGCCATCACCCGCATAACCCCCATTCCCGCCTTTGCCATTCTGTCAATTCTACATCTCTTCTTTCTGGTCACTGGTCCTTCGTTGTAATAAATTTGCTTGCCTCCTGGTGTCTGTCTCCTGACTGGAGTAAGCTCCGATAAGATTGTGTAATCGGAATAAGTTACGGGTCGGGGTAACTTGCAGCCGAGGGAGCACGCAAAATTTATGGCCCGAGTGTTTGTTTAGTGAAGCGTATTCCCATGTCGTAATTACCCGAACATCTGAATGGTTTTGCTAAGTATATGGCAGTGCTAATTTCTTTTTGTTAAATCTATTTTGCCGAACTAAACTTTATTTTACCGGCCGCATCCAAAAACCAGACGCATTCACTGACCGCTAGTTGCCTTCGATCATTCACGTGTGTGATTTATACAGGCACAACTCGAGTTTCAATTTACAAGTTGTATAAGCGGTTAACAATACCATACGTTTTGTTTACTATTTCCAGACAAATTTTAGAAAATCCTAAAAAGTAGAACCAGCACGTTCAACAGAGAGAACGAATTTAGCACATGATATTAACAAGCGTTTTTTAACGTGACTTTAGCCAACGAAAATCACTGTCGAGCTGAATAGCACGAAAATGCACATTTCAAATCTGAAATAAACTTTACACGAAATCACACTTGGGCGTTGGTCAAGACTTCGGCTAACTGTGGAGGTTTTGGCTAAAAATAAATACAAAATTACCACACTAATGAATATAGACGATCGAGAATAAGTCAGACACGTACATTGATTGACTTAACACTTCGAGCTTGTTTACGAGGGTCGTTAGATTCGACTTCGAGGTTTTTCTGCCTTCTTCCATTATTAACCTGACAAAGGAAAGTGGCGTGCAAAATATAGGTTAGGCCATGTAATTAAACGAGAGAAAATTTCTCTGACCTCCGTGCTTGCTGGCGATTGCGGCCTGAAATAGGACCCGTGGCACTTTGCATCTTGTTGTCCAATTCAAAATGCAATCGCATTAACTCTTCCTGTTGTTCCCTGACAGCATCCAATTTGTCGTGAGGGCAATCGGCACCTATATCACGAAAAGGAACAGTCATGGTCATGAATTCAATGAAAATTTTAAGTGCAACTTACCGACTGAGACAATTTTTCCAGCCTCGAAATCTTCAAGGAGACGGAGCATCTTTTCTTCCATGTGCCGAACGTCGTCGATGTTGGCACCTAGATTTTGTTGGGCGCTGCCCCTAAGGAGATCTGGGGTATCTGGCTGACCGGTTGGCGCCTTATGCGGCATTTTCTAAGCAAATTAATATGAATATTAAGGAACGAATAGAAATAGTTCTTTAGAACACTCGATGATTACACAATTGGTTACTGATATAAAAAAATCGTTGTGAACCTAGGTGGAAAGTGCAACTTACAGAACCAAGTTCTACCTAAATGCGCGCGGTAGGATCAGGGACTTCCAATATTTATCGATGGCTAAGAATAATCCAGAAAATAAATATATTCTATGAGGTTCTCCATGTTTTGAATATTATTGAAATATTATTTACTATTTTGAGGGAAGAGTATACTTGACCAAAATAAGTCGTTGGAAGACTACTGCTATTACGGTTTGGCTTAGAATTCTCTAGGAGAATTTCCAAAAACGGAATTAAATTCTACTGCAATTAAAGATTGTCGCAATCTTCGAATCTTTGAGTGATGGTGGCACGGCTATCTCAGTAAATTAAAAGCATCATTTGAAAATATATTATTAAATATTGCTTAAATATCCGGGACCTTAATACCAAAATTATGCAACACAGTTAAATAAAAGACCTCAAGCCATAGACTGGACATACGTAGACTCCGAGAATCAACATATACTCTCTTGGATCTTTGACGTGATATTTATACTAACTAACTAATATTAACTAATATTTAGTAGCGCTAAATTATGGCGAATCATACTCGCCCGCTTCCCCTGTAAATGTTCTGCAGGAATATGTTTTAAGTTATCGCCTGGGTTGTAAGACAACATATTTGCACTCAAACAGCAATTTAAAATTAATCGTGGTCAATCCATATGATTACAGTTTTATGATAAGTTGGATTCTAGATTCATTTAAATTTGATTACACATAACTTTAGCAGAGTCAAAGTTTTTGGAAGACTTTGGCATACAAATGTGCCAATTGTCAAGGAAACATGGTTATGGAAATATAGCCAAGGGTTTAGATGACATTGTGTTGGTTAAAATATCATCAGAAAATAAATTTTCTTGAGCTTATGAATCGATCGGTACAAGTTAAGATGGAAGTCGAGGCATTATCTAATTCAATTACCCTTTCCTGGCTCGATGGTCGTTTGATACACTATCGAAAAATGATAGTTATTTATGCGTGTCCAAGTCGACATAATGTCATTTTTCACTATCTCAATTATTTGTAAAGATTAACTTTGTATTCAGCTAGACATCTGGTTTTAATATTTTGTTATGTCAATAAATCACGGAAATATTTTTTCACTCTCTAAAATATAATAAAAATGTAGAGATTGAAATCAGCGTTCAAATTCGCAATGCTTTCAAAATTCAGAATGAAATTTGTTATTAGGTAAATTTGTTTTAGCTCGTCTCTATGACCCCAAAAGCGTAAGAAAAATTTTGATTGTTATGGATCATGAACTTGAGAACCATGTGTGCAAACAATTTGACATTCTGAAAAGGATAGGCAAGGGAGTATGTTAATGATTGGCTGTAACTATCATTGTAGGCTTATGGAATCGTCTGGAAGGCCAAGTATAAGGACCAAGATAAATATGTTGCACTTAAGAAAATTTTTGATGCTTTTCGAAATAGAACAGATGCTCAGGTATTCTGCGAATAATAATATTTTCAAGCGAACCTTTCGTGAAATTGTATTCTTACAATCATTTTCTGGACATCCAAACATAATTAGATTATTGAACGTACTAAGGGCACAGAATGACAAAGACATTTACCTTGTTTTCGAATACATGGGTACGACTAACTCGTAGTAATTCTTTACATCTCTTCAGAATCAGATTTGCACAAATTGATTAAAAGAGGAAATATTTTAAGGAACATTCATAAGAAGTATATAACTTATCAGATTTTGAAAGCCCTGAAATACATCCACTCAGCTGATGTTATTCATCGGGATCTGAAGGTACCTATGAAAAACTATCATCAAGAATGTTGCCCCTCTAGCCCTCAAACATCCTCCTTGACTCGGAATGTAATGTCAAAGTCTGTGACTTTGGATTAACCCGATCGCTGTCTAAAAGCATAAATAGAAAAATTGATCATGTGAATAATGACAATCCCGAACTGACCGAGTACGTTGCCACTCGGTGGTACAGAGCTCCCGAAATTCTCCTTTCCTCCACCCATTACACGAAGGGTGTCGACATGTGGTCCGTTGGATGTATCCTAGCGGAGATGTTCATTGGAAAGGCCCTCTTTCCTGGTACCTCGACCCTGAACCAAATCGAAAAAATTCTCTCCGTTGGGCCAAAACCTAGTCGCGAAGGTGTGTTTTTGTCACTTTTATGTGCTTTTAAACTACGTACTTTAACATAGTTCCTTTAGGATATTTTGTGGGTCTTCTAGCTTTTTTGAGTGTTAAAACTGTTAATTACAAAGCAATACCAAATTAAATTTGTACAAAGAAACGTGCTATAGGTTTTTGGTAAATGAGTGTAAATATGTTCTCTGTTTAAGGAAATGAAGACATAAAAAAGTTTTAACTAAACTTTTGTGTGGGCCATATTTTATTCGATCATCGTAGGTTAATATTTTGTAATAAATTGACTTGATGTGCAATGCGCCATTAAACTATGGGGCAGTGGAAAATATCCTAAATGGTCCAGTCTCCCCCTTACTAATACTCAGCGATTAATGAATACGATCAACCTAAAACCCACTTTTAGCTTTTATTTGATTAATAAAGGTCACATCTGGCTCAATTTGATTTAGTTAAAGGGGTATGAATGGCTTCTTTAGCCTTTTAGATGCAAATGGTCTAATTGTGGTATATTTAGTCTAAAAATCTACAGAGTTATAACATAATTTATAGAAGTTTAATAATTTCCTACCTTATTATTATCATTTTACTATCCAGTGATAAATAATTAGTAAAAGGTTGAATTAAAATTGGCATTAAAATTGTTACTTAAATGTTTTGTGGAAGAGGTGAACCCATTAGTAGGATTATATACCAACATTTTTTAGTTGTATGTGAGTAATTGCGTTCAGCCTGCTTTGACGATATGTTTTGTTGAAGTTTTAACCTACAGCATCCTTCATTCCAGATATCGAATGCCTTAGATCTGATTACGGAGCCTCAATCTTGGACCAACCCTCAATCATGTATGTGTGCCCTTTGTTGTTCGTCATCTTTGATGGAGAAGACAGTCGTTTAAATGCAGATCTTTTCGATTCAAGGAGCAGACGACGTCTGGACGAAGTTGTGACTCCGGTTCCTGAGCCCAGTGCGCTGGATATGGTCCAAAATCTCCTCCAACTGAATCCCAACAAACGCCTGATGGTGGAGCAGGCTCTAGAACACCCCTACGTGTCTCAGTGAGTTTAAACAACTGAAATTCTCATGGTTCACTTATTTAAGGGAAACTGATTGAAACGTTGGAGTATTTCTGGCCATTTTAGAACTGAAATAAAATTAAATAAGGAAAATATTTGTCTATTCCATGCCATATTTTGTAACTTTCGACCTCATTCCATTCCACACCATTTTTCTCATTGCAATATGGTTTTTGGAAATTGGAAATCGAGTGACTGAACCACAGTTTTAAATTTTGTTGTTGAGAAATTGTTTTGCAAGTTTCCACCTTCCCCTTCATCTGGAAAATTTAAATAAATGTAAAATTTTCGAGAATAAATGTATTGATCTCAGACATGCCACCATGATTAAGCAACTACTTCGAATATTTTGTTGCATAATGCAGTCTTCTACTCTTTTAGCATTTAAATAGAATTACTGAACCAAAATTTATGATTTCATCTTTTAGGAATTTTTTCGACCAACTGATCAACTAGAATCATGCAATTTCCACTTAATGCTTCCTCTTTATTATATACGGATTAAAACTAAGTTTTTGGGACTAAGTGACAAGCTGTTTTTCACTCAGTATTGTTGAAAACTTTGAGCGCTCAAAATCAAACCACCTAATTCAGTTTTTCGACTTTAGCGGTTAGAAAAAAATACCTGATTTGCCTTCGTCTTCATCGTACCATTTCCAATGAATGATTGTCACGCAGTAGATAAGATTCGGACCTATTTTGGCCAATTTGTAACAAGTCCACTCTCTCTCCCTCTCTCCCATTATTCGCTTAAATAACAGTTGTGGGCGATTAGTCATTGCATCAAGAAAGGCGCTTCTCGCGGCCATGACAACCGACCCCGCCCTATCGTAGAACCGGTGGACCCATTCTCCATAGCTGTACTTACCTTCACTTCTACCTCCCTTGGCTATCCGATAAAGTAGTTACTAACCATTAAAGCCCTTCAGGAAATTCTTTTTTTCAAATAATATCATTTTAATGCAGGGTTGGGCAAAAAAGTGGAAACACCTTGAAAAATCGATAAAATATATTTTGTTAGGGCGTTGGCCCACCTTTTGCGACAATTACAGCCTCACAGAGTTGTTTAAGAGACTATGGCGGCGGCGGTGGTGGTGGTGGAAATGGACTTCTTACTTGAGTCCCTAAAATCGTCAAGCAGAAATGCTTGTCAATGACGAGGTTGAGGTTCGGGCCGTCTGGGGATTGTGGTAGCCAGAGGAGATGCTCAACTTCACTAGAATGCTCCTCCTCAACTGTTAATTCCTTCATGAAGGGAAGGAAATCACTGACCTGATGGCAGATTTCGAAGGTTAACACGCCAAATCGTCCAGCCATGTTTTACAGTTGGGGAGAAGGCAGCAGTCTGGATTAAATGCTTCTTTTTTCGGCTGTTGTCTCCAAGCGGAAATGCGACCTCTGGAGGTCGGAAATAAGGTGGTAAACGACGATGATTCGTCAGAGGAAATCACGTTTTTCCATTAAATGAAGAACCAATTCTGCTGGAGGTTTCTAGTCCATCACTCCAAAAAAGCTTTGAAACATTTGCCGTCTTTGAGAGCAAACACCTGAAATGTATATATATATATATAAGAACCAACAATTTGGCCTCTGAAAGTCCGATTTATATGGCTATAGCTAAATTTTTTAAATATTTGTAACAGTTATTTTGATATATGCATTAAATAACAAAAACAAAAATGTGACAAGTTTTGATTGTTTATAACATTTTCAACAAATATGGTGCCAAAGTGCTATGTGCTTCGCCGGACTAAGTTGACCTAATCTCCCTATAATAATCATCAATTTTTATTTACCTTTTCATTTTATATTCGTAAAATAAAATTACAGATATTTAACTGTACCTTTAGTTGATGAAGTGTGAGACATAGTAATGTGAGACATTTTGTAATGGCTGTCTAAGTGCAATAATTACTATTATTTATTATAGTTACTAAGTATTAATTATTATTATATTAACACTAGTTCTTTTAAAGGAGTTCCTACTTAGCTGTTCATAGCATTACCGTCATTGTCAATTACGCTAATTGATTTTTACCCAAAATTAGTACAAGTATCTGTTTACATGAGTGATAGAAAAGGCGTAATAAAGAAGTGAACAAAGAGACGCATTTTAAACACCGTTTTTTGCATCATTTTTTACAGATTTCGAGACCCTAAAAGCGAGATCGTCATGAACCACGCCATTGTTCCTCCCGTAAGCGACAGCAAGAAACTGGGCATTGGCGAATACCGGTCTCGACTCTACGACGTAAATCTCTTTCCTCAAATTTATCTGTTCCGTACACTATAAAAATAAATCAAATGGATAAGAAATTGGGGTAGACAATAGAAATTTTGAAAATCAGGCACACCCATGCCTGTCGTCTATCATCTCTATCTCTGGCCATGCCGTCTACAAGCCAACCTTTAGGACTGTAGTAAATGTCACATGACTCTTTGAGGAAGACAAAGTGCTTTAATATCTTGCCAGGCACAACGCCAGACGCCGACTCTTCTGATCTAGACAGGCAGTAAAAGTTTTTACTTTCCAGAGTATTGAACATGAATGCCTTTTAGATATTTGGAAAAAGCAGCCTTATATTGGCCCATAAAACCCATTCTGAATACTCTGTGTGTTATTTTTTGAAATTATTGCCATATTATGCACTTTATTTATTCATAATTCCGATTTAATTATCCGGCACATTTAACCACATTTTTTACTTAAAGTAGACAGGTTTTTAGTATACTACAAAATTTTGTTATACCCTTTTGAAAGTGGCTATCTATTATCGGAATAATGAACCATTCTCTAAGTCTGAGCGTTTGATAAACGAGTCATGTTTTGAAGGTCAAATGGTGTTCATGTATCAAACTTTTGCTCCTTATCTAGAATTATTTCACGTTCTCTTAAATCTTCGTACTGTTTTCAAGTTTTTATTTCCTAATTCTGTTTAAATTTTGTATCAATGGCATTCGAAGCCGAGCTATGTACCCCATTTAAGTATATCCGCTCATAATTAAAGCTTCGATCAAGGCAGCTTCCTTGAAATGGGCTCCCATGCGCAGTTATGCTGATATGTTAGGCAAATGTTCCCACAAACTGTTAAGTACGTCTTCAGAAAACACTTATTGGTGACTGAATATGCCAAATTCCACACTAGGATACTTCAATATCTTAATTTTAGCCTTACTATCCAATAGTCAGGCCAGGCTCCCAGCGGAGCGTTGAATTCTTCTGGGTTTAGCAATTCTAATTAGTCTGTTAAAAAATGAATAAAAGAGGTGTTTTGATGTGGGAATACAAAATGCAAATTTCTCACCGCTGATCAATGTCGATAAACTGCAACCATTTCCTAAACAACATCGATTCTGCAAAGGGGAAACATTAATTACCTACATTAGCAGGAACAGAGCTCTACATGGTTAAAGATTATGATGCTTAAATGTTAGGTGTTTCCACTATGTTGGAGATCAATATAGCCCGTTTTTATCGAAAAGGTGTTTTAAAATGGGCTTGCAATTGAAGTGTTTCATAACTACCTTCTTTAACCCTGAAATTAGTAATTCCGACAGCAGGAATTCATGAAATCAATTCTTAAAATATTCACGACATCAGCCTCATTTCAGGGACTCACGAGCAGGAAAGAGCTGAGTCGTTTTACTATTTTATGCGTGCTCTATTGTTCCGATTTTAGCATAGGTTGATGTCAACACAAAAGCTTCTTCATTAAATTTTTAACATGCCCATTATACCTGCAAAAGTTGATCTAAATAAGAGTGTTAACCCTCGAAATCGATATATCTTATCCATTATTTCCAATTGGATTATATTTTTTAAGTCTTAATTTTAATTTTAGATGATAAATGAAACCGACTTTAGCAAAACTCCACCCGGATTGTACAGCTCATCGGTGAGTTAAATTTTCACAGTAAAACTACAAGAGATTTTTCTGAAATATTTTTTTTACTTTTAATAAATGAAGTGATAATTTAAATTCTCCACAATAATGGCTCCACCTGACTATTAACAAAATTCAAATTTTATATGGGCGGCATTTAAACCAGGTTGTTAATCCATTTTTAAATACGAGATAACTTGGCAAAATATTGGACCGAAATTTGTTAATTTTTTAATTAGCTTAAATTAAATTTATTAAAAGAAAAACTTTTGAAATCACGCCGTTTGCTTTAATTCTAGGACGGCACCAGTACTTCGTCCTCGTCTTCTTCGAAAACCGACTCAAGCACTCCTTCTTTTGAAAGTGCTAAATGTACGTGCTTCACTTTTGATACCCAAAACCTTATCTCACCTCTTCCCCTTTCGTTGTAATGATCCTGTAAGCTGAAAGAGCTGTAACTCCCCGACTAGAGTTATGGGCACGTATTTGTTTGGTCATTTTAGCCGTGAAAAAGGTGTCTACATCCGTGAGTAACGCCTCCACCATCACAACCAGTGCAACAAGCTCCAACGTAGGCAGCAGCAGCGCCAGTAGCCGAAGTAACAGCAGCGGTAGAAGCAGCGAAGGCAGCTCAGTTCCTTCCACCTCCCACGTCGTGGTCGCACGAGATCCGACCCGCAATCGGGAGACCAATCAGCTCCCTCCACCGCCGAAACCTCGCTCCTCCGGTGCCTTCAAGGTCAAACGTCGGGTTTCCATCGAGAGCGTCTCCAGGAAGCCCTTGAAGTCCGTTCCTGTGGCCTGGTTTCCTGTTGCTGAGGACAAGGACACGGTAGGCTGCTTAGCCTTGGAATTTCGATCGACAATGTCGTTGAATTGAGTGGATTAAAACTGTTGACCTTGTAGGCTGGACGACACTGGGTGTTGTTTGAGTGCAATAGGTCCTTCAGGATCCGCATTTGGAAGGCGAAGGTAGACGAGAATTGGGTTCCTTATAAATGGGTGTATTGATGCTACGCAAGGTGAAGTTGATAGGCTCGTCAGTAACTACGGAATTAAGTAGATTTAACAAAAAGGTCTTACCGATTAGTGTTGTTCTCGACGACACCGCCCATCCATATTTAATAGTCCATTCAACTATTCTTAGCCTTGTGAATCACCACAAAGGGTTAAGAATTACGAAAGGAGTGGCTTAGTGCGTGAGAACACCTTCTAAAACATCTAGAAAAAAGTTTTACCAAATTTTATTACCCTAAACACCCTATAGTTAGTTAAAGCATTTTGATAACCGAATTCGTTGGTTCGTGTGTTCTTCATTTTTCCATTTTCGACTAGAGGTTAAAGTGGTATATTAACTGCTTTTATTCTCCGATTTGATATTATTTTATGCATGTAAGTATCTTAAAAGCCACTGTCAAAACGTTAAATTAAATTATTGGTGTCTTTAGAAGCAGAAAAAAATTAACACTCTGATGTCAACATGCAAGAATTCAACTTAAATATCAATATAAGATTTAAAATTATCATCTGGGAGAATAATTTTTTGCAATTTTTGTACTGTATGAATTCGCAAGTGTAATTTTGTAGGGAAAATTAATTCCACATGGCAAAAAATTAAACATTAAGTTGAGCTACGTAAGGAGATTCGCAACATTGCATCGGCACATAACATCAGCATTTAGATTGATTGTGAGTATAAATAGACCTTCAAAAAAGCAAGGATATTCTTATAATTTCTAATTATTAAATGATATCTTTTTCTCAATGTCAGAAGAATTATTTACTTATTGTTTCCATCAATGATCTAGATATTATTTTGTGAAATTTATTCCGAAATATCATTAATAGCGTTTTGGTACTGGAAAAAAAGCTAGTTCGCATGTTCTTCGACTTTTAAGTTTTTCAATTTTCAACATGAAGTCAAAGTGATTGATTGGTTGCCTTTTTCTATATTTTTTAGCTCCCTGATCTTAAATATTATGATTATAACAAAGATTCACTTTACATACTCTAATCCTACCAAAATAAGCAGTGTTTTGATTCTCAGACGATTAATTTAATATGTTTAAGTCAACGTACTACAAACTGACAAAATACTAAAACTAAATACTAAAACACTTATCCGTGAGAATTATTTTGCAATTTAAATTGAAAAGTTAATTTTTACTAAGAAAATATAGTTTTCTTTAACTCGCCTTTAAACCTGAAATTGATATACTTTAGGAGATTTGTAAAACTGCATCAATATTTCAAACTATCAAAGAAATTGACTGTAAATTTGTCTCTCTTCAAATGGCAAGAGTTTCTTGCAATCTTATTATTGTTATGTTTTGTACAGACTTTCGGCTGCTAGGTCTCTAAATTCTTTTTCTATAGTCAAAACTTATTCTCATCATCATTGCGTTTATAACTAGTGCTATAAACTTAAAAATTTCAAAGCAAGAAGCCCAGTTTGCGAGAATACCTTCTAACCCGTCTATAAAAACGGAAATCCTATTTTTATCAAATTTAATGACATAGTTTTAGCATTTTGATGTTGGAAAAAGCTGATTCGCATGTTCTTGGTGTTTAATCCATTTTCGAAATGAGGTTAAAGTGGTAGATTGGCTTTTTAATGAATTTATATATCTCTATGTAATACCTTATTTATCTTAATAAACCCGGTTTTAAATATTAACATTTTAACAAGGACTCGTCGTAGATACTCCAACCCGGCGTAACTAAGCACTGTGAATGATAAAATATTTACCTGGGAGAATATATTTTTATAATTGAAATTTGAAACCCAGTTTTTGTAAAAATATTATTTTTCTCTTGCACATTTAAATTTTAAATCGATCTACTCCTATAGATTTTTATCATTTCATCGGAATATCAAATTATCGAATTAGCGGATTGTAAATATGTCTTGCCTAAAAGAGACAATTCCTTACAAATTTAAATAACTAAGTAGTTAATTTGCTTCACGATTATCGCTTCGAAATATTTGTTTACTGTGTTCGATCATTCCTTTTGGTGTGGTAGGCTTAATTACCTTTAGTTTGCATCCATAATCCAGCCGAATTCACTATTTTCTTGGGCGTTTCGGAATTTCCAATAATGAGTTATGCGTAGTCTGCATTCATTTTACCCAAAATTAGTCCAATAAGTTGTCTCCTTGTGCCGCTCTTCGTTTCTTATTTCTGTATAAACTTTTACAAAAAACAATAAACTATTTGTCCTACCACTCAAATAGGTGCGTAAACCCCATTCCCAGCAAGTGGCAGCCGTGGCGGTGAAGCCGAAGGAGGGCTCCCCAGCTCGAACCCGGCAGCCTTCGAGGAGCACGCGTCAAGCAGAGGTGGAAAACGTCAACGGCAACAGCATCAGACACTCCCGATCGTCTGCCGTCGTGTCGAAGAGCATGCAGGTCATGCAGCCCGCGACCTTCTCACGTACCTACGATATCCCCATGGTGCTGCGAAACAGCGACGGTGTAAGTTGGCAGCATTTTGAGGTCATCTATCAGGTCATCCCTTAAATTATGTCCGAATTCGTAACTCAACTTGACGTAGTCCGGTTTGATCTTCACCTTCGTGAAGGGTGAAATCTGCCCTTAGAAATTTCGCAAACCGTCGCCTTTCATTCACAGGATATTCCCTTCCACGATAAATCTTATGGGAAGTTATGGTCACCAAGCATTTTTTTAGTTGTCGTTAAATTTATGAAAAAATAAGGATTTAATTATTTATAGGATAATTCATCAGAAAAAATACACTCTTAACAACCTAAATCTTACAGTATTTCTTAGGTTCATTACTAGGTGGCGATGCAGTTAATGAACTGCTAACAAAATCACAAAATTTGGAAAGCAACTTTTCGTTTTTCTTTCATTTAAACACAAGAGACTTTTAACCCTTTCACCGGAGACCGGAATCCAAACGGACAATAGTTAAAAGGATTTGTCATTGAAAATAATTTAAGTTGATAATAGGACTGGCGCTAACGCAAGCTGTGGAGTATTTGCAATATTTATTCCATACTATGGGCTTTTAAATGTAAGTATTTGTGTTATTTTTAACATTTTTATTTATCTTTTAATTAGCTAAGTTGCATTTTAATTCATGCACCTGAGGTTTAAATTGATACTTGAGCTGTGCAACACCGTTTTAAGTTGCTTTTCGTCTACGTAAGCATCTTAATTTTACGAAATAAGTACATAATACAATTGTATAAACCGGATGGATTAACATTTGTGTCAGATTGTGCATCAACAACAGATAATGCTTTACAAAATGTGCGCTTCAACGGGTGTAATTGTTTTAATTAACCCTGAGTAAATAAGTCATATTTTCCATAACATTAAGTGTACTATAATGAATATTTTTATTTAAGTATAAAATTTAATTGGTAATGCATTTATAGTGACTAAAACATGGTTGCTGTAATTTTACTTGCCAACAGCCTAACTTTGGAAGCAATTAACAGATCAACTTCCGCCATTAATTAAGAGGTTTTTTGCTGTAATATACGCAACATGTTGGCCTCGCAGGTGATTGATGTGTTTACGAGGATTTTATAGAGCGTTGTCGATGTTTGAAGGCTTTTTTAATCTTAGTAAATTATCTATAATACATTGGAAATTACTGCAACACAACTTCATTTGAACACATCTGAATATGGCAAAATGGATACGATAGCGAGTTTATAGCTATGGTCTAGTCTCTAGCTTACAAACGGGGTATTTTTTTCGATGCCGTCACCCCCTTAAACCGATCTTCAGACACCTGCGTTCAGACCAGACCAGACCAGCTTTCACCGAATTGGAAGATGAATGGCATTGTTCGATATTTCGAACTAGCCGACCTCAGTGACGCGAATACATATGAAACCAACCCACAGGGCATATCTAGGGCTTTAGCAAGGGGTCTTGGTTGCTGTTATCACCAGGTGAAGCATGTTCAACCCTCATATACCTGTTCATTTCCTTGAACGTGGCAAACATGCTCCGACAAAGCAGACAGCGGAGCGCACACGTAAACCTAGCAATCCCTGCACATTAGAAGTCCATCGAATACGCATGAACTTGAGATCCAGCATCTACCCGGCGTTGTTGCGTTCAATTTCTACAACGTACTAGGCGACCAACAGCAAAGGTTCATAAGCCTAGAGAGCAACTGTGACCCCACGCTGATCTTGACCAAGGCCGTGTCCAGCTTCTTCTCAGTCATTTGTCTCGGTGACCGACAACCTAGTGCCATCCGCTTAGCCGTGTTGACCACGGCAATCAGCCTCCTGTAATCAGACCTGAAGGACAGACATCGAGAGACCACACACCAAGGCTTCTATCTAGGTTGGTACCCCCTCTAAAGAGAGCACCTGACGCTTCCATACCTCATGAGGACCCAGTGAACTCAGTTTAAGTAAGCTTACGCCTTACTGCGTGTCCTCTTAGGCATCCAGACTGTGTCCAGTATATATACGTTGGTAGAGATGAACCCTGCTAATGATTCTGGTTTGATGGGATCGATCTTCTTGATCGGTGGGCGACAATGAGTAGAAATCAGCACAAGTGGACAGTTCACAGCTTCTGGATATCAACTCATTTTGCACTTTTTAAATTTCAGGACCTCTTCCGAGGACCCCGGACAAAGGTTGCGACCTGCAGCACAGGAAGCGGTAGCATCGGCGGAACTGTAAGCAGCGGCAACAGTCGGCGTCGAATTCGGTGGGATCCTCGTGCCCGCAGCGCCAGTTCCAGTGCCCCGCGGGGTTCGAACCCGGGCACACAACAGCGGCAGCACTGCCTGATCCAGGTCTCGCCGCCGCCACCTTCCAAGGTCGCCGTGGCTGCCGCGGCGTCGGCGTCAGTGTCGGCCGGCAACCACAACTCCGTCTCGCAGTCGCGTCTCAAGCGGAACATCATTCCCCGACCCTGGCTCAAATGAGCTGACGCGCTGACGGCGCTTTATACATACATACACACGAACAATCATCTAATTCTGCCCTCTTTCTCTCTGTCTGCTACATAGAATGTCTGTAACCATTTAAGTAGGTGTGCTATCTATCTCTATCTCTCTTACTTTGGCTATTTTGTAAAAATACACAGGCGTGCTATTTATTTAAGGAAAGGCTTTTGCTTTCAGTGTAGGAAATATTCTTAACGTTGTGCTCAAATATATTTGCTGGAAAAAATTTCCTCTAGTGGGGGTGAACTATTCAATGAGATTTTTTAAATTTCACGTCAGCCTCTAGATTCGGTCAGAAATTTGGAATAGAATTAAATTAATAGAATAGATTAAAAATTAAATCTTTAATGCGATTAGTAATATTAGGATAACGGGCTACCAGAAAACGGATGCGTAACGACTCAAAACATATTCGTAGGAGTACAGCGCGTCCTAGTAACAACATAAACAACTATACATATTTTCCAGTCATTGGCAAAAGTAAGATAAATTATAACCTGAAACAGTCAGAAAATTATAATTACAATTTTCTGGGGTTACGACACAATCAAATTTCAGTTTTACTATTCCTTAATACACAATTTGATCAGCTTAAATACATCGAAGTATTAAACAAATGTTTGACGTCTTTATTTATTATAAATACTCTTTAGATTGCGTTTCTTTTTGCAGAATTTATATGGTGAAAGGTGACATACGTAATGGGCCGTTTCTATTACATTCAAAGAATGTATTTCTTTTCCATTCTCTCTACATTCACAATGTAATTTATTTCTAAGTCAATTTTAGTTATCAAGACCAGAGACCGACACTTTAGAACCCATAAATTCCAACACCAACGCTGTTGCATAAAAGTGTTTGCGAATTCCCCAGAAATGATTCAAAACAGTGAGTCCTGAAAGGGACAGAATTCACACCCATCCGGGTATAAATGGGGAGGTTATGCCGATGGCTTCCGGCAGGGCGCTTTGGTGGGCTTCTGACGCCCATTCGACTGAGCCAACTGAGTGTTCGCAGGCTCATCAGAAAAAAAGTGATTTGAAATTGGATAATGGAATAGAATTGAAGAATATATAAGTAGCAGAATAACTCAATACGGCGTAACCCTGAATCTGGAGCCAGCAAGCTTATTTCTCCCTTGCACTGGTAAAAGGCAAATTAAAAACGGCTTTCTTCTGCTGCCAATTAAAGGAACGAAATTAGGAAGGGCATAGCAGTTATTAGTGTCTTAACGACATAGAAGTCTATTGGCGGGTTAGGACTGGTGCAGTCGTAAAACGCTCTTGTCAGCCATTTCTGAGTTTTCTTTGAGAATGGAGTGAGTCCAATTGGCCTGACTAAGGCCAAATCCTCATCTCGGTCATCCGTGCACACCTCAGTGCGACTAGAGAACATCGGTCATTTCAACATAAGAATCTTTCAGTGTAACAGAAAATGTCACTTCCCCGAATGCTTGGCGATTCAGGAGATACTGTATCAAAATTAGTGGCTACTACCTTTGAAAGAGAGGGAAAACACGTCGTTCTCAGAAAAGCACAGATCTAGCCGAAAGTCGAAGTTGTTGGCTTGGAGAGATCGTTAGACTTTAAGCAGATTTGTTACAGAGGATCGCAAGATCTCGCCTCCTAAAATCACTGTAGATCTCCTCTATGAACACCTACAGAACCTTGCACCCACAAAAACTGTTCCCTGTCAGGAGCTGCTCTCAAAGACTGCTGCCTTCTCCAAACCGCAAACATTTACTGCCTGTATTAATCCAGCATTTAAGCATGCAGCTAATCACGAGGCCATATGAGGCCTAGGTGAGCGTTTGCAGTGGCCCTGCCTCGTAGCACCCTCTAGCAGAGTCGGATACCCTCACCTAAATTACGTGCTTGCATTTTCCCTTTTCACCAACTTAGGAAGCTTAATATGGACTGAGTGCATTAACACTAAATCTTTTTGGTACAGGCTTGGATAGATAATCCGACACCCACTTTCACACATTTGTGCCTATTAAACACTTGGGTACATACGTCTCCTCTTCTCCCTCATGGTCTCTACTTCATGTCGTCAGATTGTTTTCACAGTAATCAGCACCATCCATAATTTTCTGTTTAATCTGATCACCTACATGAACTGTAATGAAAGTATTATAACTCCAGATATTTATTTTTATAAATTTCCGATTGTTTCCGACTCTAATTTATCTTACTTAAGCAATTTGCTGTAAAATGTTTATTGTTGTTTATGATGTTACAAGTGCGCGTCGTACTTCTATGAATATATGTTTTGAGTCGTTACCAATCTGTTTCTGGTGGCCTCATATCCTAGTGACCGAATGTAATGTTATTAACCTTATTACTTTAGATAGCATCTATCCTCGCACATTACATCAGAAAGATTTAGACGTGTTGTGTGTGAACACCAACATATGAGAAGATAAATAAATTCCTTTATTAATCTGGTCCATTTCGTCGAGTAATGGACGATTTAGGTAATCTGAACAAGTTCGATGGAAGGTTCAATTCCGCACGCTCTTATTCTCCTTCAGAAATATATTCAACATGATTTCCCTTATTTTAGAGTAATTCACAAATAATATTAACTATACTATAAGAACAATAAGACTAGAATACGAATATTATATAAAAATAATGCTTATATCTTACTCCAAGAGGAGTATCCCACTTTCTAGCTTAGGTTGTAATGCATAGTACGGAGGTTTTATGGTACCTAAAGTGGTCTGATTAGTAAACGTCACATTAGATCACGGCAACAAAAGACGGGACGCGTGGTAACTCCAAGTTTATTCAACGAAGTGCAAGGCGTCACAGTAAAGACTTAAACAACTGTGCATATTATACATATTATACGAAAGTTAAATTAACTATATTTCAAGATAATCAGAAAATTCTTAGTGTAATTTCCTGGAGAAATAACAAGTTGCCAAGTACAATTAACGTAGTTGGATAATCAGACTGAACCCACCAATGGTAATTAGACGAGCATATACCTTTTTACGCCGTGCACAAAAGCGCTGTTAATCAAGATATGCTCCCACGACACAATTGTCCGTGCACGTGTCTACTCAGGTCCATAGGATGTGACTCTCGTAAGAAGCTAAGTCAATTTCCATTCTTTTCTCCCTCTTGTTTGCAGTGCGGTTGATGGAGGTTATTTGTAACTGCTTTTAGTGAGCTTGACGCTGTGTACCACATTCTAAATTCCGAGATTGGTTACATAGGTGACTGGGACATTAAGCATAATTAATTTTTGTATTTCATAACAATCTGATATGATGTTTTTTGTAGATAGACATGTCCGCAAATTCTAAAATGAATTTCATGGATCCAAATGCGATTCGTAGAGGCAGGAATGCCCAGATATGTAGCAAAAAATCGAAATATCCTAGTTACCACTCATTAAAAATAAGCAGTATTATTTTCGTTATTTGTGTTGTTACCGTGATAATTTCAACGGTACAGCTTGTTTTCTTCCTTTTTCTAAGATATGGGCAATATGCGGTTCTATCATTTTACCAACCAGATGATCGAATAAAAAAATAATCATTAATATATATATTAATCATTATATATGTGTATATATATAATGAGGACCATTTCCAGCTTCATTACCAAAAGTACATTGATTTCGTCTTTGGAAGTCGCCTTTTTTAAGCATGTCTAAATGCTTTCCAGACGTAGCAGTCGAACTCTAATTATAAAATGAAAATATTTTTATAGAGCTAATTTATTGCACGACAAAAAACACCTGAGTTCGTTATAACGATCACATGTATACCCCTAGGAAGCCCCATGCCTCAACCTTTAAAACACTTTATTCATCATTATCTAGATTCGTTAACTAATTTAGTCGCTATACAGTCCAATTTAGAATTCCACTAACTTTATAACAATGTATTAGGCTCAAGCAAACCAAAGGGATGTTTCTTTCAATCTAAACTACCATGAACAAAATAATAATTATAGGATTGTTGTTAAATATTTTGGAACTAACTGATGTCATAAATCATTTTACGTTTATCATTACGATCTTAACAAGAATGCATTAAATTTACTTGCAAATATTCGACTCAAACTTTCGCACTTTTACATATAATTTTTTAAATGTAAGTGTTTCGTATTTACTAGTCATTTATAATAATGCTACAGTCATAGTTTAAGTTTATATTCAATGAAACGCGCTTTTCAAACCTGCGTCAAGATATCGTTCGTGCATATTTACGGACCAAGCTCTTAGTCATTGTCAATGGCTGGTCCCATTCGTCAGACACCTATAATTTGTAATGGTCACACTCGGCCGGTTGTAGATTTACAATTCGCAGATGATCCTCAGAGTGGTCCCTTGCTTATAACATCGTCAAAGGGTTCGCTTGGGTTGTCATTCAGTGTTTATATTCTTGTCACTGCAACTATTTCGTTATTTCCGTGTGTTAGATGGTCAGGCTATGCTAAGAGCAGGAGATACTGGTGATTGGATCGGTACATTCGTTGGACACAGTGGTGCTGTTTGGTGCTGCGCCCTAAACAACAACGCCACCCTTGCTGCCACTGGCGCTGCTGACTTTTGTGTCAAGATTTGGGACGTGGATTTTGGAGTCGAAAAGTACAGCATTTCGGAAAATCACATCGTTCGATCTATCGATCTGTCAAAAACCGACAACGGTGCCTATCTCCTCGTTTCTAACAACAAGAAACAGCTCAATGTATACGACTTAAAAGCTGCAGATAAACGTATGCATTTGTTATTTCCTGTGGTTAAGTTATTGTTTAGCCCTCATTTCGATGCCCGGTCATGAAGATATTATTCGGAGGTGTTTGTGGACAAAAGATGATAAATGTATGCTTACTATCTGTGATAGCAAGAATATCCGGTAAGTTTGGGTGTAATGTTTTAAAGCCTACGTATATATTTGGTTAAATCACTCTGTTTCGCTTTTCAGTATTTGGGACAAGGCTTGTGGTGATAAGCCGGTTTGGCAAGTCACTGTTTCTGATCGTCCAATGGATGCACAAATTTGGATCGGTGACAAAGCAGTTGACGCCGTTGTAGCCGCGGGAAAACAGGTTCACCGCTACTCATTGGACTTCCGAAAAAACGCGTTCAACCTCGCAAAGTCCTACACTTTACCTGCCCCTGTGTACTCAGCCGGTCTGAACTCAAAAGGTGACATGCTTGTGTGTGGTTGTGAAGACTCCCTCCTGCATAGAATCGATGCAAACTCTGGTGAAAGTTTGGGTAAGTGCTCTGCCACTCATATCAGGAAGACATTTTCCAATGCCACGGCTAGATTTTCATGTGTAGGCTTTTGGAATTATGTTTTTTTTCAGCTAATTTGGGAATTATTGCAGAGCCTTTAAGCTACGGTGATTTTATTAGCTTGTCGAGTAATTCAGAGTTTGTATCAGTTTGCGTCGTCAGTTGTCAAGATATGCTTGCCAGTGAGAACTGGTACTTTTTGTTTCTATTTTCATACTACTTTCTGAGTTATTCAATTTATTTTTTTTGGCTCTTTTAACCTACCGTCTCGTCTTTTTGGGATATTTGTGAAATTAAAATATTCAGTTTCGCGGAATGACCTTAGCAAGCTCATTTATAATCTGGTTTGCCACAACGTTTGTGCTCATTACATCAGGTTAGCACAGCAAGCTAAAGTTTGCACGGTAATGTCTCGTTTACCGCGGTGGTGGAATCACCGCTGTTTCGACGCTTGACAACTGTTCCCGCTCGATTTATTCTGTTTCAAGCACTACCACTTTCAGCATATTAGAGATTACTAGCAATCAATTCAATGTGACACCCAGAAAAGGTTCAACAGCTCTTTGTAACTGATGTGGCTGGGGTACACGTTTATGGCTTAGTAACTGGGTCCTTCTCTTTACTGGAGTTTTAGATAAGGATTTACTCAAATTTGTAATGTTGATTCCAGTTCGATTGATTTAGCCTTTGCCGGTTCAAATCGAATGCGTTTATTTCATGAAGTCTGCAAGTTCGTCTAGGGAAGGGCAGGGGGTAGTGTTGTGTTGGTGTGTTGCGAGTGTTAAGAAGTGGCATCCGCAATAGTCAATAATTGTATTGTTTCGGCTTGCAGAGACATGTCGGGGGCACTTCGGGCCGGTGCACTGCGTGCGCTTCTCGCCCGACGGGCGGCTGTTCGCGAGCGGCAGCGAGGACGGCACCGTGCGCCTCTGGCAGACCCGTGTTGGCGAGGAGTATGGCCTCTGGCGTCGCTCCGATCCCACCGCCGTCGCCGCCGAATAGCCAACCCCTTTGGCTACTTATGTGTCGCTCTTGTCTGTATTTGTGCAGGGATGGATGCATTTTGATACTTCTAGTGTTACAATAAACGTGCGCCTTCGCATTCGTGGTCTTTTCTCGATTGCTGCCTTTCAGGAGGCTTTGGGTACTCGTTTAGGGGGTATTGTGGGAAGCAAAGCTTTGCAGTAGAAGGGAAGACTTTCGTACCAGTTTGTGGGAGGGTGCGTTCAGGTCGGGTTGACCTGATTTATCGGTAGAGACCTTGGTTGATTGGATAGGCTTCTATGCACTCAGTTGTCCTAGAGATGATTCAAGGAAAATGCATACGGACAGTGAGGTGTCTCTGTTTAGCGATGCGATGGCTCTCTCGCATCGCTGTAGAGCCACTACAGCTTGTCGAAATGACATACTCATCGTATGGGTTTCGTGGAAGTAACAAAATTTCAGAATCGCCGCGAAATGCATCAAACTTGTTCACGGTGTATCAATTGCGATTTGCCAGCTATTCGTCAATACTAAGATGTCAAAAACTGATGGTGAGTTCATTTTACAAGAGCACTTCAATTACTAATGCAGTTGCTTAACTGGAACCTTAAACGAAGAGCTAGAACTTTGAGGACGTCAAATCGAACAACCAATCACGTATCAACTTCACTCATCCATCTACTAATCACAGAGCGGCCTCATTCAAACAGCCGTCGATTTCCTATACCGCTTGTAAACACACAACATGGTCCGGCATTTCTTTCTTGGGATTTTCTAAATCGAACCCAGAGATTTAGGTTATTGTTGGATTTTTAACCGCTAATGTAAATGCTGTCATGTTTTCAACAATCAAGAGTGCTTTTATTACCAAAATTAGAACGAAATTATTCACTGGTTGCCTACCATTCAACTTCAACTAGTCTAAATTCGAGTTCTAAATAGGCTGTCCTTGATTAGAAACAGCTCTTGCTGGGTGCCTACAGGAATGGATGCGTTCTTGGTACTACTGGTGTTGCAATAAACGTGCATCTTTGTGGACTTTTGTCTGTTATTGCCGTTTTGTGGCAGTGTTTGAAAGCATTGACATATGGAAAACTCGTCATTCTTGGGATTTCAAAGAAGATTAAAATCTAGGCAAATTCGCACTGGAAACCTTTGCTGATGCCTGTTTGGCCTTTCTTAGACACTGAGATTTCAACGACTGTATAAGTTGAGTTTAATTCGGGAAATCGATATCCCGTTTGCCTTGTTTTAGCCTGTACTTAAGTATTTACCTCGCTTTCCAACTTATGCTACCCTGAATTCAGTCATTATTTTGGGGAACAGGCTTTGTTCAATGGTGACTATTCAAATCAGAGCTCTTAGATAGGAAACTGAAGAAAATGATACGTCATAAATGTAGGACAAGCTCAGAAAGCATAAAATACAATAACACCACTGCCCAGAAGCTTGTGTTACTTAAAATAGGAACGCAAGCTTAGAGCCAGAATCTTCAAAAAATTTAAAATCGAACATCCAATCAGGTCTCGAATCTACTGCTATGCAGCCAATACAGTGACAGGAAAAAAATCTAGTTCTCATTGTACTATTCAGTGGGTTGCACGGCCGCACTTGACTTCGTGAGTGCACTTCCCTGAATCAAAGATGCTGCAAGCTAAACATCGATCGCGTTTATCGATCCTACACATTATTGGTCAAGCGACTAACCAATTAATTCGGCCACCTATGATTTTGATGCCTAAAATTACCACTTTTCTTACTTTGGCCACATGTCAAATAATAGCTTTTCAGAGGACGTCTTGTCTTTTTCGACTTTTGGAAAGGGAATGCGTAACTTTCCAGGGGAATTTTATACATCTTGGAGAGAATTTTAATGCAGCTATCCTTACACAATCAGTGGTGGATTTCGTATACAGCCTGTGAAAATAAGGCGAAACTGAATGGTCATCGTCCAATCTTTCTTCCTTGGGATCCCATTAGTACAACTTTGACCCCCTCTTCACGTAATGATTTTCGTTGCTACTTGATTAATGCAGTTAACCGTTACTAAAAATGCTGCTGGATTTTCATCAGTCAGTGCTTATTTTAGGAGATTTGTATCATCGACTGGTCGTCGATATTCCCCTCCTCCTCCTATTTGTATTAATACTTTATGAAAGAGATGAACCCAGGACTCTGAGTAGATGAGATCATTCTTAAGTCGTGAGAGGGGAGTTGTGTTCAGCCAGCTTTAACGATCTGCTTGTTGATTGGCCGCCAGTGAGTGAGAATCATTGGTCGAAAAATGCAAACATAGCAAAGGGCCTAAATTTACTTAGAAAGTCAAAAGTATATTTTCAGACTTATAAATAGCTCCATTTAAAGCTTAGTGAGACTTTGTGGCTTTCAGGTCTTAAATCAAACGAGCCCACATATCTCGCCTAGTTTCTAATTCACATTACGACCCCAATTACAACCTTTTCTCCAATGCGTTTTTACCCCAATTTGCACTAGATAGGCGACAGTGATTCCCGAAATCCGAAAATCGACGCTTTGAAGATGCCTCCAGCCACACTAGTTAATTATGGCGGCTTGGATTTATGTTTCTTTTTGTGTAACATAAATCTCGTTTTAAGATGTCTGGTTTAATTGTTACTCTGCAAAAATTAGCTACTGACATTTTTATGATAAACGTCTCTGAATGAGATGACTTGGATCGGTTGAATCTGAAAGGTGTCCAAGAGAAGTATTAATTAATAATCTAATACCCTTTGTCTTAAAAGTTAATATATCAGTTTTTGTCCTGTTCAACCTTCTAAATTAAATAATAAGTTGAAATAAATAATATTTGTCGAAATCATTTCGCAGACCATTACGTCCCAAGTCCATCATTTCGAAACCCTTAATTAGCACAATTAATAAATTTATTTAACACGTAATTAATTATGGATAAAAACAAGAGAGACAGAGAGAAGCAAACACAGTATCATGTCAGTCGAAACTAAGAAGGATAGTATTCCAATTCTTGTAATTTCAGCTAACTTCTTTATTCCTGGATCAGTGACGTTAGAATTAGCACTTATTTCACTACTTTAATAAGTCGGGTCTTTGGTAGTCTATGAATTTAAACAAATCTGGTTAAATGAAGTCTCTTCTTATTTTCAATCAACTCAACCACTTGCAACGCCTCTAGAAACTTAGTTAATAAAAGTAACAAACTCAGGTATTCATCTGGTATTCACAAGTCACTATGTCAACGCCTTGTGATTTCTACTCACCGTCGACCAATCAGCAAGCAGATCACCCCATCCACAAATAAGCCAGTGTATTGTGTTCTCTAGGTCTTCATGCTTTGTTAAACAACATTTGACAAGTTTAGCCATTTAGTTCTCTCAACTAGTTCTTTTAGAATAATTTGGATAAAAGGAGATCGATTGTAAAAGCGCTCCACATTTCCTTTGCTCAGAAAATCCCCCCCCCCTCCCTGAAATCTGCAGTGGGACTGAAACTGATACGGCGTGTCCGAGGTGAAGTGTGTCACACGCCCTCAAACTCAAGCGTGTAACAGGAGAACTAGCAACATCCAACTCAGGGGGGTGAGGGTGGGGTGGGGGGTGTTTGAGTTATGAGACATTCAGGCCGACAACGTCCACCCTCTCCTCCAATCACATGTGGACGTCACGCCTCCCCCCAAGGGGTCTTTCATCGCTGCCGCCACTACTGCGCGAGAACACTTCTCCGATTTCATTTGTCACTCAACCATGTACACACACACAAGGAAGAAAAGAGCGCTCTTTTAGATGGTTTCACATCGATATTTCAGGGGAATTTGAATGAAATTAAACCATTTATGGTTAATTTAGGAACTAAATAATGACGTTTTAATAGCAATATTTTTCAGATTGATCCAAAATATTGTAAATACAAAAATGAGACCATGACCACAGTTTTGATCGAATGTAAGCCTTAATATTTGCAGTGTTGACTTAATTTTATAGTGAAAAATTGCACATTTATTCAAATTTTTAATATGAATCAATTTTAATTCATAGTTTCAAAAGTTATGCCGCATTAAACAACAACAATTTATAACTGTATTAGATAAGCATTGTAGCTATGCTATCGTTAATTAGTAATTACATATTCCCGGGAAAAATTTCTTAAATTTATTTCCAAGACCAGTCGTAAAAATCAACTCAAGCATAGGATCTTCTCCTTCTTTGTATTTTAATACCTGCTGAATTATTTAGTATAATTACGTCATACCACATTTCGCGTTGTTGATTAGTAATTATACATTCCTTGTGAAAATCCTTAATTTTATTTATAGGGCCAGTTTTAACTATTAACGAGATCAATAATTTCCTTCGTTTGTTACGTAATCTCGAATTTGCCGCTCCATTTCACATGTTGCGGCATTGTTTTGGAATCCAAAAAAGATATGTTTGTTACTTAAGCGAGTTACTTTAATAATATGATCAACATTTGTGAAACTAGATACAAGTACAATCTCACGCAAACGTGGTGGCAAAATGCGAGTTCAATTGCACCTGACATTTAGGTTATAATTCTAAATAGAAATATACTTTAGAACAGTTTAAATTTTAGAATGATGGAATAAATTTGATGCTTATTGAGAGAACGAAGCGGTAAATTCCGAAATTACGATAAGTAAATTCTATAACTCAACTATGCGCACGGGTTAAATGTAAGAAGCAGAAATAAATCGAATCGATAATCCAAAAATAAGAGCAGCGTTCTAGAAAATATGCCATCTATTCCTGACAATAAACCGTAATAGAATTCAAACATTAAATGATGTCACAATATTTGAAATTACTTTCCTTTTCATAAAGTATCAGTGGCTGGACAAATAATGATTCTCACAGGTAGATAAATTCATAAAATGAAGGAGTAAAAAATCGATATTCAATAATTATCTAGGCCAAAATTCGCTTGGCTTTCCCCCACCATCCAACCTTATGATTGGTTGATAGTTAACCAATTATACCTTAGACTCCTGCCGCCTTCAACTCTGATTGGCTAAATGACTAGCGCTGCGTTCTTTTACACGAAAACTAGATATGGCGATATTTTAATGAATTCTTACACCAGAACGATGCTTGTATCACCCCAAACTAATCCTAAGATCCAGAAAAAGCTGATTAAATCCGGCGTCGGTGGTCGGAAGTCGAGATTCGGCACCAGTGCCCTCCAAAGAGACGCAGCTAATGCTCGTGAACGAAGCCGAATGCGTGTTCTGGCAAGAGCATTCGGCGACCTCAGGCGAGTTCTTCCCTGGGTTCCTCCGGACACGAAGCTGTCGAAACTAGACACTCTCCGACTGGCTGCCTCCTACATTGCCCACCTCAAACGCAGCCTCGAAGATGGCGATCATCTAGTAGAGGTTCCAAACAACTTTCAAAGAAAAGCCAACAGAAATAATGTGGTGGATCTTGGTTGTGTAAGTGAGGAGTGGAGATTTCGGGAACTGGGACCAAGAAGATTAGATTTATCTGACGGTGTCAACCACTGCGTAAGTTCGAAATGATTTGTGGCATTGGTATGGTTTATTCATTAAACATTAAAAGTACCAGGTTTTGGGCTAAACGAAAAGTATTAGATGGAAGTCATCCTGCTTATTTTTCAACAAATTGGCCTGAAGCAGTTCAAGCAAAACAGTTAGATTTCGGAACCTCAGTCATGATAAGAAATTTGATTGTTTAAAATGCAGCAGGACGCGGTAAGCTTCTAGTCAGCTTTCTAATTGCCTTTATACGTTAAAAGGTGTTTGATAAATTGCTTGGTTTAATTTGGAGAAAGAAAATGTGGTCAGTAAAGATGTAATGTCGACATAGTTGTGCTCGAAATGACCGCCACTCATAGCGTCAGTCGGTTCGTGGACGCTGGTCCTCAATCCATACTAGCAAATACGCTTCTGAACAATATTGCTTTCATACCTAGCTACAAATTATGCGACTTTTTGGGCAAGAAAGGAATCCTTTAGTGATCTGTAGCGCAAAGGAAAAGCGACCAATTATTCTGATCCCATCTTTCCACTTTTCCTCCCTCTATCATGTCAACCCAATTAGCAAGTTCAATTTAGCTGGCAAAGTTTAAAACGGTAGGGTCTTAAACAGTTCAAAACCAACAAAAAATCGTTTAATTCCAATGAACTTTACAAATATATGAATGCAAAGGCTGGAAAATGTATTTTTTTAAACTTTTCCAATGCAAAACCGTGCAAAAAACTGTTTGTTTCCAGAAACCGATTTAAAAATTAAGCTAGAAAAGTTTTATTTCAAAGTGAGTCCGATTCTTAGAAATAATGAAAGGGTATTCACAAAAACAATTAATGTCACGTGTTGATAAAAAAGTGTTAGAAGGTGTGTGTAACCTAGTAAAAATTAGAAATAGAACGAATGTTTTATCCCTCAAAAAATTGTAAGAGTGATAAATGGACGAAACCCCCTTATTCGAAGATGAAATCAACCCTGTTAAAAACTCGCGTCCTCTTCTCTGTCCTCCCTTATTTAGCGAGCGCCTAGGTGGACAAGGTACAACATCCCGAATGGATCAGTTTCCGCTCCATCTACTCATTTGGCGTGGTCTTGCCACTCCTCAACCTCCGCCTTCACACCCTTCGAACAAGGGAAAGCTGACGTTAAAATATCGCCACCCTCAACGCCACAACTGTCGCTAAATTTCGTTTGTCCTGATTATATCGCTGCTCTCCAGGCGCCCTCAACATCAGAGGCCATGAAAAAAAATGACTGCAGTTCATTTTATCCGATCTCGTACAAGTGACTTCCTCTCCAATTAGCCCATCATTTACCAAATCATGTTTTATTATAATTAACAAATATCCAATAAAATTCGTTTATCAAGGAACTAAACTTCTTTTAATATGAATCCTTAGGATGCACGCTTAAAAAAACCTTGGCTGAAGTTTACTTGACTCATTTAGCATTCTAAAAGGGTAAGGTATCATTAGGGAATCATTGGAAGACAAAATTAATTCATTAAAATGCGTAGGCATATTGGCTTTAAAATATCCTATATACGTATAAACTGCATTCAAAAGTGTTACGAAAAATTAGCCCATTTACTTCTCCGAGATGGACAAGGCGTTGATCAATCATTCCAAGGAACCAAAAATCGATTTGATGAAATTAGGCCAAGGGAATTTAATGTAAGATTCGAATGATTTACAAGTTGTGAATCATGTTGGGAATTCCAAATAACGATGTCCAATTTATTAGTCGGTCTTTCTCACTCCACTAGTTGCATATATTTCATTTGGACTTTACTCCCCAAAAGGTAGTGTTCAAAGAATGAACGAATTAATACATACTATATGTAAAATCAAATCTGTTGATCAACATCGTTATCACCTTATTTACATGAGTCAACGTAACTTTTGCGGATAAATTCAGTAGAGTTGTCGATTTCCTCAGAACTCGTACTTTCCAAGCATCAATCGTCATGAACTAACAAAAATTGATTTGAAAGTGATGCGAAAATGCTAAATTTAGACGTTATCGGGGAGATGTCTCCCAAAATGTCGTCATTAGTAATGGAAGGTTGGTTTTGTAAATTACTTGTTAAGGCTTTAAATATCGCGTGATCTAACTTATTAGTAATAAATCCTATTTTTTTCTAATGTTGTCATGGTAATCGATGTAACCAGTATAGAAAACAAAGCTGGAATAAATAAGCTTAATGAAAATATTAAATTTGATTTAATTAACATAATAAATGCTTTTTGCATGTAAGCCAATTACATACACATAAACAACAAATAAAATAAATATATTGCTTTATATGCACTAATTACATTTCTACAATGTCGTCCCAACCAATCAATGAAATACCTTTATTGGCACTTATGTGAATAATTTTGCTGGTACTTGAACAAGTTGTCTTAAAATTAATGAAAAAATCCAAGTATTTCGCAGAATAAATGGATTCATTAAAGTCCAAAAAGAAAGGCAAAAGTGCTATTGATATCTCTGCTAATAAAATCCTTCCAACCACTCTGGATGGAGCCAAAAAATTGGAAAATAAGAATGTCAAATCTGAACGGCACATAAGAATCATAGAAGGCCAAAATGATATGGACCATACTGAGTCTGAGTTTTCGTTTATTGATTATGTCCGGAGTCACTTCAGCAAGAAAGAGTTCAAGATCAAAAAGAAGAACAAGAAAATCGCTTCTATGCAAAAGAGTGGCCCAGACGTTACCCTAGTACCGGATGAGCACTCTCCGGTATCTTCCTTTGAGAAATCTCGGATTCTCTCAGTGTCTGACAGCATGATGCAACTTTGTGGGACCAACCTAAGGAATTATCAAAACATTGTTCAGAACCCTGGCTCATCGTCTTCGTCCTCATCATCCTCGTCCTCCTCATCGTCTTCTTCGTCATCTTCGTCCGGAAGCACTTCAAGTCTAAACTCTTCGGATACAACTGAAAAGTCCATTGATACCACGACAGATCAGAATGAGTCTAAGTCCACATCTGGTGAATCGGAGGATGAGCTCTCACCACCTGAACCCCCGGATGGAGGTTGGGGCTGGATCATCGTATTCGCTACTTTCTTCATTCAAATGATTGACGATGGCATAGCCACGTCCTTTGGCATCTTTCTCGACGATCTCGCCGAGGAGTTTGGTGGATCCCTGAGTGTCACTTCGTGGGCCGGCTCGTTAGGCTACGGCATTCCATGTCTTGGTGCTCCTCTCGCCTCTATGCTCATCAATCGATTTCAATGCCGCAAGGTCTGTGTTGTAGGAGGCCTCATAAGTGCCGTCGGCTGCGCTCTCGCGTTTTTCGTCGACTCATTGCTGGGTCTTGTGCTCACTTTCGGTGTTCTTGTCGGTCTGGGTGCTAGTCTCTCATCCACTGCCGCGCTGATAATCGTTTCCATGTACTTTGATGATCGCCGAGCAACTGCTACCGGCCTTTCTATCGCCGGTTCTGGAGTGGGATCGTTTGTCTTTGCACCACTGGTCAACCACCTGATTACCACCTACACCTGGCGTGGGGCAATGCTTGTTCTCTCCGGGGTTTTCCTGCATATTGTCCTCTTCGGTTGCCTTATGCGGCCGATAGAGTACAGTCACCAAAGGCGCAAACGCCAGCTTCTTCTGCGAATGGAGAACTTCGCCAAAGAGTCCGGCTTCAAGCTACCCGAGGTATACCTCAAGAGTGAGGATGAAAGCATTGAATGGCGCATCCATCTTCTTCGAAAGCTCCTCCTCAGCCCACAACGTTACAGCGTTTCCTCGTCATCAGGATCGCCTTCCAGTGGTTCCATCGACTCTGTTCTCGTCACAGCTGACAGCGGCTTGGCTGAAGTGACGAGGATTGAGACACCCGTTGAGGGAAAGGAAGTTAAACAGCTGGCAAATGCTACCGCTGCCCACCCAACTTTCCCCAACACCCCAGAACCAAAGGAAACCGCCCGCCAGCTAACCCGTGTTTCCTCCGCAGCAGCTAGCATTCGCAACGCCCTCTCGCATATTCCGCCCGTCTACGGACGCACGAAACGCTCAATCTACCACCGCACAGCGGCCATCCAGTCCAGCACTCAGGAACAAATCCGCCACACCTGCAGTATGCCGGACCTGCAGGGCTCCACGCCGAATCTCCACACCGACTCCTCCTCATATGACCTCCGTGCCTTCGTCCGTCGCTTAGGGGGCAGAGTGCATCGTCAGATGCTCACTGTCTTCGACCCATCGCTCTTCTACAGCTTCTTCTTCAACCTCTTCCTCATCTCGACACTGAGTCTCTTCTTCTGGTGCAATGTGACCTACTTCTTCATTACCATCTACGCCAGCTCTCAGGTGGGACTGTCAAACCGCATGGCTGCCATGCTTCTGGCCATCATGGGCGCCTCGGATATGGTCGGCGAAGTGGTCTACGGCTGGGCGGCCGACCAGGAGTGGTCTAATACTCTCTACCTCTACACCTCCGCCTTTGTCATCTCTGGCGCTGCAACCATGCTCGTCCCGCTCTTCAACAACCTCACGGCTCTCATCATCTACAACCGTAAGTCCGCTCCTGCTAACTCGATTTGTGTGGGGGCTGTGATTTAGTAGAAATCATGTCTCACGTGAAACACCAGTGGAATTTAGTACCAGTCCTTTAGTAGGCCTTATCAGGCCTTAACCCTAGTATCTTTATTCGAAGGTAAGGAGGAAATCTGCTGTTATGCGACCGTTGTTATCATGCTAACTTCTAGTTGTTGTTTTCATTGAGCTTTGACCATAATTCCCTTATTTCACGAAGCATCCTCGTGACACAAGTCCCTCTCTACCATGATGAATTGGGTGGAGGGGGAGGTGGGTTCCAGCTACCATCCATTCTCCTCAGATTGTCATCAACTGGGTGTGTGTAGTTTGCGTGAACACCTTCAATTTATCATGAATAAACAACCAAATGCGATCTCATGCAAATCCGCTTTCAATTTAGTTGATAATTTTGGTAGGCCTGTAGACTAATTGTATGCCTACTCGTTTACCTCGTTTACCTGCGAGCATTTTTCATTTTCTGATCAGGCGTTCGTTTAGTATTTTCAATTATTAATTAGTCCTCCGGGGGCTGTAAATATTCCTAATTCCCTCTGACCTAATTAAATACGGAGTCACTATTAGGTCTTGCACTGTTTTTTTGGACTTTAGTAGGCGGCATCAGTTGGGTTTGTCTCGTCGTAGAAGGATTATTCCTCTTTATTTACTAGAAAATAGTGGAAACACTTTGAAAAATCAACAAAATATTGTTTACTATGGTGTAGGTCTCACTTCTCTGGAATTTTGATTCCTACAAATTGTGAATTGTTGGTTCCAAAGGCATTTTAGTCCATTCTTCAGTTTAAACACCCTCATCAAGGTATTTTAGAGACGATGGTGTCTTGAATCTCTAAAATCGACTATAAATGCTCTCAATAATGAGGTTGAGGTATGGGGATTATGGTGGTGAGATGCTCAACTTAATTAGAATGCTCATCGTGCTGCCATTCTTCAACAATTCCAGCTGCATTGCAATCATCTTTAAATATAGCGGCGTTCACCTCCGGAAACAACAGTTCTTGAACAACCATGGGATGAATTTGGTTGCCCACTAAAAATTCTTAAATAGTCTCAGTCGTTAATTCATTCTTTCATGAAGGGGAATTATTGGCCCGGCGGCGGATTTCCTAGAAATAGTACCCCAGGTCATCATCATCAGAGAACCCCGCCGCCACACCTTGCAGGAGTCTGGACTAAATGCTTCTTTCGGTTGTCTCTAAACTAGTACATTCGTCAGAGAAAATCACATTTTCCCACTGCTCGAGGGATAGACCAGTTCTGGAGGTTTCTACTCCACCACTCTAATCGCTTTGAAACATTTGTCGTCTTTGAGAAGAACAGAGGCTTCCTAATTGCAGATCTTCCATGGTGGAATCCAGATTTGTGGAGCTCCAGACGGGGAACAGTCTTTGTGGAAACTGGGTTGTTCTGTAGGTGATCATTTGGGAGGTCAGCAGTGATTTTTGGAGCCATGGTCATTTTAACAATGGCGATATCTTCAACAAAAACAGAAAATATAATTCACCTTGGACGATTAATGCCACAGATAGTAGGCAAAGTCTGCTTGTTATTTTTGAGGTTTCCTTTTGGTTACTTTGGTCGGTTTAACGGATTAGAAGGTGGTATGTAGAACATTTGCTAGGTCAAGCACCCTAATGTACGTCCTTAAAATGCCAGGGAATTTAAGTGGATATTACTACCACAAGTACTTTAAAATGGATTTGCAAGCACTCTGCGAGCTCTTGTCAATGGAAAAAAAGAAATAGTTTAAGGTCGCCTCTGAGTTTGTGAAAACAGTCTAATGGAGTTGTACGGCATGAAGCACTTCCAGGTCATAAAAAACATCAGGCAATGTTCGAGAGATTTTGGGATTCCACGAGGAAGCTCCAGCTTTTTAGCCCCCCTAGTGCCGACAGACCCTTAAATTAGTCTCGTTTAAATTTGTCCTTCATTTTCAAGCTCCTAAAGAGAATTTTAGAATTTCTGGCGGTTTGAAACGTTGGCTTTGCTTGGTTAAAATCCTGCCAACATGGAAATCAGTTGATGCACAAAATGTTTCATCAGCAGAAAAATGCATTACTCAGTTTGTGGAAAATCATATGTCAGGGGCGTAACTTGCAGTAGAAAAAAGTTTGTTAAATGCAGAATTTGATGATGATAAGCTTCTATATCCATCGTTGTCGTCTTCACAAACTTGAAACATTTCCTCAACTTTGAAAATGAGCGCTGGCCTCTCGAATGGGTGTCGGAAAGCAGTCAACTCAAATCTCGACCTGACATCGGCTCTTCTTTGGTGCCTTGATGTCGAAAAAATGGTGCTAAGCGTTGTAGACAGTGGCAGTAGACGGGATAGGGCACTATATGGGAGAGACATTTTTCTGTCATTTTATTAACCGCTTTTGAGCTCTTTTTTTGCGCACAAAGACTATCTTGCGCCTATCTGTTTATCTTGCTTGCGTAAAACGTGAATTAATGTACTCTCCCTTATTTATAATGCTGGGCGCTTTCCGTAACGCAACCATCATGCTAGAGTGGAGTGACAACCACCACAGGAACTCTCAGTGTAACGACATGGGACACGGTGATAGTTAGTAACGATTTCTCTCTCGCTATGAACCGGTCTCCTCGTAAACGCTGAGATCAAATGCTGCGCTCACAAGTGTACTATGATGCAATTTTCTCTAGGTCAACAGTCTGTTCGGCTGATCAAAGATGAATTTATACACAGATTCTACTCTCTACGGCCAATTAAGTCTTCAGGCGTTCGATTTGGGAAATGAGGAAGTTGCACCATTGTTCACAAATAACTTTGACTAAAAACAACCCACACTACCGCCTATTACCTCTGCGACACTTGTCTGGGAGAAACTGAAGCAGTTCTCCTCTTCACGCCACCAGGTTGTTTCGAAAGTGTTTATTGAGTACGGACCTAAAAAAGCAAATATTGTTTTTCAACATTTTTCTAAACACCCAGGAGGCCTATATTCTTTTTGAACTTTGCCTCGACCGTAGCTCTTGCCTAAGGGTAAATCGGACTCTGACTTCATTTCCACCTCCTTATCAGCATAAAGCTTGAGGTTATTTGTTAGACCCTTTTAGGTGCTTATGCAAATGTTGGATTTTGTCAGGACAATACGTAGTTCCTAGTTTTCTAATTTCCAACTCAGCTGTTAATTAAGTAGTAAAATCCCGACCTGCGGTATGGTGTAGAGTCCCGGTCTTTATCTGAGGGGAAGAATCCCATCAAGATGATCAAACAGATCTCATTCGAGACGGTTTCAATCGCTTTCGGGACGTCACACAAGACCTCATATCCAGATGTTCCCAGAGTGTCTTTGGTGGTCCCTTATCCACTGAGAATGTAGACTATGAGTGACTGTGATTTTGCAAATATGTTAATATGAAAAGTTTCTAACCCCTAAACCATCGATGGAATCGTTTTTTCATTTAAAACTTTTTGGACAATTGAACCGATATCTTAATACCTATGTGCCTCATCCATTACCTGTTGGTTTCGAATTTTGAAACGCAGGAAGCATTTCCACATGGCCAAATATTCCACCGGTTTCCTCATCACCAGACACTAATGAACCCAGTTGTGTGTATGATCATATCATCTGAGCAGTCTCCCCTCTTTTTATGACCAACATTTTGGTGAAATTTTGCCTCACTATGTAAACCCGTGTCGCGGTCACTTTAGAAAAAAGGAAAAGTACTTGGCATCCAAAATGCGAATAATTTAAAAGTGCACCCATCAGTTGTCCAAGAGGAAAGTGCGAAATCTGTTGCAGCCTCCTCACTTCGGAATGAGGCTGAAGTATGCCAGCTGGTTTCCTCAAAAACCGCTCAGTTACTTCTACAGTTGTATCGGAATCCAGGATAGAGAATTTGGGTGGATGCTTTTGTGTTTGCGTCAGACATGAATGACCCAGAGAGCCTGTCCAATGGCTGCCGTCCCATTGTTTTGCCAGGCTGATTAGTTGTTGTGTGTCCACCCATCTGCTACTCCAAATACCTGCTCTTCGCTCCATGATGCACTGTTTGTTTCTTCTCCACTTTGGTAAATGCACAACCTCATTCTCTTGGTAATAAACTCCATCTTATCTGGTTTATTAATTTCGACTCCGAGGTGGGTTTACTGGGGACTTCAAGAGCCTATAGAACCGATTCGGGTGCTTTTGTTTATCGAAGAGAAGTGCCTAAGCAACGGTTTATGCTATTATGTCCAATGTCTAGGGTAAACAAACATGGGTATCTCCTTTGTGATGAAAGGTTCAGTAGATACAGTCTCACCAGGAAAATTTTACTTTACAGAGTTCGGTGGAGGCCAAATTAACAAAACCAAAACCGCTGCCTCCGACACTGTTTTCTGTAGATTTCCGATGAGGAAATCCGCTGTGCGATCGTCTTTTAAGCTGTCGTATTCTCTTCATATTTTCTCTTCCGTAAATCACGTCTGCTTGAATACCTTTAAGACGTCTGGAAAATGTGAACTTTTTAGTCTGAACAGATTGTCCTGTAGTGACCCTAAGGTCGCCTGAGTGTGACATTGGTCATCACTACAGATTGGTGACCCCGATGTGATCTGCCCTGACACACGATGGATTCTTCTGTCGATAAAGGTGACTCCAACTCCTACATGGAGATGACGACACTTGACAATGATTTGAAGTCTGCAACATAACGCCAGGAAGACAGCAGTGTACCTACGTTCTCCTGAAGTGTTTCAAGAGTTGTAGAATTACCTTAGTAACCAATGCCACATACTTTTTACCGAATATACACGCCATGGCGCTCATGGCATCGTTTCCAACCTCGCAATTAAAGTAACGCTTGCGTCTAATTGTGTGCTTAGCTTATGAAGCGTGACCATATCCCAAAATAACGTCATTGTAAAAGTCTGCTTGGTGTGTTTTATGCGTTGGATGGAGTTACCAATCGTCTCTGATATTGTATTAATACAAATTATTGTATTTTCGTGTTTACAGTATAGCGTGCATTATCGGGTTCCCAATTACATGAATAAATTGTTTACTGGGTTATTTTCCATGAGGAGTGGAAGCAGTTTATGTAAGTGGGTTGGAAACACTGGACTTATTGCAGGAAACGGTAATAAAATTCCTCTGACGTCGCCTCACGCGTGCAGTCATCATGGAGCTGCTGTGAGGAAGGGAAGTTGCTGCTAGTTTGGGATAAATAGTTTGGCTCAAAATCACCCACACAAGCTGAGTTTTTTTTAATAACTGACGCATATCTGAGTAGTAGCGAAGGTGGTCTTCGATCAATTCACTCGACGAAGTTCCTATTCGATGCCAACTTTGCATCTTCTCCATGTTCCAACGACGCCTCATGCACACCTCGATCTTGAACTCTACGAAGGGGATATGTTACGGCTCGATTGATCTATTGAACTAGTTATTTGGAGAAGTAAGAGGTCTCAAGGAGGGTACTTGCCTTATCTGTCTCCAGCCATTACAATATTTCTCAGTTGTCATTATTCGTTAGCTCTCCCGCTTGGTGGCCATCCCTAATTGCATGCGCACATTTCCCCGATTCACCAACTCTCCAAGCCAAACATGGACTGCTTCCATGGACTCACTTAGTCTCATCTACGCAGTTAAGGTTCCAGTGGTGACTTCATCCATATATACGCACCTCTTGACGTAACAATGATTCACAACGCCCTTCTGAGAGCAAACAAGAGCGTTGCTTAATCTTCACCCAATAGTCTGTCATCAAAATGAACCTATAAAGGTAGGAAACGCCGAACCAAAACCAAAAATTTACTCACATGAAGTTCGGACAGAACTTATGGGATGAACTACATATAACGAAGGCTCTAATGCCTGAATGTGTTGTTTGCTTTGTAACAGTGGTCTTCGGGTTCACAATGGCAGCGAACGACTCGCTGTGCACAATCGTGGTGATCGAGTTCCTTGGACTCAGTCGTCTAGTCAGCGGTCTCGGCGTTTGTCTCTTTTGTCAGGGTGTCGCCACCATCTTCGGTCCCCCCACCATCGGTAAGACCACTCTCTAATTACCCTCCCCCTTCATCATCGTCAGTTTCTTGAAAGGGTTTCTGCATCCGTCAGATCCTCTGAAGGAGAAGTTGCTTTTTGATTTATCGAAAACATCAGGGCATCCCATAAGTTCTGTCCAAATTTCACTTTTATTAAATTGGACGAAGTTTCAGGAGTATATTGCGATGTTTACTGGAATCAAACCTTGTTTTTATGTAGTACAAAACACTGAAATTAACATTTGATCGGTTAGACCTCTGCTAACATGTAAATACCCAAGAATCATCATTTGAGGCATGTGATGTTTTACGAGTTCAGGAAGGGAAACTCACCGCACCGCATTCCTCTCAGTTTACCGAAGAATAAACAGATGTTGGTTCTGTAAAATTCCGAAGTGAAGGCCTCAGGCTCTACTAAGATGAAGATCGGAATCAGACGACGTCCAGTTGGCCGTTTGGTCCGTTTCCACAGTTTTGCGTGGGTGGACACGTGAAGACAGTCCAGTTGACTTACTAATATGATGTACACGGAAGAAGTTGGAAACAGTCAGTGGCGAATGACTGTCCCTAGACATTTTCCCTTTGAGTCAGCGGTGACTTCAATCCCTCATTATCTTAATTGAAGAAATTGAGCACGATGTCGCCGTCAGAATGCTATCTTCCGTACCACCTCACTCATTTGTCCATTTTCTTTGTCTGGGAGACAACTATGCGTGGGCGGTCACGTGCAGACATAGTACAGTTGACCTACTAAGCTGACGGACAAAAGTGCACGCATTAGGTTAGGGTGTCCGATACTTAGTTGGCCCATCCATTAACTGTTGGTTTTGAATTTTGAAACGCAGGAAGCATTTCCTCATGGCCAAATATTCCACCGGTTTCCTCATCACCAGACACCAATGAACCCAGTTGTGTGTATGATCATATCATCTGAGCAGTCTCCCCCCTTTTTATGACCAACATTTTGGTGAAATTTTGCCTCACTATGTAAACCCGTGTTGCGGTCACTTTAGAAAAAAGGAAAAGTACTTGGCATTTAAAATGTGATTAATTTAAAAGTGCATCCAACAGTTGTCCAAGAGGAAAGTACACAATCTGCTGCAGCCTCCTCACCCTGGTAGGGGGTTGGAGCAAGGAAGAGTTTCCCCCAAAACTACCCAGTTTATTCTGTCGTCTATTAATTTGACAGTTGTTTTAGTAGTGTTGACAGCACCGTGCATAAAAGTCCATCGGAGGAGTTCAGTGGAGGTCAAATAGTTTTTTTTGGGTGCTGACCTTGTAAAAATTGGCCGCTAACAGCCATTTGTGTGTGAGAAGTTAACCTCTGACAGGCTTGTATGAGTATTTGTGAAGGTCGGGCTGATCCCCTGTTTCCCTGTCCCAGGTTCATAAAGCGGTAGTTGTCAGTTAGTCTCTTCTGATACCTTCTTCTAGTCACCACAGCCACGTCGTAGCCTTTATTGAAACACTCCTGTTCACGAGTCGGTTTGTTTTCACCGTGTTCACGGGTAAAAACCATCGAGGGTTTATTCTTTAAAATGAAGTGGTGTGTTACAATGGATAGACAAAATAATGGAAACACCCAGAAAAATCAATAAAAGGCATTTTTTATGATGAAGATCCACATTTTGCGGCAATTACAGTCTTAATCCTCCGAGGTATTGATTCTCACGAATGGTGACTTGCTGGTTTTACGGGTGGAAGAAGGCAGAAATCTGGATTAAATGCTTCTTTCGGTTGTCTCCAAACGTAGCAAACTTGGCCAGAGGTCTTAAGTAAGGTAGTAAACAATTATTCGTTAGAAAAAATTACATTTTCCTTTGTTCGGGGGACCAATTCTGTAGGTTTCTACACCTTCGGCTTTCCGCCAGATCTGTGCTTTGCTTAGGACGACGTTTTCCTTTCTCTTCTTCAAAGGCCGTAGTCATTACTTTTAAGGCAGTACCTTTAGAAGAGCCAAGCAGTTTCTGTTTCACTAGCTCCTGTCATTGGAAAACCAAAATCTGAGAGGTTGGCCACTTTTAGATATCTCTAAAAACTCTCATGTTAAATAAGCCCATCAAATAATAACAATAATATTCATTAAGAGTTAATTAATATTAAAATATGTCAAATTTTGATTGTTTATAACATGCCCACCTTGCAAAGTGTATTGGAGATCACAAACCACGTGACGAGCCGTTTTTTTGCTAAACTGTCTTCACGTTCCTTCAAGCAAAAAAATTTGACTTCAAAGCGGGCCGATAATGAGACCCGTAGGCGTTATCAATCAAGTCAAGGTGCTGCAATGGTCATACTGCTGGAAAGTTTATTACTTGTTTTTTTTATCACAGAAATAAATGTTTTTGCAAGGCTGTCAGGTCATCCCACACGTTCTGTCCAGAGTTGACCTGTTTTTAGAATGAACGCAATTTAAGGGAATACCCTCGTCTGGAAGGTTACATTTTAATCCTGATTCTATGCAAAACTAAAGGAGTTGCTAGGGCACAGCGTATGTGTGAATTTAAATCGGGCATTAATCGTGCCAGTGTCAATACACAAAGCCAAGACTAACTGTGGGACTCCACTTCCGGCGTGGAAAGCGAAGAGATTGATACGGTGGGGTGGTTTCAAAGCCAGCCGGTGTAAACAGGGTCGCTTTACCACTCATCTGCCGTTGTTTATGCCATGAAAAAGGCCCTGTGTCGTCAACGGCACCTCATTAGTGTTCTTGTTGGAAGCCAGACATAAGGAGGACTGTTGCATCCGTAAAAATTGGCTGATATACACTCTTAACTTCTTCTTGAGTTGTAGCACCGAAGGCCTGCATTGAGTGCTGTTAGCTTCATGGTAGAGCTTGAACAAACACTCGAAGTCCGACGAATTCCGGTGCTACCGAGGAAATCTGCTACGTCTACTGTTACGTTGCCAACTTTTCCTAGCCACCACAATGGCCTCGTAGTCCGCACAATCTCTTCCTCGTTTCGATGGCCACCGGGTTTGATCATCTTAATGGAAATCATTCTCTTCCATCATGAATCAATTGAAAAGTTCCATTATCTTACATAAATGACGAAGAGGAGATGTAGTGCACGCAGGGAACACCTAGCAGAAAGGACCCAATGCTATTCTGTTACATTCAGAAAAGACACCATTTCTGGATTGAGATTTAGTGGATGCAGTCACGCGACATTATCCGGTTCTAAGGGATTTCCTCTTCCATGATGAAAAAGGTGGGAGAGGGTGTAATTCAGGATCCACTGACGAAAAAAAGGTTTATTCTTTAAAGTGAAGTGGCGTGTTACAAGGGTTGGACAAAATAGTGGAAACACCTTGAAATACCAATAAAATATATTTTTATATGGTGAAGGTCCATCTTTTGCGGCAGTTACAGTCCCAATTCCCCGAGGTACTGACTTATATAAATTGTGAATTGCTATTTTCAGTTGAAACAAACTCACCCATTTAGAGACGATGGCGGCGGAGGCGGAAATCGACTTCTTACTTGAATCATTAAAAACGGTGACCAAAAATGCTCCTCAATGATGAGGTTGAGGTCCGGGGATTGTGATGGGGTTGCAAGTGAGATGCTCAACTTCATTAGAATGTTGTTCCTCGTGCCGCCATTCTTCAACAATTGTAGCTGCTGTATGGATTGGGGTACATTATGGTCATCTCAAAAGACAGCGGCGTTCCTCTCCGGAAAGAGTTCATGAAACATAGGGTGCTATTTCATTGGTCCCGTCATTGGTCCCCAGATCATTTTGGCAGAATCTGACAGTCTAGATTAAATTTTTCTTTCGACTGTCTCCAGGTTTACTACACTAGGCGGCCGGAGATCGACGATTGGTCAGAGAAAATCACATTTTCCTCTGTTCGGGGACCAATTAGACTTCCGAGCAGACCTGTGCTGCTTTGCTGAAGACGACGTTTTCCATTCTCTTTCAAAGGCGGCAGCCATTACTTTCGAGACAAGCATTCGGGGGGGGGGGGGCATTTTATAAATATCGGTAAAAAATGGTTATTTTAAATGTGCCATGTTTTGATTGTTTATAACATTGTACAAAGCTAGGTGTTTTCGCTATTTTGTCCAAGCCCTGTATATTTTCAAGGTCGTGTCTTTGGTGTTGTTTAACAGTGGGTATATAATCAAAACGTCAACTTGCATAATTATTGCTTCTTTATTGTGGAAATAAATTTAATGTCTTAATTTCGGGAACTCCGACTTGTCAGTATCTCATATTGTGATATTACTTATGCAGACGAGTAATACAATATTAGAATGATTGTGATTCCAATGGCTCCAGTGATTTCATAAATGCGTAACCTTCTCCAGCTGGTAAGGGCTAGTGATCGATATCAATGCCGGTCTGACCCTACGTTTGAGCTTTCTGCTGTTGCTGTGACACCCTTCATCTTCTGGTAAAGACTCAAGCTTGAGGAAACTCTACCATGCCCTTAACATATCTTCCAATAATGCAATGTTCCTAAACCTTGCGATTTTTTAGTGTAGCTCTATTGTATGTGGATTTGTGAAGTCGAAATCCCAACCAATCCAGTGCCTGAGAGCAATTGGTGTAAGTCATGACCAATATATAAAGCGGAGCACTTAAGTCAAACCATTTGTGTTTGATTAACTTCCAAATTGTAAATGGCTACTACCATTCATGTTGGTTTCCTGTTGACAAACCACGGGCTCCACATGTTTTGTTTCTATTCACAGCGGTATCGTGGTTGTAATTACTCTCAAAGTATTATAAAACCCGGATATTTGCGTTTTTGTACCTCGATGCCCAAAGCAATGGATTCTACTTAACTATGGATTTTTTGGAATTCGAAGCTCATTTGCAAAGTGTGGGAATTATGAAGAAACTTTTTGTAAGCTATTCTGACCCAGATTTTCGTTGATGTTATGAGAGAGTGGTAAATAGGCTGATAGTGGCTTTTACGGCCGTGCATCTTCGTCTCTCGGTCGCAGTGGTTTTGCACTTTTCACGTGGCTGTCCTCTTGTATAGACCATGCCGTCAGATTGACCCCTTGTTTGCACTACTGAGCGGCATCAGCTAGGCACCCTAGTGAATTATGTGTCAAGACTGGCTACTGAAGTAATATAAGTAAAATTGTTTTGTAGGATTTATAATCGACTCGACGGGGTCATACGACCCGGCCTTCATAGTGGGTGGCGTGGGAATCCTCCTGTCGGGTCTGGTGATGGTGCCGGAGATCATTCGGCAGCAGCAGCGTCGCCGGGCCAAGCGGCGTCGACGCGAAGCCCGAAAACTGGCCGAGGAGAAGGCGTCTGTCGAGGCGGTCTCCAACGAGACCACTGGCACCAGTGCGAAACCCGAGGAGCACTGTGGCGATGTTGTCCAAGCCTAGAAAAAGCCCCCCCCCCTTTACCCGAATATTTATCGACTAGCTATCTACACCTTACCGTGAAACGCCTTACCACTACTAGATTGCAATCTCCTCCCTCAATGACGCACCAACGACGAATCGGCTATTTTATTACATATCTGCCAGTGTGTGGCGGCGTAGATTTCGAACAGAAGCGCGTCGGCGTTCTTTGCTTGGGTAGGGATCCTCTTTGGTTGTGGTAAGATGGTAGTAAACAACTACCGTGTCAAACGGACCGTAGTGTCAAAAGCGAGATAAGGCCATAGTGGGGACTGAGATTCTCCTCAAGATAAACTACCTAGGAGTATACTTAAAGTACGTTTAGTGCACGAAGGTAGGACTTTCAGTCCCCAGGCGATAGCAGACAGCGCTTTGGGCACTTTATCCAACCGAATCTCACACATCAGAGGGACCCGCATGATTGAATTAATACAACCTCTAAGAAACAGCAAATTTCACGGAAATGCGGTTCCATCGCTTTATACCCTCAAGTCCACATCTAAACATCCCGACTTTTCAGCAAGATAAATTCACTATCCATTAATGGGCATTTGGAGGAGTATGTTCGCGCTACCGAGCTTTATATAGACTACCACTTGTGACGACGCAAGGCAACACATCGAGAGCACTACACCTTCTGCAACCGCCTCATGTTCGTACTGATTACTACGAAGTTATCGAAATGCACCGAAAAAAACGGTAAAAAATCCACAGAGAAGACAAAGTGATGTACGAATGCTAAACTGAAGAACCGTTATAAAAGTGCGAGAGAAATTTGCGAAATTTAGCTTGAGCCAGGTATAGTAGAAGTCCCAAGCGCACTACATTGGAGAGTATAAATTAGGCTGAATGAAGTTCACTGGAATTACATCAATCAAACGTAACAAGTTCTATGATCAAGAGCATATTAGACTGCTGTAAACGACCAAAATACCAACACAAAAGTCGGTCGATTAAAAAAGTGCTTAGTAAAAAATTTAATCAAATGCATTGAGAGAGCGAAAACGAGGTTAAAACTCCACTGCGGAGGGAATTCATTTCAAAAGTGTAAATGTACAGAATCCTGGCCACGAGTAACGAGAGCCGAAATCGCATACTATACACAAAGTGGGGAGAGGGACAAAGCTCAAGGATTGGGCCGTGGCCAAGAGTGTTTATCAATAACATGCATACATATAAAACGATGAAAACAGGGACTTCCACCTCCGAAGGATGCGATTCAGGCCTGGTCACTAGTACGGCGCACCGTAGTACATAGAGCGACGCCTCCTACAAATCAAGGAAATCGATTTCGTGCAAAACAAGCTCGTTAACCAAATTCACAAAAAGCCCGCAAAAAATACCTGAACCGTGAAGTTCTGGGTCTTCCACCCATCGCGAATACGAAACGTCCACCATAGGCGTAGTATCCAGGTCTGCGTGGTCGCCTGAATCCACGAGTCGTCGTTGAGAGACCAGGAATGTTCGTTCTCTTCGGCATTACCTTAATCTGGCGCCCCCGGAAAGTTGAGCCATCCAAAGCTACTGCAGCTTCAATAGCATCAGAATTGTCAAATTCCACATAGGCAAAACCCTTGGGGTGGCAAGTGACACGATCAACTAGAATTGTAACGCGATTTATGGCTCCACAGCCACGGAAGTGAGACTCTAATTCATCAGCCGTGGAACCATAATCCACATTGCCCACGTAAATCGAGCGTAAATCCACTTCAACCTTCTCCTCATCGGTCAGGGAAGTGTTGCCTACCAAAAATATACAAATAAAACGCAAACTTACTGCCTTGTTTGCTGTCGTTGGAAATACTGTGAAGCTTATTGGCATCCTCCTCTACTTCCTTGAGACGATCTTTGATACGCTCCAGTTCTAGGACATCTTTTACTGAATCTTGAAACTCTTCATTTTCCGACTCTGGAACAGACTCATATGCAAAGTCAGACATCATGTACGACTAAATACAACACTTGCGCAGAAGATAAGTAAAACTACACATGACATAAACAGCCATTTTAAAATTGATAAAAGTCTAATGAACAAAATCAATCGTAATTTATTTTATCAAAATGTGTTAGTATTATTTATTGCATACCGAAATGAAACTGTTTCACTTTCGTCAATGTGAACCCTTAATTTGGTCCTGTTGTAACTCCAGAAAATTATATTTATAATGTTCTGATTATTTCAGACTGCATTTCATTTTACATTCGCCATTCACTGTAAATTATGTATGGTTGTTTATGTTGTTACTAGGACGCGTCGTACTTTTACGAATATATGTATAGTCGTTACGCATCCGTTTATCTGGTGGCCCGCTCTCCTAGAGACAGAGCGTAATATTACTAATCGCATTACTTTAGATAGCATCAATACCTCGTAAATACACATTACGTATCTCCAGAAAATTATATTATAATTTTTTGATTATCTTGAACTGTAATTTATTTATCTTTCGTTATTATCTATATAGTATGTGCACTTGTGTAAGTCGTTACTATGACGCCCTGCACTTTGTTGAATAAGCTTTGGAGTTACGACGCGTGTCGTCTCTTGTGGCCGTTATCGAACGTAACACATACTAATCAGACCACTTTAGGTAGCACAGCACCTCCGTACTTTACATCGGGTCCCTACTCGAAAATCAGACATTTTCTCTGCATTGTCATGCGCGTCAGCTTCATCATATACTCATTCATCCATTACTCATAATTCAATTGAATATTAATGTAAATTATTAATAATTTGCATTTCTCATGGTCAAAAGACGAAGGAAAAGAAATTTGGAAAGATATATCTGCAAAGGAAATTCTACAAGACGAATCCACTACCAGTGACTGAGATGTTCTACTAACAGAGGGATAGAGACTACCTGTATGCACCAGAGTCTTTCAGGTTTGGGCAGTGTACTCAAAGGGTTTTCTGTGTGGTCTAGGAACAAAGGATTTGACTCAAATCCCGTTTAGCGAAGCGGAGGAGGGGGTTTAGAAACTAGGGTTGGGCAGGCTGTGTGAACGTGAGAAGCCGACAGTAACTCTGAGTCTGTTATGTGAATTGGAGACTTAGGCCACCACAGGCTCAACATTATCAAACCACCCAGAAAAAAAAATCAAGCATCTTAATAGCATCCTTTAACCAATACATATTTTTCATGGCCTCTAAGCATCACTGAAAGGTAATCCTTATTATAGAACATTGGAATGTATGTCTCGATGTGAATAAGACTTATTTGCTTTGCTATGATAAACCAAAACTTCAAAAGCACCTAGAAAAGTGCTGCCACAGCCCCTTATGGTCACACCGTATATCCGACATCTGGGCATGAGTCAATACCTCTTTAACGAATTCTAATACCAACATTTTTGTTAATACTAGCTGTGGGATGAACTGCCCGACGTGCAATTATCAACACCACTTTCATACTACGTGAGAGTGAAATTAATTTCCCCTTTTATCAGTTTTATAAAATTATTTTAAGAACATATAAGGAACTCCTACATGACACAAGGAATTTGTTCGAACTACAGTGATCCCACGCCTAAAAAGCTATAACTACCACTAGCTCCTTGACAAATACGTCCCGTTCAACCAAAAGCAAAAAAAGGCACATTCATCAATTGCAAGCCGTTTCATGCTGCAACACGGAAGATCCAGAGCATGAATAAAGGGGTCGACAAGCACCGTAAGAGGGACAGTGGAGACGAGCGTTCAAGAACGGAGAAGGAGGGGATTGAGCAGTGACAGCAGACCAGCGCTGCCACGGGCCCGCGCGCGCAAAAGCGTTCAACGAAAAGACTCAGCTTTGGGGGAGGGGGTGAGGTGGGATAACAGACGCAGACTGCAGTACGAAATCGTAGCGGAGAGTTAGTATGGCTTGTTCAGGGGGAGAAGAAGTGGCTATAGCGTAGCGGAGAGTGAGTGCATCTCTTTTTTTCTGCAGCATGCGCCTAATCCGTGTCCATCTTCTCGGCTCCTTCCGACTGTCCCTCCTTCTGTTTCTTTTCGCCGTCCTTGTCAGCACCGCCTTCTTGCCCTTCGTTGTTGCCACTGGAACCTGCTGCATCGCTCGGGGTTTTCGACGATGACGACGACTTTTGCAGGGCCGATGCGAACGCCAGTATATCTGAAGGCAACGGAAAAGGGGTTACCAACTCGGTGGAATGGAGAAATAAACAAGGGAGGTGAAAAAAACGGGTACTCACCACCAGAACTGGCAGTCGCTACGGCTTCCTCAGGAAGACCGAATTGAGAGAGCGCCGGACCCAGTTGACCGGACTCGAACGCCTCCGTGAATGACTGAAAGTAGGCACACACAATCCTCAATTTAATAGTTCACGGAATAAGATTTCGTTCTAAGAGCCGTAGAAACTTAAGAAGTAGTTATCAACACCACTTTACAGATACGAGGTGAAACAGGAAGCCGATTTTTTTGCCAATTTCACCAAAAGCATCCTTCTCTTTGGTAATTCCCGCAGAAATGAAATGACCATTCCTAGTGGCGCCGCTTCACGAATTAGAAGGAATTATTACGACAAATAAGGAGTTTGTTTGAAATGTAGAAATCTCCACCATTTACTTGAAAAATACGCATTAAAAATCCATTCAGTCTTGGTAAAAAAGTGGATTCGCCAATCGCAATCCAATTAATCCGCCACTCAAAAGCAGTGAGTAATTGTTGCAGGAGCTCCTTAAGCTCGAATGAACGGCTCCCACATGGGAATTACAACTTTGAAAAACGCTATTTCTATAAACTAAATAAGTACTTACAGGGACAAAGCATTAGGATGGAATTCCCATTCCTTACCAAATATTCCCACGAGCTTGAATGTAGTGAAAAACTACAAGCTGACTGAGGCCTAATACCCATTGCGCCGTTCAGCGTTAGTACATTTCCCGATTCACCAACTCATTTGTGGCCTGTCTGCATCGATCCAAAACCCCATTGATCCAGATGTTGACTAACAAATCTGATCTACTAAGTCTAGACACACGGACCTTGAGAGAGGACTTGTACTGCGCCGAGCGGAGGTTGCCGAGGACCGATTGGAGGGCGTCGCACTGGTCGTCCTCGGGATCCAACGGTGGCAGGTGCGCTGCCAGGCGGTCCGCAGCTGCCCCGTCGGCCTCGAGCACCCCGCGCACCGAGTCCGCGTTCAGCGTCTGCGTCAAATCCACCCCTCTTCGGCCAGCGGCTGCAACAACAACAACAACAAGAAAAGACCGTGACGGTTTCACACCATCCCTTCTACCTGAAGGAGCTGATTGACTTGACCAAACATGCCCTAAACTGTGGACTAACTGGCCAGTCAGACGGTTTTATCATCTGAACACGCAGGATCACCTGAATTTGGGGACTAGGTATCAGCCGCCATACATAGACAGCGTGTGCTGATACCAAATCTTACTGGTCGAGATGATGACCAATAAATCGACTCATTACAATCTTGAAACGCTTATTTCGGGTACAATGAATGGCCACAGCATTACAGCTGTCTTCCATCAAAATTAACGTAGATAAGTCGATACCCCCTGACTCAAGGGTTAGAAAATGCGCCTTTTGGATGTTTAAAGTCCTAATACGCATGCTCTATGGGTAGCTGATCCATCCTAGGGTGCAACGCTTCGCTACCGCTTCATTTCAGTGCATCTGTAGGAGAAGCCCTAGTTATCTTCGTCCATTTTCGACCACACTCGGTTTTTACGACTATCTCATCAATCGTTGGTTCCTTTTTTAATGAAATCTATGTGATCCAAATTAGGAAAGAAGCAGGTGTATACTTCTGTGGAAAACACAAAAACAGGCACCAATTGCACAACAACCTTGGTAGCAGAGCTGCGGAAATCCTACCGAGCGCAAATTCCTGCAATACGCTCCTACACCTGTCATGCACGTTACCAGAGGTCTCACGTGAGAAGGCAAGCAAGCAGTGGGAGGAACTTACGCCTGTCCCTGGGTTGAATCTGGGAGAGGATGGAATGCAGATCTTCGAGGCGCAGTTTTCCCTACAGGGTGTCAGAAATTAGATATTTAGAGATGTAGAGAGGGGGCGGGAATAGCATGGAATGGAGTGACCAACGCACCGGCTGTTTGCCAGAGCCACCAGAAGTCGAAGAGGGTGCGGCAGAAACAGTAGCAGCTGTCGGAGCGGAGGAAGAGGCTGCGGAGTGCAACGACGGTATCGTCAGACCCTGGCCCAGCGAACTGCAACACACCAACGCACGAAGATGAGCATGATGGAGCTTTACGAAGTAAAGAAGCTGACGTGATGTCAATCAAGTTGGAGTCACTAAACCATAAAATGTGTCTCAGAAAGAATTTGTTTGGGTGTCGTATTGAAGTGATCGCTAGTTTTTCTCCATATGGTCAACGGAATAATTCGACCTAGAGCTGTGCTGTGTGGAGCTACAAAAGGAATCTGTCCACATTACTTCGCTTCTTCCTTGGCATTCAGGTAGAGAAATCGGTTAATTAATCACTTTAAAGTGGTCCCTCGCTCCTTCGCGGATGTCGTACCTTAGCCATTGTCTGTTATTTCAGGGTGGGCAATTAACCGTACAGAGGGGTTTTTAAAGTTCACAAAAACACAAATACGAAACAGTGTCCCTACGTCACGCATACCGAATCAAATCCTGCAGCTAACAACTTTCTTCTTCTTCTTCTTCTTCTTCCAAGCCCTCTGTCGGAGAGAGGGGGGCTTCTAGGGAGCGACCGCCTTCTCTGGTAATTTCGCCTTTACAGTCTTGTCTTCATTACCTAACTAGATATCTTGAGAACAGCCTCCCTACTTAGCGGTCTCGGAACACATCTACTACCGAGATAAATGGGGCACTACTATAAAACGACCCGAGAGCTGTGCCTCCAGATTTTCTAGGGATAAATTTACAGGTTAAACAAACGCATATTTGATTTAGCGGCTGAAACAATTAGCCCACCTCCTATATGACACTCATGTAGGGACTAGAAATCGGTTGGGCTATCGCGGATTCACAACTTAATGGGTGCCATTTCCTAACGACTGTGAGTACTAAAAGTCCAAAGATTAATTAGACGGCGCCTACTTCTTAGTCATTATATCGAACTTTCAAACCACATATAAGGAGGGTCTTCGAGCCTCTAAGTCTTTGGGTTAGTGGTTTCGCAAAGGCGCAACATACACAACTCTCATACACCGAGGAACTGGGGTCTTAGCCCCCGCATATTTACTGGCACCTTAGTTCGGCATGGACAGGAGATCCACGCCACCGCAGCACCTTCCGAGCTAAATACTTCTACTTCACACAGCAGGAGCTGTTTGAAGTAGGAAAGAGCGTTTGACTACCTCATCAACACTGAAGCTTTTAGTACAGGGTAACGAGAGGAAGAAAAGTGGACAGAGAAACGTACCAAAGAGACCAAAACAATGGATTCCCTTCCTATTTGACACTCAAGCAGAGATGAGAATTCAGTTAATAAATCGGCCCCAAAAACAGCGTACAGTAATCCGCGGTACGACCATCGCCGATTTACGAATTCGTGAATGTTATTTCTTAAGGGTGGGCTATAAATACTGTAGGGGAGGTTTAAGCACACATTCAATAAACACCGTTAAACCTACCGCGATAAGCAAGGGATTGATGTATACCAAATAATTGTAGCTACCAACCACCTCTTTCCCCCTCCAAAGAACTGTCAAGTTTTTACTAGGGAATGACCTCCTCCGTCGGTAATTACCTTTTTTCGGCCTCACCTTCATTAGATAAGTAGAGACCGTAAAAGGGCGTGTCCCCATTTCACAATCTCACTGGGAGAAAGTAGGTAAAACACACACGCATACGAAAGAGGTAGCGGCGAAAACAAGAGATAAGAACCCAGGTAATGAGATGGGCAGGGGGATTGTGGAGCAAGAGACGCACCTTTCGCCGTCGGGGGGGATGCCGAAGCCCATGTTGAAGAGGGTGAGGAGGTCATTCTGGGTGAGGCCGTGCATACTGCGCAGGATGTCGCTGACTCGCCCCATGGGACGCGACGACGACGACGCGCCCGTCAGGCTGCTGCCGCTGCTCACGCTCAGAGGCGTCGGCGGCGTGTTTATGAATTTGTTCACCTGCAACCAACACCAGCAATGAGTACCACTCACACACACACACACACACACTCTCTTTAGATCACAAAAACGATAGACATGAGAATCATAAACACCTGAGTTCAATATAAAAGACATTTGATTACTCGGGCAATAGGGATTAGCAGTAGGGCTGAACTGCACTGCTTTTGCACTCACTGTGCTTCAATCTACTACTTCTTGTGGAAGAGAAGGGTGAAACTGCGAATTTAGGTCAAACAACCACTAGCAGCAATGATTATTACAGACGTACTCTTTGGAACCACGTACAATAGACATTTGAGCTCAGTAAGAAAAAATCACACGCTCCCTTAAGCAGCACTGATTAGCACGGCCATCACCTACGACAGATGATGGAATGCACTGACTACTAGGCTTCTCCTGGAGCTGGTTTCTCAATCCCTTAAATGCCCGTACAGATTCGCCTGACTATGCCACAAAGGATTATAAAACACACGAATAAGCTAGTCGCAGTTAGACCTGAAAACCATGACACTTGAGCTCAATAAAAAAGACAAATGTTTACTCGGGCACTACTGATTAGCTGTGGTGATATGAGCTAATCCACTAAATCTTCACCTGATTCGTCTCTTTTCCGTTACTTTTCGTCTTCTTTTGAGCGACTTTTGGCTAGCACTAGGAGCTGGGAGGGGCTACACCGAGCAAATACCAGTATGACTATAACGCAAGGTCACTGCAAAGTCAACATTTTAGTATCTCAACAGTGTCGTCGGCGCATTTACGAACTTGTTTACCTTCAGCAAACAAAAATGATTACCACCAAAAATCCCTTTATATCAGAGCTTGAGCTCAACAAAAACACGTCTACTTAATCACCAAAGTTACCAACTTTTACCCTCAATCTACCAAATCCTCTTCGCATTGGCATTTTGATGATGACGGTCTCATAAGGACTACAAAAATGACAACTAAGATATATAAAAAAACGGATACGGTTAAACACAGGCTAGGCCTGAGAATCATGAACACCTGAGCTCATTAAAAAAGAGAATGTTTACTCAGGCGCAACCGATTAGGAAGAGATATTAAATGTACCGACTTCTCACCTTTCAGGGATCTGCGCCTCAATCGACTACTTTGCGTTACCCCTTCACCTTCTGCTTTCAAGAAAGACGACCCCACAAAGAGAGAACAACTGGCCAACTTGTGGCTGGCACATGAAAAAGCTAAGGGCTGCATGACCATAAAGTGAGGTCAGCAGAAAGCCGACGTCCCAGCGCCTTAAAAGCGGTTGCAGCAGTGGAGTACGCAAATGCAGACTGAGCTGCTTCGACGTGTGGGTGGCAAAGTGAAGTGATTGAGACTAGCCTTGACAAGTGATTTGCGAGGCAGCGTGTTGTCTCGAGTAAATGCACACAGTAATACTGCGCAATATACTACACTAGCAGCGAGATTAAAATCGTTAACACTCCGTCTCCGAAATGTGTTCAAGAGATCAGGCTTTTCTGCAAATTGAATGAATCTCGGCAATCAAAAACAGATTTTTTGATCATAAAAGGTTGAGAGACCAACGCGACACTAAATTAGTAGTCATGATGTTGAGTTAAAAACCGGATGGTGTACAAAACAAATTCTGGTTTTATTTTAAGGCGAGGATGTAGATTTCAAAAGATAAACACTTCGCACCTCAGGGAAAGCAAACCACCGTGATTAGGGGGAGACACCACTTACCGACTCACAAATCTGGGCGTCGTTGCTGGCGTTGGGCTCCTGCATCCAAATGAAGAAGAGTTGCGGAGGCGTGGTTTTGAGCTTCAGGACGAAGACACGACCGGTTTTGCACTGCGGCACCGGCTTGAACTCGGCCTCGCGAGGGACTAGCACAAAGTTCTCCTCGATGAGACCGGTGCGGCGGTCGAACCAGCAGAAGTGGACGCTGTAGTCGGAGGGCGCCTGGTAAAGGTAGGCGCAGCCCTTCCGGGTGTCCGGGTGCACGCTGCGATCCTCGCGCATGGTCATCTTCCCGGCCTTGAACTGAAGCAGGGGCCGCGCCTGCGGCTTAGGAGGCTGACGATCGAATAAGCCCGTACTCATTGTCGCTTTCTAGGTGGGTTGACGCGTGAGTTCTGCAAAAAGGAGAAAAATTATACATCGGCAGATACATGGGTGCGCGATGAACCCACTGGTTACGCATCACCTAATTTACTGATAAATATGACAAAATGAAAAGACTTGGGATTAGGTATTAATGACTCTTAAAACACGTCTAAAATGGCATCCTAGAAAACAGACTCGGATAGAATACGAAACTCATTAGAGTGGTGGACTTAAAAACACTTAAACCAATGCATACCACAACAAGAGGATACTGCTCGATAATTAGCATTCTATAAAACTCTAAGGGGTCTAAAAATAGGTAAAATCTTTACGTTGGACACGATACTAGAAAGGCGTGCTCGGTAAAAAGCACACCGAAACCATAGAGAACAATAAATATATTCATTGAACTATGATACGACTCAAACGAATGTCGAATTATCATTTTTACCAGAGTACAAATTTTGCAGTATACGTAAATAAAAACACAAGTACATAAAGCGAAGTTTAAGCATCAGAAGAAATGCATCGGAGTACGTTAAAACATGAGTCACGAAAATATGTTTATGAATCACATGCCGTACTTACTGAACTCAAAAATAAATACAACGGTACAGATAAGTCCGAGCAACTCGCGTGAAGTCAAAACCAACGCGATATGCAGAAATATGTCAACGATTCTAGCATTCTGATTGGTCTACTGTCCATCATTTTCATTATGTACTATATTTTCTCTAATAAGTTATTATATAATAATTAAAAAATATACTAATAAACGTTTTAATTTTAACTTTTATTATTTGCAAATTACAATCCAATATTTCTTTGTGTATAGTATATAAGACTATAATTCATTTTACTTCGATTATTTTTACATAGAAATATTATATATTATGCATTTATCAAAGTGACTGCCATTTTTATGCTGAAGTTTTAGTAGAGTTCCAACAATTCATCATAGTCTACCCTAATTAAAATTTTTGAGCACTGCTCTCAATGATTGAAAAACTACCTCAGATAATTACGCCATCATGGTATGTATTTTCACAGAGACTAGATACACTAAAGATCTAAACTGTGTTCTAGCCTCATTTAACGATAGCGACTTAGTTCCACTTTTAATGATTGGAGGTTAATACTCTAGTCCGAGCGAGCTGTGAATGGCTAGTGTCCGGGGTGGCATGTTCCATTCCCCTCTTGAAACGATTTGTCCTTACCACTATTTTATAATATGCTCAGTTTTCCGGGAAAAACGGGTGTCATTCTTGCATTTATACTTTTGTTTCAACACCAAGTAGCACTTTTTACCCACTCACGTAGAGCAGTTCTTCAAATGTGCGCTACTCTGAGTCTTTAAAATGGCGTCGCCTTCCTACGTATCCTTCCTCTGGCTGATCTACACTAAAAAAGACATGCCCGAACCCGTACGGAGAGTAAGACTTTCTAGACTTCTAGTGACCACAGTGACAATCAAATGAACCATTTATTAATAATCATTTCACAAATTGGAAGAGAATGCACGGTGCGCGTAAGTGCACAATGGGCCTCTCGCTTTCTCCCGCTCTTCACTCACTTCTAACGACTACGAGTCGAGGAGGGAATCGAGAAGGTTTGACTCCTGCAGCATTCCTCGAAAGATCGACCCACTCTTCTCCGCCAAGGCCTTCGGTGAATCCATTTCTGCCAGGCGGCCTGCATCCAGAACCATGATCCTGCAAATGCAAAATATATCGGGAAAAACTCAGTAACAGGTCCAAAGCACCCGTTTGAATTTTGTAAATGAGATGAAGCCCCACAGCAGAGGAACAAACGGAGGAATAAGCGGAGGAGGAGGTGCAGGATGAGTCGGTGAAGTAGAAGGAAGAGGCGGAGAAAAAGGAGGAGGCGGAGGAGAAGAAGGAACGGTGGTTGAGAAGGAAGTGGAGAGAGACAAGAGGGGTGGAAGAAGAGAAGGAGGCAGAGGAAGAGGTGGAGGCGGCGGAGAAGAAGGCAGAGGAAGGGGAGACGCAAGATTGACGTCGACGAAAGCGGGGGCGGATTACCTGTCATAGTCGAGGATGGTGTTGAGGCGGTGAGCGATGGTGAGGACGGTGCTGGCGGCGAACTCGGAGCGGACGGTGCGCTGGATGAGCTGGTCCGTCTGCGGATCCACGGCCGCCGTCGCCTCGTCGAGCACCAGGATCCGCGACCGACGCAGCAGCGCCCGCGCCAGGCACACCAGCTGCCGTTGTCCCTGGCTACAACCCACACACACACCCACATCATCACTTAGCCCACATACACAGGTCTACACCCACTTCAAGTCGTTGTAAATGTGACGGCCTGAGTAAGCCCCAATTCTCATTACTGGCTCAGCTTTGCGTTGGCTATGCAGGAGCGATAAACTAGATACTAAACAGTCCAATCAGCCTTCTTATAAGGGTCCTTTGTCCTCATACCGCACTAATAATGACCCTCTCCTTGGACGGCTTCTGGCACTCACTGAGCGGCGGATATGTACGGGAATGCGGCTCCCGGGACTCCCACTAACGCACACATGCCAACCCGATCTAACTCTCCCTGTGATTACTACAAAGAGAGCAAATCAACCCGTTAGACCAAAGTGGTTGTGGTACGCAGGTGAGAATAGAGAAGATAGAGTAAATGGGGTGGGGCTTGCCTGAGGTTATTGCCGCCTTCGGCGATGGGGAGATTGAGGCCTTCAGCGGAGGCGTCCTGGACAAAGGCGCGGAGGTTGGCCATCTCCAGCGCCGTCCACACTGCCTCGTCCGAGTACGAGTTGAAGGGGTCCAGGTTGAAGCGCAGTGTGCCGGAGAACAGCACCGGATCCTACAGCAACAGCACAAAGTTAGAGACCCTTAATTGTCTGGTGAGAGGTGTTACTTTAAAACGTCCTTCTGGCATGTGGGACTACTCTTAACCCGTAATTAGGAAAAGCCGGATAGAAGGACGATTCTAGATGAAGATATTTAGGGATGCAGTCGATATCAAATCACCCGATCTCCCACATGGATGGCCAAGGATCTCATGTTCAAAGAAACAATAGCCACTTTGGCTTGTCCGCTTTTTAAGGTTACGTATCTTTTCATTCCCCACTTTCCAACTCAATTCCCCTACCGACGATGTGTCCAGAAAGTTGATTTTAGCCTTCGGGCCCAACTCATTTCTATCCTGGACAAGTCATAATCGGCGTTGTGGCAATGAAAAGAGGCCTCACCTGCGGTATGAGAGTGATTCTGCCTCTCAGGTCATGCAGGCCGATGCGCGAGATGTTGACTCCATCGATGCGGATTTCACCCTCAATCGGCTCAATGATGCGGAAGAGAGCCAACACCAAGGAGGACTTTCCCGAGCCCGTTCTCCCCACGATCCCGATCTAAAGTTAACCACCACAGGTGTCAAGAAAGGCCAGAGAGAAGCCTCAATAACGACAATTTAGGTTCACCTTTTCACCGGGCTTGATGGAGAAGGAGACAGAGCGAAGCACTGGGTCCAGATCCTCCCGATAGCGTGTGGAGTAGTTCTCGAACTCGATGCCTCCCTCTGGCCAACTAGCTGGGGGTTTCTCAGACTTCACCTCCCACGGCGCCTGCATGGAGAGACAGAAAGAGAAATCGATAGTCGTGTCGAGGATATGAGCAAGATGAGCAAACAAGGCCAATCTATCTACTGTATCTGAACGTTTTGTGAGAGGAAAGGGGATAAGTATAGTTGTTAAAAATCTCACACAATATTGTGTGCAATTTGTTGGAATAGAACTACTGAGCCTACTAGAACATCCAAAAGTCCCTCACAGCCATATCTGGTTCTCATTTGTTACAGGGTGCAGTAACTATGGTCGGAAATATATCCATACGCCTTACTTTCCGGGAATTTGAGACAAAATACCTTAGTCTACGTCTTCGTGCAGGTTGCCGAAGTTTAACGACCAAGAGGAGGAAGAAGAGACGGGGTGGGAAACGAACCTCAATAGGTAGCTGGGAGTACTCGCCGATGCGCTCGACGGAGACGACGTTGGTCTCGACCTCAGTGGCCATACGCACAAACCAGGAGAGGCCCTGGGTGATGTTGAGGGTATAGCTGATCACCATGCCCGCGAACCCAGCAGCCAGTGTTGACTGGCTCTCCTCCCACGTTGCCACAAATGACACCGACACGGCGAATGTCAGCAGGTTACCCACCGTCTCCAGCACCATGGACAACCACCTGCCAGGGCATCATAAAAGCCAACTCTAGTTAATCACGTCACACCCAATTTTGAACTCATAAAAAGGCCAAGGACGATGCCTAGGCCCGTTGAGCTTATTGGGATAGAATTGCGAGACGCATTTGCGAACCTCTCCCCTACGAGTGTTTGGGGAGGACCCTATCCAGGAATGATAAAGCACTAGTTGAAGATCTCTGCTGCTACCGAAATAAGCGCCTCAGAGGTCTAATGCCTCGTCAGGTCTCAGGGAAAAGAGGTTTGGAGCCGAATCAAGAATCAGCTGAGGCTCTACGACAGTTGAAAGAGCCTCTTGGTTCACCAGGAAATACTTCGATTACCATCCATTCAACCTCCCTAAGAGGTCTATACTTTGGTTGAAATAGAAGTAAATACGAGTCTTACCGGTTACAGATGAGAGTAGCGAAGAGCGCACGGTTGTTGGTGTCAACACGGTCGTCGTTGGTGGCCACAAAAAGGTCGCCGAGACCGTAGGCCCGGATGGTGTCCACGCCGAGCAGTGTCTCCGCAAAGTGTGAGAAGATCGGCGACTTGCTCACCGAGTCCAGACGCTTCAGCTGACGGCTCGTCGTCACAAACAGGTTCTGCCGAAACACAAATATCGCCGATAGTGCAGAGATTGGGTTGTGGGAAAGAAGTGGGGTAACTCGACTTCTTCAAGCGCCTTTGCTGGCTTGTAGAACTAACTGACTTGAATAGTCTATCTAGAAGTTGGCGATAGTTCGAAATGTGTTTTTTACAGACGAATATAAGCTTTTTCAGATACACTAAAGGTGTCCAAATATTGGTCGCTATGTAAATCATAAATGCCCCATTTCCACCCCGTGTACTCATTCGATACTGGCAACAGAAAAGCAAGCTTCCATGCCAATCTTGGCCAACTCTCTGTATCGCCTATAAACCCCTACTCTTCCTACTGGGGGTCTAGACGGCCAGTCGATAATATCGAGGGGATATGGCGAACCTGCATAATGCCATAGAAGATGAGGAGGATGCCGATGAGGATGATGAGGTAGGGGCTGGGATAGACGCAGAGACCGAAGGTGATGAGACAACCAACCAACGTTATCACCATCGATCGGATCGACACCATGAGGTGCGAGTCCACCGTCGAGACGTCGTTCGAGAAGCGGTTCATTATCCGACCCTACAGTTAAAAAAGGAAGCTTTTCTTTCTACAGATTCTAAATAGCATGGCTGCCAATCTATGACTCCACACCAGGGCCGTTATGGTGTAATTAGGAGAGCTGCCTAAATCAACTTACCTCTAACTGGGGATCATTATTGGTCGGGAGATGAGGGACGTACCTGTGGGACAATATCGAAGAAGCTGGTGGGCACATGGAGGATGCAGGAGAGAAGGCCGTAATGCAGCGACTTGGAGGCACGAACACTTCCCACGGCCAGCAACAGGTAGGCCAGCACGCTGAATAGAACTGCAACAGCAACATCGAAAATTACAGATCAGTAATTTGGCCCTGCGTAACCCAAATCACATTAGCCTAAGTGTTGTCCAGTAAATCTAGCGAACCCAATCTCAACACACACGTTGGTACAGACGTCTTGTCTTCTCCCTCTGGCACTGGAACTCCTCCTCATATTCGAGGAGATTGATCCGTCTTGGAAGAAAAACTTTGGCGTACAAACTCATCAGTTCATCGAGACTCACCCTGCAAGAAGCCAATGGCGGCATAGACCCCCAGTCGCACAGCCGCAGTCGGTACGTCCTCGAGTCTGGTCGCATCTGAGGCGTTCATCTCGATTGTTTTGAGTTTCTTCTCATCCGAAGTCCAGTCAGCCAGCCAGATGTTGTGGCCGAGCCAGGAGAACTGCGTCAGCAGGATGAAGACCATGCCCCCGGCGAAGAGGAAGAGACCCACACTCCGGATGTACAGCCAGAACACGGCCAGTTTCACCTAGAAATCCCAGCAAACAGTGAAAACTTGGCTTCTAGACAAGACTTCTGAGAAGCTGGGCAGTGCTTACCCTTCCAGTGGCTGCAGTTTCCGCTCGATTCACGCTTTGTTTGGGTGACTCCTCACTCCTCTCCCCATCTGCCTTGTTATCGTGACTCTCCTTTAGGGTGTGGAATGAAGAAAAAGGTGATTAGGCGATGAGGGTGAGAGGGGAGGATGAGAAGCGGGCAAACTCACGGGAGATGCAACAGTGACGGCCATCTTTTCATCCTTTTCCCTATCGGTGTCGTCATACTCATCACTGCTGGCCTCGGTATCACTGCTTTTCTCGTCATCCTTCGCTTCGGCTAGCTCTGGCTCCATCGGGGCCACTGAAAGTAAGGCAAGAAATGATGACAGCTAGGGCATTTCAGGCCTAATATTTGGTTGTTTTCGGACTGCATTCCCATTAAACCTATCTTCATTCTGATAGAGGAATTGGACAAAATAGTGAAAACACCTAACGTTATATCACAATCTTTGAACATATTTTAATGTCTTTTGGTTATTATTGTTGTTATTCGATGTACTTATTTCAAATAACTGTTTTGCAGATGTTTAATAAATTGTTTATAAACTTATGAAAAAGGTAGACCTCTCGGACTTTCAAAGAGGCCATTTTGTTGGCGATCGTATGGCAGGTTAGTACTAGTGTAGCAGAAACGGCTCCCCAAATGCGGCTCTCTCATTTCGGATTGTTAGAGAGGATCGCAAGACCACGGCTCCTAAAATCACTTTCCAACTACAGAACAACCCAGTTCCCACAGAAACTGTACCTCATCGGGAGTTGCACACGTGGAGCTGGATTCCACCGTAGAAGAGCTTAAGTAGGAAAACCTCTACTTTCAAAAACAACAAATGTTTCAAAGCGTTTAGAGTGGTGGAATAGAGACGTCCTCATGTACTGGTCCCTCGTTTACCACCTTATTTCCGACCTCCGACCGGAGGTGCTATGTTTGTAGACATGAGAAATAAGCAATTAATACAAGCTGCTGCCTTCTCCCAAATGTAAAATAAGGCGGGTTCTGTGATGGCATGAGGCGCTATTTCTTGAAAATCCGCCACCGGGCCAATGATTTCTTTCTCCTCATGGAAGAAGATTTAACAGCCGAGACTATTTAGGAATTTTAAAGGGGAACGCCGCCATCTTTCAAGGTGATGGTAATGCACAAATTCATAAAACTACAATTGTCGAAGAATGGCTGTAAGAGGAACATTCTAATGAAGTTGAGCATCTCATCTGGCCACTAATCAAAATCCCCAGACCTCCTCAAAATTTTTGAGGAGAATTGCGAGATTCAAGCAAGTAGATTTCCACCACAGCCGCCATCGTCTCTAAAAGAACTGGATGGGGTCGTGTTTTAACTGAAGAATGGACTAAAATCCCTTTGGAAACAATTCAAAACCTGAAAAGAGGACAGAATAATGGAAACACACTGAAAAATCAACACAATGCATGTCCGCCTATTACCTCCAATTACAACCTCGATTCTCCGAAGCATTGAATCATACAAATTGCGAATTCTTGGTTCCAAAGGAATTTTAGCCCTTTGTTCAATTAAAGAACTCTCATTAAGTTATTTTAGAGACAAATTCTTACTTGGAACTGTAAAATCGACGACTATAAATGCTACTCAACAATGAAGTTGAAGTCTGGGGATTGTGGTAGCCAGAGGAGATGCTCAACTGCACTAGAATGTTACTCAGGCATTCCCCTCCGGAAACAGTTCTTGAACAAACATCGACTGAGCTTGGTCGCCCAAAATTCCTAAATAGAATAGCCGGATACAAAATGCTCTCCCTAAAAAAAATATTGACACTACAATCCAGTGGCAACGCAACAGAAAATCGATAGGAAAAAAAATAGAGATAGACCCTGGCATCGAAATTCGGAATTGACAGCGTGAGTAAACCACTTCAGCTTCTCCGATGAAGCTTACAGCACGAAATAGGATCCCTCGTTACTAAACACGAATGCTGCCAGTACTACAAAAGCCGCATCAATTTACCGAACCGTATGCGCACAAAGCCTCCGCCATTCTTTGAGAAGATGAAAATAAGAATAGCTGATGTCTGGAAACCCCAAACATCAATCAATATGTTCTACTAGTACAATTAATAGCGCCGACTACTACAAATGGTAGGAAGCTTTGATTGGTGTCAAATGCTCTCAGAGGGAATACTGTGAACGTTACATTCCAGTTGAATGATTGAGGAATTGGAGACATGGAGAAAGCAACTTAACAGACGACCTGATTGCGCTAGCGCAGTGGATATCCTCCTAGAAAATCAGCAGAGAAGGCGTTGCAGGAGAATGCTAGCATCGGAAGCCTCATTCACGGTTATTTTGAGCAATCTCCCGAGGGGAACGGCACAATTTCCCCTTGTTACTATTCATTTAAATTTCCCCCGAATCCCCCCGTCTAAGTCTTGAAGGGGGTTGTGAACCTACACTCGGAGAGGTCAACGGGAAGCACCACCGATGTGAGTCTCGATTCGCTAGAAGTCTGTCTACGCCGACGTTTTCTCAACTCGCTTTCGGCTGCCACAGAGGCCGAGGCGGCTACCTCAGAGGCGGCGGTCTCGCTCTCCTCCGACAGGAGGCGTTGGCGAAGCTCCTCGCTGCGGAGGAAGGCGTTGAGGGCGGAGGTAGGACGGGAGTGGAGCGCAGCGTAGGCGCCGTACTCGGCCAGGCGCCCACCCGCCGCCAGCACTGCCACGCGATCCGCCGCAGCGATGGCGCTCGGGTGGTGCGTGGCGATGATGCGTGTTCGTCCCGCCAGCAACCCGTGTGGGCCCAGCACCCGTTCCAGCAGGTGGGCGGCCACATGCGCGTCCACCGCAGCCAGTGGGTCGTCGAAGAGGTAGACGTCCGCTTCGGCGTAGCACGCCCTCGCAATGCTGTAAGGCAGCCAGACAATACGCATACATAATACGTAAAAGGAATTGTGCATTCCAATTTGTGGCTACCAAACACTTGTTCAGTTTCTTAAGAGTTGTGAGCAACCATTATGAACTGGCATTTCACCACTTGAGACATTAATGACGCATTGACATGAAGTTAACGGGAGTAGGCAGAAATGTGGAATTAAAGCATAAAAGCAACTTGGCAACTATTCAAAAAGGAAATGGTATGTTGGGCAGCCCATTAGTATCAAGGAACTGGACCTACTTACCGAATCTCGAAGAGCTTTGGAAAATTAATCACCTTAGCTAAATTTCTACAGCTGTCCTTCATTCGTCAATTTTCTAGTGGTTAATTAGAACCGAGTTTCGACCTGTTAGCCAGAACATATAATCCGTCAATGAATCGATTCGATTGAGATTTGGTTTGACTTTTGTGGTCTGCAGACCATTACCTCTAGAAGAGCGTCGAATTTTTCAAGAGGCAACAAACGTGGAAACGGCCTATTGGCATTTTTAGCTTTTAATGAGTTTGGGGGTCACCACATGCGAACATGCATTAACCCGAATGTTTGTTCCATAAACACTGAACACTGTCTGGGTCCTCGTGGTGGTGAAACTGGCCCACACGGGAATTAAGGCTGCTCAAATGAACCCCTGAGAACACCTTACGTTTTTCGGTTATAAGGATTCTAAGCGAGCATTTGATAAAAACGATTATCACACTTTATTACAAGCGCCAAGCTTCTTTAATGTCACTGAGCAAGACATAAATAAGTCATCGCAATGCCGTCGCGGGGAAAAAAAGAGAAACGTGGAGATAGGTACGCAGAAATGAAGGGCGCGAGTCTAACTATTCATCAAAAGGCACGTTGGGAACTATCAAATAAAATTTTTTATTCACGAAAACTGACTTATTTCCAATTATTAAACCTCTTAAAGTTTCAACTACAGAACTGATTACCATGTGAAGTAATGTTCGAGGATATCAGGGCACCAGGAAGGGATGCGTAACAACTCAAAAGATAAATTCGTAGAAGTACAACGCGGCCTTGTAACAACATAAACAACTATAAATATTTTGTAGACAATAGCAAAAGTAAAATAAATTGTAGTCAAAAATAATCAGAAAATTATAAATGCAATTTTCTGAAGTTCCAACATTATGGAAATTCCATAATATCCCACTAACTAGTTAACTACACAATGATGGAATATGCCTTCAAAAGATGGATCGAAGAAACAATATGATGTTAGAGAAAAATATAGAAGGTAAGGAAGAAAAGGGGGAATATTGTCGAGAATGGATAACGTCACGCAAGGAAAAGTTTTTGACCATTCTCTTAGCTATTATTGTCATTTATACAAAAAGAATATCTTATTCACAATACCTTGCCAATATGAAGTCAAGGATACGCACATCCAACCTTGAAAAGTTCCAAAAACAGAGGGAACTATTATGAAAGTTGTATGACTTATTACTAATAAACCATTTAGCCAGACAACGAAGGAGTAATTCATTCAGGAAAAAATGTGTAAAAGACTCGCTACTCTGTGATAAGATATCGCAGAAGAAGGGAAACTTGCACTGTTTCTTAGATTTTCGATAGGAAAAATATAAAGATATTTAATTAAGTGGACAAAATGCGACTTCCATTTAGTGTTGATCAAACATATAATAGGCCAACAATTCCATCCAATTGAGGCTCGAGCTTCGAATTTATAACGCAGCAAAAACCGCGTGGAACCGACTTATGGAAATTTTGAAGGTGAGTGTCATCGATTCATAGTAAATTTCTATTATTTTAGTAATACCAAGTTTTGTGACCATCGACTTCTTGGTCAAACCTATCGTAAGTCAATGAGTCAATTCAAATGAAGGCTCAAATAAAGTCTGAGTTTGATTTCCGGTGACGCCATCCTTTAGACTTCAGTCTTAAACAGGGACTGCGTGTCCTACTGAAGTGAGATTTTCAGTGCAGCTATCCGCTTCATATCCCTAGATTCGTCCATCGTGTAAGCAAACGTTTAATCCCACCTTTCGCTATCAAACTAAGGCGAGTGAACTACAGCGAGCGTCAATTCCAAAAAGAATACATTTCGTAACCTCTACTAGTACCCGGAACATGGAGCCAGGGCCCTAAGTTCTCTGCTTGCTTAGCGTGAAGTGATAGATACAGCAGGTAAATCAAAGAGGGTTTCTGAGAGAAGAACCTATCGAGGAGCAGAGGAGAGGTAGGAAGGAGGAATGGGGTAGAAGGAGTGGCAGACCTGATGCGTTGCTTCTGTCCGCCGGAGAGGTTGACGCCCTTGTCGCCGATGTCGGTGAGGTCACCGTCGGGCAGGAGTTTGATGTCGGGCCCGAGGGCACACGCCTCGATCACCCGCGCGTACCGCTCCGCGTCGTACGGCCGGTGGAAGAGGATGTTGTCGCGCAGGGTCGCATTGAAGATCCACGCCTGCTGGGCCACCAGAGCCGTCCTTCCCTGTTCAACACGGCAACCAAATCGTTGAATACACAGGCATCGTAAACATCTCCCGAAAATTTCACTAGACGACAAGATGAGTGGGTGGGAGCCTCAGCATTTGTTCCCAGTAGAACCCCCAACTCGGAATACTGGTCGGATTTGAGCATTCTCAATTCTGGTAAATTTCAGGATCTTCTTTGTGGCTCTTCAACCAGAATTCTTTCTTATTATTGCATAAACTAGTGGAATCAACTACCGTATACAAGGTCGCTCATTTCACCACCTTGGTAGGCCTGGAATTGGTTGTTCTCATGCAATACCTTGTTGGAGCTTCATAACTGGAGAAACCTCGCTCTACCATCTCGACAAATACCCAACGGACTGATAAGACGCTATGAATCGCAAGAACCCTCCCCGGGTCCACATGAAAGCTGGACACTCCACAAAGAGACCTTGCAGTTAAGTAATCCTGTAGCGGGCTGACTAAGACTAAGACTAGGTGACCAGAGAACCACACCTGAATCCGGTTAACTCAATCTCGACACACGTTCCTAATAAACGCTCTCGTCTTCTCTTCGCCCTCATACAGTGTAGTTGGTCCATCTTGGAGATGTAATGGGATCTAGTTAATCTTGTGCCGAAGGGGTAGTAATAAATAGGAGGTTATCCCCGTCCCCGATTCCATTGCGACCTTGAAAGAGCTTTTTATTCGCCAGACCATACACCACCGCTCTCCGTCCACATCTCTCAGCAGGAGAATAAGCGACATCGCTCACAAAAAAACCAAGTCCTTTGAGGTAATTTCTCACACTCAAACACCCGACTGGAGTAGTGTCCAGAATCTTGGATAAAACATTTATTTTGAAAGTAAAGTCTACGAATTCCACTCATTTTCACGAACCCACATCCTCTCTATTAAGCGTAAACGGTATCACGGTTCTCTCACTGAAAAACTTTTTAATTACTACCATTGTTGTCATCATCCTCTTGTTTACAAAAAGCATAAAGAGTGCAGCTCTTTCCCATATCAAAGCCAGTAAACAACACGAATGAATATATGAAATGATTGAAAGGGCCAAAGTAAACACACGATGTGTTTCACGGACATCTTCCTGTGAACCACTGATCTTCAAAAGCCCCTTTGCCGACTCATAACATCCACTTGTCTGAGTTGAAGTCATTAAGATTTTTTATGTCCCCCTATTCCATCTGGATTCGAAGAACTCACAAACGTCAGTTTCAACCTCAGTTTCAAAAAAAGTTTCTCTTACCAAATGGTTTTGTAGGCTTCTAAACAAGTGAGAGTCTGGAGGAGAAAGGTAGTGGGGAGAATATGGTGGATGGTGAGGCAGCTTCCCCTGAGAGCTAATTTCTGACAGGACTAGGCTAAAATACTAGCACATGGGAGCACCATGTTCAAACAGACGGTTTTATAAGCCCGAAATGGCAATCAGAGTGGCTGAGATGCTAGGAAATGACGTGGAAGCCATACCTTGACGTTGATACGACCGGAGACGAGGTCCATGTTGCCGAGGAGGGCGTTGAGGAGACTGGTCTTGCCACAGCCCACACGACCGACAATGGCCGTCGACTTTCCCTCCGAGAAGTAGATGGTGAGGCTGGCGACAGAAAGGCAAGGCTTTAGGAGCATATTTTCTTAGTCTCAGTTACCGAATTTACTCAAATCTCTTTGGACATGGTATTGGGACTCCTCATCCTACCTAGAATAGTTGATCAGCCCCAAATTGGTGACCCCGGCGTGATATTCTTCCTCATAACAACGGATCCCTCTACGATTCGCAGAGCCTGCCAGCCCTCTACTGGATTGCAAAACGCTTCCATCCCCAAATGAAGCCCACTTTACCATTTTTCCTATTATTTCAGTGACTCATATGATCTCTTACATCCATATCTTCTTTGGAACTGGTTGACACCTCGAATTCTCGAAAAAGCGATCATTTAGTAGTCAATCACACTTGTTCTTAGCTGCCTTCGCAATTCAGCCTCATGCACTCCAAACTGGCTCTGCAGTAATGGGACTAATCGATGCTCCTTCTATATTTCACATCCTTTAATGGCCCACTGCCTTCTGCACCACCATAATTCGGCTACGTTGAAACAGGTCCATCAGCACCTGCATCTGCAAACACCATACGGGCCTCCAGCGTCTTGGTGGGGAAGAGGTATTGCAGAGGGCCTACGGTGACCTTAGAGTACCACCGCAACGCTAGCAAGGGACTCTCCTAGCCGGTCACACTCTCATACTTTTCATGAATCGCTCTCCATATGGAATAGATTCGGTGAACCCAATCTCAACACACGCTGTGACAAGATGTGCCAACTTCTACTTAGGTATCTATAGAACGAACAATTACAGCCGTTCTCTATTCTATTTCCTTATTAGTACCGACCTTATGCCTCGGGTGGAATGTAGAAGAAATTGGTATTAATAGGGCAAGTAAAATTCCATTCACAGCAGCGTGGGTTAGGTAAGTGTTTCCTTGGTTGAGGAACACTCGATTTATTTCAATTAATAACCCAATTCGGGAGGCGAAACGTCATCCCAATAAAAGGTGAATTAAATGTTCTTGAGACAAATTGATGACACTTTGATAACTGAGATATGTCCTAATGGAGTAGGAAGCAGATGAGATGACTAGTGATGCTGAATGAGATAGTGCGTTTTCTGCACTAAAGACAACATATCTAAGTAGTTTGGAAACCCTTTAAGATTGTGACAAAATAACCTGAATTGGACATGCTGGATTCACATTTCTAAGAGAAGCAATTCGAAGCTGCTCTGAACTTAACACCACAAAACGGAGTCCCCACCGCGCGGTCTCAGATAAACGAATCATTAATGAAACCATTTATGACAAATTAGACATTCGCATGACTTCAGGGTATTCATGAGAACAATGGGGCCTATCATTAACAAACATCATAGTTTACTTATTTATATCGATTTCCGAGTAGAAAGTGACATCAAGAGAACAGTTAGAAAGTCGAAAACAAACAAGACATTACAGAAATCGACTATCTTTTTGCGTTGTTCTTTTTCAAAAACGTGCCCACCTACAGTGCTCTTTGAAAGTTCTAGTCCTTCTCCTGCATTCATAAAGACTATGAAGGACTGGAACCTACGCAATTCTTACAAAAGGGAACACCTTGTACCAAGATGAAGGGGTCTGGCAATTTCGGATGAGGCCAAACATGGGCCATTAAGGTACGATTGGGTGCCGGTATCCTTCTTAATATTAAACACATGACCCCTGCAAAGGTTTCTTTATTTTTGAAAGGCAAAGGTACGGGCCAGTACAGCTGAAATTCCATCATGAAAAGTTAGCCTAAAGAGAACAGATAAGGAAAGCACTTCAGTTTTACAGTGGGCTTGGTCAATTCCTCTCTTCTCTCAGTCTCCTCACTAAATGCCTGTCCCCTACAAAGGGATTCTGTCACCGAGTTGCTTACAGGGAAGTGAGTCCAATGAGACTGTGAAAGGGGACAGCTCAACTAACTTTTCGCCCGATTGAACAACTAAAAGAGACCGAGTTTGCAACTTGAACTCTGCGCTACAATCGAAGTTTTATCAGGAGAAGAGGTAATGGAGAGCAATCGAGCTTAACAAATCACAAAGAGTCAGTTTGCTACAGTCTTGATCATCAACAGTCTGCTAAATTGGTTTCTTTTTTCTAAACTTGGCTTCAGTTGTTCATCATTTCCCTCGCTCTCCTCCCAATTAATACTCTGTCCCCTTACAAAGGACTCCGTGGCAATGAGTCTCTGCGGAAGGTACTAGCAAAATCAAGATTGCATTAGGAGAGATGGTTAGGAAGTGCGCCTACTTTTGCAGAGAGGGTTCAGCATCGGGGGCCCAGGCGAGAGTGGCGTTCTCCATGACTGCAGCAACTCCAGGTGTATCCTCATGGCTTACAGCACCCGGATCGAGCTCCGTGTTCATCAGAAACTTGCTCACTCGTCGAACCGACACCATCGTCTACAAGGTTCACAACACAGAGGTTTGAAGTGGTCTGATAAACATTCTAATACCGACGGTCTTCTCTCCTTCCTCTGGTATAAGAATTCCTTACCTTATTCGGAATAGTTAGGCCATCTTGGAGAGCATCCCAGTGAAATTATCATCTACAGGTTGAAAATATTCTAGCAACCCTGAGACGTGGAGTGGACAAAGCTCCATAAATAAGTTAGCATGTCGGTTTCCCATTTTGCTGAAGCCGACCCCTTTGTTCATTAATAACCTACCATAACATGAAAGTACCGCACATAGACCTTCGCGAACCGTACTCTAAATTTACTGCTACTATCTCAAAGATAATTATAATAAAAATCGGTTATTTATCTTTAAAAACCGTCCAATTTACTTCGTTTCATTCTGGAATAGCTATTTCAATAGTTTTTGCGCTTTCTTGACGAAAAAAGTTGCTGAGACTACGATAGGCTGAGTTCTGTAATTTCCACATGAAAAGGCATTTTGGTACTAGGAATTATGGAAAAAACGCACGCCTCCTCTTATCTTCTCCTTCCAGGAATGGAAACATCTTAATTGTAGCCCATCCGCAACGAAACTGATGTATAGGCAATTAATTTACGCTGACGCCATGTAGAACGCTTAATCGTTCACGGAACATGATCAAGGGAGAATAGACTTCTCGATTACTATGAACAGCAAGAACTGAACCTGTTTAATCAGCCTTTTATGCAATTGAAGCTGACGAATTCAAGAAACATTAGCATGAATCAGAAATATCGAACTCCGGAGAAACCCTATTTTTCTATAAAATAAGTTTGACAATTTATGAAGCTCATTGGAATTTCGTCAACTATCCAAAATCTTTCCCAATCTAAACTTTCGTCATCTGGATAACTGATGGACTGGATGAAGACGAGACCACTATAGATGCTTTTGAGGTGCATTGCATTCTCTACAGATCGATGTTTCGTCTTGTCTACCGCCTTACCTTGGCTATCAGAAGAGAGAGGTTATCCTATTCTAACTTAACACATCCACTAGAGTTTAGCTAGGAAGTATTTCATCCTGATTTGTCGTAAAATAAAGCTGTGGATACTAGAAGGTGGCAGTCAATCTAATTCTCCTGATGAATAGGCAATTAATTAATGCTTTGAAAACACACGAGATCATGACCAAGGGCTGATTAGACATCTTGATTACGACGAATGGCTACAATGGAATCCCCTTGATTCCTCTTTTTTTTCTGCTAATAAATCCGGACAGTCTTCAGTGGATAAGCCAACATTAATCAGAGGCATCGAGCTAGGAGAAAGGCATTGACGGTTCGGGTGAAGACGAGATCGGACAAATTTTAAATTAAAGAACTGCAGTTCTTCTGGAACTCAGCTCATACCGAACGAAGGCATTTGACTAGCTTGACTAACCAAGGTCCGATCAGAGACTATTCATTCTATTTTATATACATCCAGCCACCAGAGCCTCAGTTTATTCACTTTCATGATGTTGTACCTAGTGGGCTGTAGTGAATAACGCTGTGGATTTTCGAAGGCTATAGTTGAGTACAAAACAATTTGGCCAGTACATTTATCTTAGGGGAAAAACCAATTTATTTGTGCAGACCGAAGACACAAGGGACCACGATCAAAGGCTAATAGACTTCTCGAGTACGGTGAATAGCGATAAAGGAACCTGTTAAATAACAGAAGTGCCGATCACAGAATAGCCCCCTTTTTCGATACAATGGGGCCAATACAATGGAATCATTCAACTAATCGTGACTGATGGAGCGGATAAAAGTGAAATAGCTAGTGAAACTAAATGCGATAGACTGAGAACTAAAGGACCCCAGTTCTCCAGAGACTCAGGTCAAACCGATCGGACACATTTCACTCCAAAATAGACGAATTTTGATGGCCTGCTTTGTACCACTGTTCCACCGGAGTTTAGCCAGAGAGCATTTTTCACAACTCCTTTGTACAAAGGAGTTGTGAAAAATTCCATGGATTCTGGAAAATGAAAGACTATAGTTGCGTAAGTGGTATTTTAGTCAGAACAGAAGTTCTTTTAATGGCGTGGTTAGCAGTAAAACAAATAACCACTACTATCCCACACTGGACTCACTTTTTTGTAAATAACGCTATGAGTTCTCGTAGATGGAAGTGGTAATTTAGCCAGTCTGACTCGTTTGACGATTAAATTGCGTCGACTGCCATGCGGGACTTTTAATTGCTCCGAAAACACACGGGACCGTAATCAATGTCTGTTTTAGCTATTTATTATGACAGATGGTGACAATTGAATCAGGTTAATGCCTTTTCTGCTCACATTCTGGTCTCCTTGAGCAGATAGTTAGCAAGAATAAGAATTGCGTAAATGGAAGAAACCATAACTTACGACGACTTTTGCTTGAGGGATATGAAGAGAACCTAGAACGCTTACTTGGCACAGAAAGTTAAGTACAGAGAGATGAAGCTTCACAACCCGAGACACACAGTTATCACCGAGAAGGTGTGTTAGAAGTGACCTACCTGAACGAGGTTGGAGAGCAGTGTGGGGAACATGAAGAGGGGGAAGCGGAGGATGTTGAGGAGCGCCAGCGAGACGAAGGCCTTGTCCGCTGTGAAGATGTTGGTCGCGGAGGTGAGGATGAATGTCCCGAAGGACGTCAGTGCCACCTACAAGACATTAAGCAAGGAATGGTCCATTCATGACTAAATTTCAGCCCATTTTCACTCCATATCTTCCAAATAATGCGAATGAATTGAATGAAACTAGTATTCAGAGGTGACAACGTTCGCTACTGCTCATGCAAGGGTCACAGAAGAGGCTAGGACCCCTATTGAACTCGAATACTAGGCATGTTTGGGCGCTGTCTTCAAGGGAGACTGGCAGTACTGTTGTTTACAGTGTAAGCAATGTCCAAGGTCTTACTAACCCATTGCGTCCCACTGTCCTAATAGATAGAAAATTCAAACAATTCTCTTTAAGTTTATGAATGGAGCGGGAGAAGAGCATTCAACCAAACAAACTACGTTCAATGAAGTTTTGAAAACCACCCACTCCACGCGTGTCCCTTTTATTATAACACCATTGATGATGGTACAACAAATCGTTTTGCGAAATCTATTGTTAATTCTTACTGAAAATTAAGACTACCTAATCGGTACTAGAGCAATTACCTCCCAATTGACTGCACTTTCGCAACTAATCAAAATCTACACACAAAAGCACACCAATGAAGGTAGTTAATACAGCGGGTGATCTCCTCTTTAACCCCCAGGAGTGGTTTTGCCTCCTCCCCAGAAGAAGAAGAAGAAGGAGGAGGAGGTGGTGCTAATTGCGATGTGCTTGAAAGCTGCCATTGTACGTGCGTAAGAGAGAAGAATGGGCAGCAGCAGCAGCAGCAGCAGGAGGAGGAACAATGAGGTGCTTCTTATGGACATTTACCTCTGAGTGAAAGAAACCTAAGCTCATTAAAGCCTACATGTGGATGGCCTAGAAGGTGATACTTCTTTTCGGGAGCTAAGCATTACCTTTAAGCTACTCGACGTAAGTGAGGCTAACACACTGCCATTTCAAACCCCAAATAAGCGCTAAAATACCACACAAATATGCGTTCACGAGGGGAGATTCGTTTGTCAGACTCCGGCAAAATGCAGATGAAGAGCCAAACCCACCTATCACTGAAATTAGAATTAGTAATTAAGTGCCCTAAGCCAGTCTCCGCACGTAAATGTACTTCAGTTAACTTTATGAACCGTTGTAATTTCTTAGGTATCCACGAAAGTCAGAACCAGGAAACTGAATCATGTAGATTCAAAACCACATTAACAGAAGTTTTGTCGACTTTACATAAAGAATTTAAATAAAGAAACCCCATCTGGATCATCGTGGAGGACAATAGTTTGTATTATGGCCATATAAATAATGATGCGATTACGGTCACTGTTCAATACTGAGTCATGAACACTGTGAAAGTAGGCCGACGACGTCATGAACTATGAGGCAGTGGTGGTTAGCTGTTGGCAATAGAAGATTTCTTCTTGAAAAGCGTTCGAGGAAGACCCTGGGACTCGTCTCGCGAATTGAATGTTGCGTAAAACCACAAGTTTGGCTTCTACCAAACTCTCCAGGTCTTGGCGTGATTGACTATAAGCTTGAATAGTTTGACGAAGTCGCAAAAAGAGACACTAATGGCCGCTGTGGTGCCAGTCCTACAGGAGCTTCCAAGTTAATCGGTAAACCCAAGATTGACTCTAAGTTTTCCTAGTTTGAGCCCGAAAGTCGCCACTAAATGACATTTTAAGCAAGCTGATTTGAGCAAACGACTCACCATGGTGGGAGCACAGGAGAAGACAAAGGAGGTGACACAGTCGAGGTACATGAATTTCCGGAGGTAACGCAGCTCCCTCTTCCGGATCGCTCCAACCTCATTGATGAAGGAGGGCTCCCAGGCGTACAATTTCAGCACCTTCGTGGGTCAAAGCAACAAAAATACACCTTGACATTACTACATCTGTCTGCTTGGCGTTACCATTCACCCGGTTAACGTGTGTTAGATATGACTCCTTCCACTTACTCTTTCTCTATATACAAAAAACACACTTGTCTGGTTAGAACTGAGATGTTGATAAAACAATTACGGTTGTCAACGAGCACAGGCACTCACCCTGATGCCGTTAAGGATCTCGCTGATTAACTTGATACGCTTATCAGTGGTCTTCAGTTGCTTCTCCTAAAACAGAAAGGCAGATTTTAACACAAACCTCCGCAGAATCAATCAATTGGGTTAAGAAATTATTGTGCAAATATGGTGTGGATGTTATGCACTTAAGTGACCTTGGAGCTCGTGTTAACTGTACGATTATTTGTTGAACCCAGCGCATTAATCACGCAATATCTGCTTTAGGTGGATTATTAATGAGGATATAATGGCAAGGCTATAAAAAATTCTGAAAAGGCCAACATTGCTGATCTGATATGACTGCTCCACTGGGTGACGTGACTGCCACTTCCCAGTGTTCCCCTTCGAATTGTTCGTCAACAATCGTCGGAAGATTTAGCAGTTACTTTTAATATATATTAGCAACTAGACAGTTTTTGCATTGCTTATATACACAAAATATACGCTACGTTACTAATAGTACAATTCTAGCCAGCATTGCTCATACAGGCTCTAAAGGGCCAACTACAAAAGCCCTTTAGTGAATCGACGGCAAAATTTACACTAGTGACAAGGGTCATTTTGAAGACGATCGCAAACCTTCCTTCTTTTTTCCCAATGTTACTGTTAAATTCATAGAGCGAACGCCTCGTATGACAGCCGATGAAGTACTAACTGAATCTTGACGATGATGAGCAAACCGAGGCTACCAAAACCTTCTTCTCCAGTAACGTTACCTACCAGTGACGCTGCCGATACGAACTCGTGGTTTTGCTAAACCAGGGAGGTCAAATGATGCGCTAAGATAAGTCAGATATCTCCTACTTTCCAGGTGTCATAACATTGACGATAATGATGTCTACTGATAGTTGTGCAAAACAAGGAGGGACAAATGGAATCTCTTTGTAAAGATACTACCACCTCCTCTAGCAGTGGTTTCAGGACCTATCAGAGTTGTGAAATGCTTAACCGTTAGTGACGTCCATGACGTCTACTGTTGTTTGTGCTGAACCAAGTGGCAACAAGAGATACCTCCACTACCTCCAGTAACTGCTTCAAGGCAGTCAGGTAGTCGAAAATGATTCAAGTACCTCGTGACTTCTAGAGGTCATCTGGTAGTGAAGATCACGATAGAAACTGACTGTTGTGCTATACAGGGGAGGTAAAAATGGTGTCACTAAGACACATCAAGTGACTGGAGGGAGAGGGAGGGGGATATAACCTGAAGGCTTTTGCTCTTGCGGGCGATGATGATGTTGATGGGGATCATGACGACGAGGATGCAGACGCCCGCGAGGACGGAGGGACCGAGCTCCTTCCAGAGGAGGTAGAGCGCCAGGCTGATCTGGAAGGGCGCCGACCACAGCACGTGGATGTTCAGCATGAGCATGTAGAAGCGCTGCGCGTCTATCGACATCAGGTTCGTTATCTCTCCCGTTGTCGACTCGCCGTGCGCTGCTGCACTCAGTCGCAGGCTCTGAAATCGGACAAGTGGATTAGTTGTTCTCCACTATACTCGTGGTTTGCCTAAAGGAAACTTGCTTTTCGGTGAGCATACTGACTCGAGTTCTTCAATACGGTTAACGTTCGCTGAAGCTTCTAACAATCTGTTTTCGTACTCTATTCAGGTTAGCACAGCAGTTGGCACAGAAAACCGGCTATAAGAAGCACAATGACTCATGATCTCCATTAGGCTTCTACATCTCTGCATAGCAGACACTAGACTAAGCTTTGACACAGAATCGGGGCTACTAATGGTATACAGTTCAGGATAGTGCTTGGCGCAAAATAATGCCAATAGTGTTAAACCCTTGAACGCACGGATGAGGGAAGTTAGGCTCTAAAGGTGGTTAAAACGCTTTAGATTCATACAGTAAAACAAGCCGATAAGCTTAGGAAGAATCGGTGGAGCCTTATGCACTACCGGTGAGTTCTACTTCCAATCAGCGTCCTGAACGCTCACTCAAACACATGGGAATAAGCTGTATTTTAGTCAGTACTTAGTCAACGACCACCCGAAGTCCATAGAAACAAGGTGACACTGAAGTTTCCCAGAATTTGCATTAATCTAACTCGGTTTGGACCCGATTGAGGCTCACCGTTCAATTACAGTTCCAAAATTGATGTCTGGAAACCCAAGATCAACTTTCGAAGTCGGGACATTGGTTCCAAATTTGAAATCTCATCTGCTTTCGAATAAATGGTTAGTATTGGCTAGCTGTAACCTGTTTCGTGCAAACCTTTGCACTGCTTAGACTCTTCATAAGTGATGATACTTTTTTTCACCATGAAAAACACGCGATTTTGGGGGAATACCAGATTTTTGGTATAGCACGAATGAAAAGGAATAAAAGTCTCTGAGACTGTAAACAAGATTGATGAGATCCGGAATGAGGAAAGGACTAGAGTCTACAAACGGATCCAGCGATTCTGGGAAGCAAAGGGCCGACACTGAAGACCAAGATTCTCAAAAGATGAAAGAACGTCGAGGCTGAACATTTCCTAGAGCTGGTTGACAAATTCAATTCTTATTACCGCAGTTTGTAACTGGGAAGAATCGAAGGGACCTCCGAATGGCATTAGTGAACATAATTTAAGCACATGGAGAGACATTCCTGGAGCCAAAATGATCATCGGAGATGAACTCTGGACGATTTACCAGCATGACCTCGATTCCGAGAGCTACCAGTGAACGGATTGGCTCCGTTCCACGTGGATCCATCAAGTTTAAACCACAGAATTAGGGAAACTAGGTTTTGGTCTGGGTTTTCTGGGTGAATTCAGAGTGATACTAAAAACCTAAATAGCAATGAACAATAGACTGACTTAACTAATACTAAGCTTCCTCAAAGTAAGATAAGGAACGCTGTGATTGAAAAAATAGGTCCTGTTTCATCATAGCGACAATAGACCAGCGCATTCATCGCCGGCTGTGCTAGAGGTTCTTCGAGAATTTCGATGGGAGTTACTTCCTAACCCAATTAGCATTACCAAAAACTATAATTTAACCCTAAAGAAGAAAAATCAAAACACCTTGTAGCTACTTGGCCCCGAAAACATCTTCAGACCAGGAAACACTGACTTAAGAATTACGTTGCCCCGAGTGACAACAGCCTTGGGAATCAAGCAAACGTTTACGCGTCACTTCTGTGAATTCTTGATTAACCTCAGCAGACGCACATCAGTCTTCCCTCATAGGTGGCATTTGCCGGCGAGACTTCCACAAGATCGAATAATCTAGCCGAATGAAGTGAATTTAATCCACATTAAAATAAATTCAGGCAGGCAGGCTTCATTTACATGCGGATGGGCAGTCTTTCAAATGAACCCTCTTTAGACATGCCTCAAGGTAGAGCAATAAATTTACATTCCAAATAAGTTACTATAGATAGGAAAATCCAAGCGTGGCTACAAAAAGAGAATCAATCTAGGCTGGATTCAATTAACACATTGATACATCATTAAAGAGCCCTACTTTCTCAAACACAGACTATTTGGGAATTTCGACCACTCCAGTTCATCCTATGGTTGTTCAAGAACTGTGGTCTACGGAAAGGAACACAGCCATCTTTAAAGATGATAATACAGCACCAATCATTACGGCTGGAAGAGTTAAAGAATGGCTCGAGGGACGTTCTAATTGAAGTTGAGCATCTCATCTGGCCGCCACAATCCCCAGACCTAAACCTCATTATTGAGGAGCATTCGTGGTCGAACTAGCAGGTGTATTAACCGAAGAATAAGCTAAAGTTCTTTTGGAAACAATTCACGATTTGTACGAATCAATACCTCGGAGAAGTGAAGCTGTAATTGGCCCAAAAGGTGGGCCTACACCATATTAAAGTCTATATTGTTAATTTTTCAAGGTGTTTCCACTATTTTGTCCAACTTCAGTATATTTTTGATAGTATTTAGATCCTTTTTATATTTAAAATAAAAACGATTTCAAAAAGCTAATCTAAGGAATCCGGCTTGATTCACGATTATTTAGAGGAGTTGTCTAAGCCGTTAAAAAGACAAGTATGGGAGTCGTCTAGTGAAAAAGATTTCAGTTACGTGGCTGGCAATTTTCGTTGTACTCTCAACTAGTGGAATATGCAATTCCCACCCCCCATCCCTCTACCAGTTTCGGTGGGCTTTGCAAAAGAGAGGATCAGATTTCGGGAATTTTTAAATTAAAAATTCACTTGTATCACTTGAAAATAGACTAGGTAGCGAGAAAGGCTACTTTTAAATTGTGCTTCTGTTCCTGTGGTTGTTTCATAAAACAGGTTATTCGTGTAAAATAATGACCACTTTATTGCGATAACAACTGCAGACAAACAAAAAAGGGCCCTGTTTCCATAACGACACGTTTCATTTAATATTCTACAGCCGATATAAAATTTCCGTAGTCGATGTAGACGCGACTGAATTCAAATTTCAAATTTCTAGTATATTTTGAATGACTACGAATGAGAAAAATGTTTAATTGACACTCATAAGAAGTTGTCTTCTAAAATTTCACCCAAAACAGCCATAAGCCATAGGGAATTAGACGACTGGCAATTACCACCATGAGCATGAGCATAAGGTAAGCATCATTTTCTCCCAATTTCCATGATCCCACGCCCACGCAGAGGGGAAAGTTGAGCAGCAATTGCAAAGTTGAATTGAACGACAAAAAATAGCCTGTTTCCGAACAGACTAAATTAACACTTAAAAATACACACACACGCACAATTAGCAGCCTAATGATCCGTACTGCTCTTTGGCGACAACTGGGCAACTTGCATGTCTGTTAATTTGGTTTTAAATGTCTAATTCAACCCTGAATCAACACTAATTTTTATGGAGAGGGAAAAGCAAGGCTTAGATGATCTTGTAGATCATTAAAGGAATAAGTTTAAAATACTAATTTTGAGCTAGTTAGTCGAATTTTAAGTTAGCAGGAGGCCAAATGAAGTAGAATTAATTCAAATTGTTGAGGATAGTTAAACGGTTGTTTTATTGGTGCCTCCCCTAGCTGTAATGAGATGCTCCATAAGAAGGCTTGGTAGTCGACTCACCTTACGATAGACGGCGGAAATTATGACAGTGCGTATGTCCATACCGACGATGGTCTGGATGCGGAAGTACTGGTGCAGGGAAATCGACTGAATGAAGGCGATGACGAACATGGCGCAAGCGTAGGCGTAGCCACACCACGTCGGCTCCCTATCCATCCCCTTCAGGAAGCCCAGCAGACGTCTAGTGACAACCGAACAGACAAACCGAAATAAATCCCATCTGTTAGTGGCAGCCTTGACAGAAATCTTGCGTTCCTGAAGGTACGCAGAGCTCATCAGTTGACTGCGCGGTTGATTTTGGAAGCGAAAGTAAACACAACTAACGGACCAACTACGACTTAAGCTAATAACCAATTACATCTCCACTCCCCTTCGTCGTCACTCATTCACCGTTGGAGGCACGTATGCTACAGCTATTGTACTTTAATGTCGAAGCGTGTTCCCAATGGTATACAACAGAGGATATTTACAGGAAGGATTAAGAGGCGGTCCGGTTATTTACGAGGGGTCTGATGGGGTTTCTGAGTAAACAACTTGACCTCCGGTCCCCCAGGAAGTGCATCGTAATCACCTCATTACGAAGCCGTAAACTCATGTAGCTCCAGTTCTCAGGTCGCCAAGCCAAATAATCGAGAGGAAATAAGGCGTCACTTTGGCAAAGTTCTGGTTTGACTGTTACTGAAGTAAAGACAGCTAAATTTACGAATATTAAGATCAATAGCAAGAGAAGGCCCGCTGCACTATTCCGTGTACTCAAAGAGCGAACGAGATCCCGTGCTTTTTCGTGTAGAGTACCTCGACCAGATGCCTTTAACTCCATATGGCGTCAGTTGTACTGTCCAAATAATGCACCACTAAGCTAAGCAAAAATTATCAAGGCAAAATGGATGCACTTTTTGAGATTATCACTTTCAGGAGGCGTTGAGAGCATTTGCTTTCACCTCCATTAAATCCCAGTAACGCCTAAAATAAAGATAGGGGCGAAACCTAAAGCAGCGTGTTCTCCGAGCTGAGGAGATAAGCAATGCCAACGCCTTTTACTCCCCTGATTACGCCCATTCAGACAAAGGACCGTTTTTTACGAAAAAGGGAAGTGACTGCGATTGCGAACTTTCAGTGTTCGAGTGGGAAAATCGCTCATGGGCACTGTTGCTCTTGGATGCCCAGTACAGACGTCATATGTTAAAGTTAATTTAGCCATCGTTCTAAATTAGTACCTAAAAACAATTAGTTCAAGCGAATGGCCAACTTGCGAGTTGGAAATCGAGTTACAAGCCGAGATAAACCGAACTCCAACAAATTAAAGGTTTTCGTGTACAATAAAATTTTTTTTATTCATATTAGCTGTGACAACGAGGAGGATGACTTCAAACTGGAACCCCTAAACTGGATTACAGTAAATCGTAAAAATCGTCAGAATATGCCCGATGGCATGAACTACAAACAGAGGCAGTGGAGAGTTTCTCCTCAAAGGTGTTCAAGTAAGACACTGACAGCATTTGAAATCTTTAGGCACTGCGCGCGGATTGAGTGTTTGAGTTTACCACGAAGCTTGTACTCAGGAAATACCTTCGCCGCTACTCAAACCCACTGAGTGGTCTTGATGTATGGTTGAGAAAAACAGTAGTCGCCGACGTGTTATCGAAAGACGAATTACGACAGAATAAAATCCCCATTCGAGGAGACCCTTAACCGCTTGATCCAGATTCCACGAAGGCTCTAAAAAGACCTTGTAGTCGTTAAAGCAGTCTCCTTGTGCATTTAAGCTCAGAGAAATCTTGTACAATTTATTCGTACTTTCCACGAACCCTTAAAATTCATCCAAGCCAAGTTCTGTGTGTTTCAGGATCACAACCACGTGATTTAGTGAAAATAAAAGCAGCTGTTTCAACTCCTGGTGCGTTTTTTTAAGATACTACGGTGCAGAAGAGTTTTATCCACTTTCGATAACTCTTATTCGCACTGTTGGTAACTTTTCAAGGACTTTTGAGGAGAAAGAAATAAATTATTGTTTACACAAATTGTTGATTCAAGTGATTTAGGGCATAAATTCACAGGATTTTTTGCGCTAGTCATATATAATACGACCACACTAGTTGTAATACTTTTGCCCTCCTACCTACCGTAAAGTTTCTCCTCCTTCGGGCAATCTTAAGGTGCCGTTACGGGCAGAACTTGGAATAATTTGAAAATTAATCCGTTTGAAAACCAAATGTACTTAAGGCGAGAACGATGCTCAGAAGCAGAAAATGGTCAATCCTTTTGCGACACACCGGAACCAAATATTCTGATTTATCTTCAGTTAAAAGTTGAAACAAATGAGGAATTACATTCTAGGAAAAAATGATCGTAGGTATTCCCAGCTGAATATAAATGCTTCGTTTTGTTAGCCAAAGCAGCTTGGAGTGAAGGTAGTTGAATATTGTAGCCGCTCCGGGAAATAACGATGAAATGATAGTGTGAGTTGAGTCGCGTTGAATTGAAGAACAGGTTAGGAGATGTGGAATCTCCATTCTCGTTGGGTTGGGGCATCAAAATGTAAGAATAAATAGGGCGAATGACTAGTCATGGAAGGGAATACTTTGTTAAAAGATACTTAACTGCATACATCTAGCTAAGGAGATCATAGTCTCTGCTTAATGACGCTGAACACTCCGAACACGATATTTCAGCTATAAGAAAAGTGTTGCAGGAGGAGCCTGACACCGGAGTTCGGGCTTTGGCACTGTGTGAATCGAATATCGTTCCAGTATCTGGTAAAATGTTCACCCTAGAAAATCGTCATTCAATATTTGCGACGACTACAACATTATCAACAAAGTTTAGAATCGAAATTCCCCAGGTTAGCTTAATTCGCCAATGGACAGTTGTGAACGGCGAGTTTGCTTACCCCAGGTTCCAAATAGCATTGAAATCTTTACTAGGGCAGCTATTTGGAGTAAACATCTTATGTCAATAATGAAACTTCTACAGCGTCCACTCAGGCCGAGAATCTAAGAGTAGCTACCTGTCACAAATTGGTGATGCTAACGTGATCGCCAACGTGGATGTCGACGAGATTGGAGGGATAGCCCAGTTCCTCCGACGTGGTTCTCTTCCACCTAACGGATCCCTCTATGAATACTTCAACCCAAATAGAACTCCCACAACCTATCAGCTCACTGGCGAATAGCGAAGCCCACTGAAGCCCAAATAATGGAGACTGGTGTGATCACGCATTCATGCCGTGTTGTAAGAAGATTCAACATCTTCCATTCTGTACTTCAACTCAGTTTTTTACACAACTCAACACTTCCAGTTCATCGCTTTCTTAAATAAAACACACCTTGCTTCTCCACCGGCTTGGGGTTGAGGCACAAGCAAAACCTGCGTAGAATGCCTTCCAACCGCTAAACGCCATTCCCTAACAGCAACTAAACTGGCCTCACCAACCAGCTGACAAATGCTGCCTTTTCAGTGTGTAGAACCTCCGCGAAAAGCTTCGTCTCGACCAGCAGTGGCATCTGCTTCATTGATGGCAGTAGCAACACCGATTGACCTACCAGAAATCGCTGCCACCAAGCGTTTGCTCAGCTCATCAGCCATGCTGTTGTTATCAACCACTTCTGAGACTGTCAAAGTCCTTCTATCTAATTCGAAATATCACTAGTCTATTTTTGAGAAGTGAAGGCTCTAAGGGTCTCGTAAACAGTCACAAAGCAACAGACATGTATCGAAGTTTCTGGCTGTGCAAAGAGCTGCTTAATTTCACTTGAATTAATTGAAAAGCTGCAATAATGCTCCAGCCATGTATTACCTGCAGGGGAATCCTAAAAAACTATCAAAAGTACATAATCACCATTAACAGAGTGTAATATAGTTTGGCATCAATGCCATGCAGTTCGTGCAATGCACGGAAATGAACTAACTCCTGTTTTGTAATTATTACCCAGGGAACGAATAGCCAAATTCAGGAAAAACAGAAACCTAGTGGTTTCATTCACTTTTTTATCAGCCCAGTGGCAGGAGAAGCGAATATATGACGAATCGACAATTGATAAAAGCATTTTATAATACGATCTTCGATCCTGACTATGCGACGGGATCCACGCCATTTACAAAAAACGTTTTAGGCGGAACTCTTTTAACCAATCAGGGAACTCACTTGAGGAGAACGGGTCCAGAGAGCAGACAGACGTCGTGGCAGAGTTTGAAGAGGCCCGAGAAGCACATGCGACCCCCGAAAGTGGCCAGCAGCACCTTCACCAGACTGCCTCGCGGCTTCGGCGTCGCAGAGCTTGCCACCGGCTTGCCGGGTGTCTTGTCCCCTGACTTTCCAGACGATTTCTGGTCGAAAAAGTTGGTAAATTACTCCCTCAACCGACCTAATTTCGGTAACAAGCCTTCTTGCCACCCTATTTACTTGGAGCCTCACGAAACTCATCACTAGCCAATCGTGGTCCTCAAGTCAACAAGACTATCTAAAAGGCTGAGCAAATGAGAGGATATCGGACCCCTATCCGTGCTCAAACAGGAACCAAGCCTTGACCTCAAATCGGTGACATCCTCAACACACAGAGAAGTGTATCAATCCTAACGGAGTCCTCATATAGGATTAGAAATGGACCCATATACCCACCCCTGGACATCCTACTCACGTTGCAATTTTGTCCAATTAAATAAGCCTACACCCTGCCCTACCCTCAGAAGGCAGTCTCAGAAGTGCGGTTGTGCATATGGTAGGAGCCTCATGAAAGGCACAAACCTCATCGCGGACGAAACCTGGTCCTTAAATCCACACGAATATCGAGCAGGAAGATACTGGACGTCTACCCGTACTCAAATACACATACTGCAACCACGTCTTGCCCCAAAATAGGTGACTCACCACCTCTGCTGCCCAATCAAAACACAGATGAATATACCAATGCCTTCAGAATCGATTGACCTCATATATGAACAATAATGGGTCTACATCAAGACATAGCCAATATCACTGAAACGCCTTGTCAGATGTACGATTCTTGTTGAAAACTTATACGCCACTACTACAAGTAACACAGATATTTTCACAAGTCGAACCACCCGAACTCTGCATCTTTTCCTTTCAAAACTGGGACTACAGCTCTGTGACTCGATGTTTCCAACTAGAGCATATAACGCCGGTGAAACTCCCTTTTTTATACCACTTGACCTGGGAAATTGAGTTAGAATGCAAGACTCGAAACGAAGAAAACAAGTACACGAGCAGCAGAGGTGTCAATTAACTAATTAGGAAACAAATTAACCAGCCCCCCGTGGGGCCTCATTAGCATGATTAGCCCCCTTGTTTGAATTCGCGATCCGAGACCATTAGCAGAGAAGAATGTAAGTCTGGAATCGAGGAAAGCGGTAGAGGTCTGGTTGAGGTCCATACTTCATGAGTGGGAGCCGAGCTTTCATGGACAGCTAACCCTTGCCTCACACACAAGTTGCAGACTAAAATCAGCGTCCCGATTCTGGTCAAACTGGACTCAAAAGGGTGTTTGTTTAGAGACCATGAATTCACCTATTGGCTCTGGAGGTTATTAATCGAACGGTTGATGGTTTAAACGGAGTTTAAAGCACTGTTTCCAATAAGAAAATAGTCTTGGAGAAAAATGACCTTCGAACTTATTCGCCAAGCAACTAAAGGTTCGATACAAGTACTGAATGAACTGGTTGCAACAACGATCTTTTAGTTTATTGCCAAAGGGCTAAATATCCCGCCCAAAGACTTTCTGCCTATTGCAACAATGTAAGTGTTGGTGTGGACTTTGGCTAAATCAATTAAACTCCTCAACAACGCGGTTATGAGCAGTTAAAGCGAGTCTGTTTATAACATACTAAAGTAGTCGGAATGGTATTCTTAAACAGTATGTGGTGGGCGTGGTCTAGGAACACAGCGGGATATTTTAAGAGAATGTTTTAACACACAAAATTTCCACCTTCAGGGAAACAGGATCAGGAGAAGGAATGACGACTATCACCTGGAACAACCCGACGATCCAATTAAGCTGGCACGGAAAGCTTACTACAGTGAGAGGTGCTATAGGATCCCAGAGCAGTTTATCAGCGCATTTTTACAACTAACACAGCAGTCCCCTCCTAGCACCCCAGATCTTAACCAGTACTAAAAAAGCGCAGTCGATTACCCTAGGCAAAGCGTAAAATCAACTTGCTCTGGGCTGTAACAGACGGCTCTGATGGCCGCGATAATTTCGACTAGAAATTATTGGCGCCAGCCTATTAGATTTCCTTCAAGTATATCCGAAGGATGGGTGGCTAAAGGGTTAAACCAACGCACCGAGTCAGCTCCAAGAAGACTAGCTTCGATGTCGCCCACAGCCGAGCCCTTCTTTCCAGCGGTAATCTTCGGCTTCGAGTGGCGTCCCGAGATGCGGATTTGCACGTTCGACAGGATTGAAGAAGCTAAAAGTAGGTAAAACAGCAACCACACAGGCTATAAACTCCAGATACAGTTAAAACTATGAATTACTTAGAATCCACTTTTTGTCTTACATTCTCTTTCGTCTAGGAGTGACGTCACCGCTGAGGAATAAAGGAAATAAAGAAACCCCTCATAGGTAACGAGACCAGGATTAATTACTCTAACGGATGAGACATGTTAGAGCACTTTCATGAATCTAGAGAAGATTCGAGAGGCCGAATTCATATAGTAGCTACCACGAATCTATTTTACTTTTTTTAATAGGACTGTAGAATTCATCCAGAAAACCCAGAAAAACCAGTGGCATTTCTAGTAAAATCGCTGAATTTTCGATCAGTAAGCCCTTCTTTTTTTCAAATGGAGACTGGCGAATTTCGCCCGAACACGGTGTTTCACGATAAGATCAGATGCAGGCACTCATACGGAATAAGTTGTTATGCAAAAACGCAGACAAAAATGCTTGCCAGGCATTTCTTACGACGACTGCACCAGTCCCCACAGTTTGACCTACGCAGATCTTAACCCGCCACTGAACTATTGCTTATGGCACTACTACGATATAAGAGATCCTTTCCCAGGAGAATTGTTAAATCAGCTTGCTCAGGTTCCGGATATGAGCGAATGATCAGTGGGTGGGACTTACACCCAGCCGTCGCCGACTTCTTGCCAATATCGGGAGCGCCGGACATGGTGCGTTGGCGCTTGGGAGCGGACTTGGGATCGGCCAGGCCGCCGATGTCGTTGAAGGTGCTCCGCCTGCCCGCGGGGCTCGCTCCGCCCTCTGGGGTCCCACCACCCTGGGGCTTCGGTTCCTCCGAGTCACTAGAAGCGTTTTCCTGAGGTGCAGTCCATCCAACCGAGATGCCCGACGTCTGAGGGTGCGGCCTGGGGTGGTAAGTGAGACGATGATTAAGGATCTGTGATATATTTTTAGAAATATTATAAATAGTACCTCTTTGACTATTAAGTGTTGTTGTTGTTGTTGTTAAACACTCCCTTTTCCTGAAGAGACTGTATTACTTCCAACTATGGTATATTCGACACACTAGGTCGATTTTTGGAAAAGTTGAGTATAATGCTTTCAACATAGGTTTCTTTCGACGTCTGTGGTGGAAATGGAGACGACAATTAAGGGTGACCTTTATTTCACCACGACAGCTTTGAAAATAATATGGAGAATACGGTCGCTGCTCTTTTACGAGAAGCCTGAACACTCCAAACGCAACAGCTGGTAAGTTAGCGAACCAACAGCAGACAATCAGTTTGCGATCACGGCAGAGTAGATCTTTCCCACCCTAAAAATCTGCAGACTAAGTGCTGTTGGAGTACTCCTGCATCGAAAATCGAGCTGAGTCGGAATTTTCAAAATGTCAGCGCGAAGTTTGCAGAAAGGGTTGTCAACTAGTTCTTAAGACGACTCCCTCCAGATCTTAGACATAATAGGGCACTATTGTCGAGACAGACCATTTTTTACCACCGCCAACCGAGGCACATTACTGAGGTTCAGTGTCGGAGACCTCCACTAAAGCGCAAGTCGGCATTGTTAACGCCTTCCACCTATCGGGCTGTACTGATGTTTCAAGTAGCAATGGTTCGCTAGGCACTTCCGAGTTGCCGACCTAAACACGTGGACCTCTCCGCTTCATAAATCAGGCGCCTGAATGGAACTGTTCAATATGTTGGGCTTGCCAACCTTTTGACGGTCGGACATGTGACATGACTCCGAAGGGCAGAAAACGGGCTTTAATTGAGACTGTCAATAACTCCTGGTTCAGAGAGACAACGAAGCGCCCACCTGGACCGAGCAATTGGGGTCTTAGCACTTTTTGAGTCAGATACTTCTGCTGCATCCACCCGGAGCTATAACATCCAGTCCCTGCAACGTACTGGACGACTGGTTCTAGTATCAACACCAAGTGCCGATTAACATGCCTATCGACACCCAAAGATCCAGTACCAAGTGAGCAACTGTGACACTACGCTGGACGTGACCGAGGCCTCGTCCAACTCACTTACATTCCCTTGGGCTTTTTTGCACTTTTACATCGACCAAGTTCGTATGCCCATAGATTCCGGGGATCACAAGTAAACTTAACCTCTAGAATGCCGTGAAATAGCGAGCCTTGCAATAAAACTGTCCCATCCAATTATTAAAAGAATCCATTAAAAGTGCACCTCTCAAAGTGTTACAAAGATACACGTTGCTAAATGTGCGTTTGAGATTTACTTCTTTAAAAACTATTCCTCCACAGAAATCCAGAAAACCTTTTAGTGTAAAGTACGAAGGTGCCACAAGAGACGGAACGCGTAGTAACTCCAAGTTTACTCAACAGAGCGAAGGCGTCATAGTAACGACTTAAACAACTGTACGTTTTATACAGATAATAACTTAAAGTAAATACATTATATTTCAAGATAATGAAAAATTTATTAATATAATTTTCTCGAGATATAGCACTTTTACAGTTCATGAACTCACTAAAGCAACTTGCACCTCAATACGGCTATTTTGGTGAAAATTTTCATTTAATATCTCCCGAGGATATTTTATTCGTTATTATAGCCCTAAGAGGAAGCTTTTAACATAATTTAGACCACAGTTCAAATTTTTTTGCAATAACTCGACCTGAGATAGGAAAAAACTAAATAAATAATCTTACGAGGAATTGACAGATTCAGAAGAAAATCTAGTTGGCTATTTAATTATTCAAATGACAAGGTGCGAATTCCCCGTAAAAAATTGCGAATAGAAGTCTCTATTTAAGCAATTTCAATCCTCATTCATATATTTACAATCACATAATTAAATGAGTTTTAATAAGATGAAACATTATCTCCTCGAGTTGACACTATTAAGGAATGAAGTTAATATCTATTGGTATAAACATCCAAATGAAACTTGTACAAGCCTTATAAAGGTCTTGAAGGCGAAAATACCCCCTGTTTCAACGATTCCCACGTTACAGGTAGCAATTAATCCCCTCAAAGCTACCATGAAGTAGCAGCAGAGGAACAGGCGACTTTTTTTAGAAGACGATGGCAACTGATAATGCATTAAACAACGACGGAAGTGACATTTAATCTCTCCACACACGCTCAGTAGTAGTAATAGTAGTAGCAAAGCACTTAGCTAAAAAATAGTGCTCGATGATAATGCAAATGCATTAAGGTCTCTGTGAAAATAAAATGTTTCACTATAAACAGCACAGCAGTTGGACTTAACACGACTTCATTTGTTCACTTTAGTGGTTCAGAAAGCCCAAATTTTCACAGCAAGCCAAGATTTCCATCAGCAAACTTTTTGGTGGACCTACAAGCTATAGTAAAGTGGAAGCGAATATTGAAATTCTGACGACCGTTAACAGAAATTTGCAATCTTAAAATACAACTAAGGGCATTTTACATACCCATTTGCACCCACAGACCTCACGTCTAGACTCTAGTGTTTTTGTGCGGACCTTCAAAGACTTAGAGTGGCGTTGAAAGGGACTTACGTGTCGAGGTCCTGGGAGATATCGACGTGCATGTATTTCTGAAGGTTGCGGAGAAACTGTGGCACGAGGGAGGCAGAGAGGTACTTCTGTTCCAGCAGCCAGAGGTGGCCCATCGACAGGGTTTTGCGGTAGCCCAGGATGATCAGTCTGAAGAGCAACAAAGCCACCATTATTATGAATGGCGACCAATGGGAGATTTCGATCAAGGCTGTGGTCACGGAATCGAAGCTGCTTGCACTCATACAAGCGTCGCAGATGTCACCGCATCTTCGAAAAGTTTGAGAGCCAATTTTTACGACTATGGAAATGTTTGGCCTCCTAACTCACTAGATCCTAGTCTGTCTACAGGACCTTCTCCCAGAGAGTGTCAGCTTTCTCACCCCGGCTGACATCGGATTGGGAGAGCTCTAATAGACGGTAAGGGTGCAGTTTTCCTGTCTTTACTATTATAAGTAGTGAGCACATTTTTTCCATTCTTGATACTTAAAAATACTGCATACTACTCAAATAAAACAAACTGCGATTAACCATAATCAAAATGAGACACGAATAATACGTTTAACTCACCGAGTAACCCAGAAGTAGGTGACCCTCGAGGGGTAGGAAACATACTTCTCCGGGCAGATTTCCTGAAAATAAGTGGGAAAAAACATCAGCTTTACATTTCTGACAAGCATTTTTTGTTCACGCTTCCCAATAGAGGCATTCCACTTCCCACCACAAGGAAAACAAGGCTTCGACAGTGTTCAAGAACAAAGTCTTCTGCATCCGAAAAAACTGAAGACAATACACATCAGTAATAAGAGTCTCTGTCGACGACGATGACGACGAAGACCTTAAAGGAATCCCAGACACAGGTTTGGAAGCCTTCTTCCCCCTCCTCTGTTTCCTACTTTTTGCTCTTGCCCTTCGAGGAGTTCTTGCCCTTCGAAGAGCCCTTGCCCTTCGAGCTCTGCTTCGAGTTGGACTTCTCCTTACTGCCCTTCCCCTTTCCTGCCTTCGTCTCCTCTTCCTCACCCCCTGTCTGACCTCCCTGTGCCTTCAGGGCTGCCAAAACAGCCTCCTGGGTCAATCCGTCGGGTAGGGGGTCTGGCATCGGTTCCTTGGTCATGTGTGTCTCCAATGCTATGGCATGCAGCTCTCTCGTGTGGTTGTGTTCGTGGTTCAGAAAGACTTGCATCCCCTCCACGGGAGTCAAACCGTTCGTGTAGTCGGCTTTGCACCAGCCACAATGCATAAACTTCGTGTCAGCCATGTGTGCGGTTAGGAGGTGAGCCTGGAGGGCAAAGTCAGTGTCGAAGCACTCCCAGCACATGGCACATGTCGTGGCACAGCAGACGTACTCCTGGAGCAGTTCCTTATGCTCCAGGAAGCTGGCGTAGCAGTGTAGTTTGGGCGCGTGTTGCAGCCGGATATGGAAATCCAGCGCTTCGTCAGAGGTGACGGTCTCGCCACAAGCGGTGCAGGAGTAGAACTTCCCTCCGAAGTCCACGGGCATTGCATGGCGGTAAATTATATGCGCCTGGAACTCCCAGTTCGTTCTGAAGGTGCGGTGACACAGGCAGCAGGAGTAGGGCTCCCGTAGCTCTGTTCGCTCGTGGACGGCTTTGCGTGCAATAAGGCGGTGGAGAGGGTTATGTGAAGACACACAATGCTTCAGGAGTTCCTTCTGACCGGCTCCCAGTTCGCCGTTCTCCGACTTGAGCATTTCAGCTAATTCTGCTTCCCACAGAGCTTTCTGGTACTGCTTTAGTGCTTCAGGGTCGTTTTCCTGAGGAGGTGTGAGGCCCTTGGAGTAGTCCGGCGGTGGATCTTCTTGAAACCTAAAGTCACAGAGGCCGCATTTACCCAGTGGGCGACCGGGTTTGTGTGTGACGAGGAGATGGACGGTTAAATCGCTGCGAGACTTGAAGGGTCTTCCTCGGCATAGGAGGCACCGGAATGGGGCTCCACCTTGAAGAGTTGGACCACTCGTATTCCGCTCGATAAAGGATGTCTTAAGACCGCAGCACTTGTGCTCTGGCCCCCATTTCAGGGGCACCTTCTGCTTGCACAGTCGACAGATGTGATCGGGAACAGCGTCGCCGAATTTCTGGGGAGCGTGCGACAGCAGGAGGACGTGGGACTGCAATCCCGCCGTCTCCGCAACTTGGAAGCAGCAGAGGTAGCAGAAGTTGTTGGGACAGGTCTGCACGGCGGTGTCCACCGGAGGTGTTTTCTCTTCATCGGAGGCCTTGCCCTTCGATTTCCCGGCCTCTTTGCTGCCCTTGCTGGCAGCCTTGGAGGACTTGCTCTTACTCGGCATTGGGGACGGGACTAGCGCCCAATCAGCCCCGTGAATGCAATTGGAAAGGTGATCGGATTAGCCCCTAGGGGTGTGCAAGCCCCACTCGAGTGGCCAATGTGTGTCTCACCACGTGTGTCCGAATCGATAACCATGTGCCGACTTAGAGGGCGATTAGTGATGAAAGCCAAGTCGCATTGCTACATGACGGACCGTCAAAAGGAACTATTGTTCCTTTAGAAAATCGGTGTGAATATTTGGAATTAAATGCACCCCTAATTGATTTATTTGGAACGACTTCGGAGCCAAATTTACCCCAACTCTTTGTCCGTTTGCTTCTGATGGCAATTTTGATTCCGTTTTTCTTGAAATTCCACCTAATTTAATTAAAATGAATTGTCGATTTTTATATGCACCTACAAGACTGCCACTGAATACTTGGACAGTGATCAGTGATCAAAAGTATCTTCAGCTCCTGAAACACATTTATTTCTAAAAAAATCTCACTATAGTTTCGTGTTCGTGATTAATCTGGCGTCCAAGTTTCGATGGGGTAATATTAGCGCTAATGTCTCTGCATGAACTTTATGGCCATTCCTGATGGACCGAATTCAAGGGAGTAGTCAGGATAAACGGTAGTACTACTTCTCCCGTTACCGTAATTTTTAACTTATTTTATGACAAGCAACAAGTTGCATTACTGAAACTTGATTAACATGGCGCCGAAACCCACATCTTTCGATTATTGCATGAACAGTATCAAAACTAATGCCTGCACTAATTATGACAGTTACTCTACACACTAAAGGTGAGGTACCACTCACCGTGTTGGGTTCATCGGTGTCAACCAAATCAGGAGCAGGTTTCTCGTCACCAGCCAATAAATCAAAGTCTGGCGGTCGGAGCGAGGGTTGAATGATTCGGTCGTGGGTCACTTTAGGTGCCGGCGGCTGCGACCGGTCGCAGAAGAAGGCTAGAAACAGGTTGAAGACGGCCGCTCCACACAGTAGGTAGTCAGTCAGCTCATGCGGTGTTACTTCCAGATTCCAGTTTCCCGACACCGGTTTCACCACGCCATACAAGGGCTTGACAAAAGCAGGATGGAAGATGGGGGTCATCGCAGAATGTGCCATGAACCGTGTTTAGCATGTTCTAAATACACCTGCTTCCAATTCAAAATAGGTTTTAATGTTTAAATTAGTGGTGCTACTGCTTACCATGTGGTGGAAAAGACCTCGTTAATATGCTAACGGTGGAATCCTTGTCATTTTCTGGGAAAAAACGAATACCGAAACGCAACAATAGATCCGTGGATGGCACGGAAGCGTACATTACCGCTGAGAGACCGTGTTTATGCATAATTAGGCTAATCGAGATACATTTACGGCGTGATAGACACCCGTAGGGTCAGGCAGTTTTTGTAGTTTGTTGACGGCTGAGGTGTTGTCATGTGTGACCCCGTACTAACTAAATGAGCACGGTTCATGTTATGCTGTTGTCGTCAATTTTGGTGAGGTGAAACTTTCTGCAGCCTGGTCAATTATCGTTTTCTCTTAATTTTCTTTTCTGAATATAACAGGGCTGTCTAGAGCATGCAAGTACTACTTACGGTCTATTTATAGGCCCCAGAATCACAAAAATGTGCACGTGACGTAGTAACATGGGTACACACACAACAGACAAAAAAAGACTGAAAAATGTTGACAATTTCAACAGAAAATTAAGACTGATACGACCTCATAGGCGGTCAGCATTAATCGAAATGCAAAGGTAACGCCTTGAGGCAAAGTGAAAGCTATATCATTAATGAGAACTCCCCGGTGTTCTTAATTAATCAGTATCGATAACGCCAACAGTTGCAAAGAATGGAAATTTACGGGAACTAACTAACCCATTCTGGTGGTCGCAATCGATATGAGGCCGTGGTCCAAGCAGCGACCCCCGACACTATGGCGAGAAGCAAGCAGCCCAGAAAGTATGTGGCCGAGCTCGTACGATCACGGATCCTTTCCAAATTCATAATCAGGACTTGAAGTACCTATAATTTTGTATTAAGAAATGCGTGATCAATATACAAACAATTATTAATTTCAAAAAGCCCGTGAAAACATACAATTAAGAGAGCAAGGGCACTCGGATAGAGGTAGTTCCACGTGTACGGCCGATCGGATTTTATCAAATTCACGAATTTCCAGATCAAAATTGCCATGAGCATTGCGTACGAAAACTGAAAACTAGGCTTAGTTTAAACTTACGATCTTGGTGATGAAAAGCAATGACAATCCACGTCTGCGATTGGATTTTTTCAATAACAGTACTATCAGGTGAGGCAAGGAAAATATTGCCAAAAATCCAGCGATTATTACTGGAACTGTTATAAAGAGGTCACATTCTGATAGCCTGGGAGTTGTGGTATTCAATTCATACGACAAATTCTAAAAGGGTTAATATTACTAATATAATTACGTGGTGGTAGCTTAAACAGTAGTCCCCCACGTACATCCCCACCCAACACTACAACCAAATAGTGCACCGATGTTACTTATGATGTAAGTGATTCAGACAAACGAAAATATAATGTTTATGTATTAGAACTATAGCTGTATCGATACAGTCAAGTAAAAAATTGTTTTTCAGTTCTTTGTCATTACCTGTTTCTAAAACTATTTTATATACGGGTTTAATTTATTTAGATCTCTACCGAACTGTGAAGTTGAGCCTACGCTGTATGAACGGTGTAAACGATTTATGGGCTAAGAACTTATCATTATTAAGTTTTCTGTGAAACATTGACTCTAAGAGTCGCTAATTCTGATTACTGGATCGAAAGAGTATATCGGTTCCATTTTCACTATTCAAAGGGAATATTATCAATTATTTGTAACTAATTTTAAGATGCGCCATTGGGTTTCTTTATTGACTAGTTGCTACCTGAATTTTTGAACGCTTACACTCTTAGTGGATATTGAAACCTCTATTAATCGTAGTACTCAAAAGCCGTTGCTAACTTTCTTTCACTGTCAAAATAATTTTTAATCTCTTAGTTACTTATTCGGCCATGGGTAAATATTTGCCTCTTAAATCCGCAGAGGATTCATTTTTGGAGTTTAAAGAAACTTACTTCGCCAGGCATATGAAGCAAGTGTGTAAAATTGGTTAGTCGTACAGATAGCTGATCTAGTGTTTCGTAAAATGAGAAATACTGATAACGAAGTGAACAAATAGGACCGATATATGGGAAGAAATTATGGTTTTAATATTCTCTCATTGTAATTGGTCCAGAATTTGTCACGGAAACGCCTATAAAGGACAGATTTTGCTTTATGCAAAGAAGAGAAAGTTAATACGGCCATATCGAGCTCGGTGTTTGGGAATATCTTTTTAATTACATTGAAAGGCGGTCTCCTGTTTAGGACAGGGCCTGAATCGACTTTTTCATCAGTCTATTAATCGCTTTATAAATTCTGAGCCGGTACATTGATAAAGGGCAATTGATTAATTATTATAAAGGAATATATGTATTGCATTTAATTGAAGCCCAACACTACGCGTCTCTGAGGTAAATAATTTATTTTTTTAAAAGACTCCAATTCATTGAATTCCGGTTCGTCTTTGCTGATTTTGGCTTCTACATCAAAAAAGTTGCTTTTGTTAATCCCAATAAAGACAAATGGAATTAATTATTTTCTATCAAAGTAAAGAAACAGCATGCTTAATATTGCCTTGTAATTATCAATATTTTATTCGAATTAGTAAAAGGGTAAAGGAAGTTAGATTTTATTTAATGTCGCACAAAAGAGCCACTCCACGAAGAATCCAGTAGTAGGGATCTCGGTTAGTTTTCAATTGCAGCGGGAAGATGAAGTTGAGGTCGGTCCGCGCAGGCTTCCTGTACACCGGGCAGGCGTAGTTGTTTAGGGACGAGGTACCAATCGGCGGCTGGCCGCTGATGCAGTAGGCCGACAGGTGCACCACCGGGAGAGCTGTATAGAGCAGCTTCCGAGGCGGCTCCATCAGTCTGCCCGCCTTCCTGTCCCAACCCGCGCCGTCCAGGTACAACCCGTGGATATACACGCCTGAGATAGCAAAACATACAACTTTATCTACTTCCGAATGGGAGTAGGGTAGTATATGATTCGAATATTCTTTGGTGTCTATTATAGAAAGAGAAAGGATAGCAGTACCCTGACTAAGGCCTAATTCCCATCGCACCGTCCATCGAGAGACAAACCTAGGTGTCATGAATGCCTCGTCACTTCTTCTCGTAGGTCGCATTCCGCACCTAATTGCGTCCGTTAATCATCCCGATTTACTGACTCCACAGGCCATACGTAGACTGCTTGCATTAACCATAGCGACTTCACACCTCATATGGTAGCCATAAGACACAGAAAGGTACATTTGAAGTCGTGTTGGTTCTTAAATTTGTTTCTTTAATTCTTCTCAAATAAATTGAGAAGATAGATTATACATGTTCTCAAGTGGATTTGTGAGCGGTTCTTATAAGAAAGAGAGTAACATTGACCATAAATCTGAAATTCGAATTGAAACTTGACTTTATCCAAGCTCTTCAGTGTGCTCAAATAGCCAAGCTCACTAAGATCGCCATTACTCTTTAAGTTAAACCGATTTTTAATTCAGCCATACCCGTTAGAGACCAGAAAACTTAGCTCTAGGAATGAAATTCATTAAGTACTTTGAATATTTACACTTAGAAAAGGAAATAGGTCATTAAAGTCATCAATTTTACCCTCAAGTTGCTGAAAATGAAATATTTTTGGAATTACGATACGTAATTTCACAGCAGGCATCTTCCGAAATGTTAATACCATCTATCTGTTAGGACATGACAAGTGATTCAAGTATCATCACACGCTCAGTGTTTGCAAATGGACCAAATCGCGAAATGCACACAATCCCGTGTTCGTAAAAGCTAGTCGCAAGCACCGCGAGGTAGCCTCCGTGGTCCTCTGGTACTGAAAGCTAGTCATTAAGCTAAATTCCAAATTGGCTAATACAATGCATAGCTAGATGTCTTAAGCCTTTCGTTATCGTTTGGGCATAAATAAATTTTGTTTACTATTTTTCCAATAGTTAGATAAAATGTCCGTTTTACACTGGATGCAGAAAGAACCGTCCTCTATAGATTGAAATAAACTTCTGTCTATAGATCTTCATACAGGTTCTTAAATTCAGCTTTTAACTGCAAATAATTGTAGGCAGTGAAATTAATAAAGATCAAGTAAACCTTTACGATAGATTTCCGAATTTGTGGCCCGTTCTAACAGATCAGAAATTCAAATCGCGTGTTTTCAAAGCCTATTTAATCTAAGTCCGTCAGTGTATACAAAGGAGCCAAGCTCAATTGCGTCAACACTACTTCATGGATTAAACCGAGTACTAGTTCAGTCGCGTCTGTTGCTAATAGACAACCTTATAGTCGGAAGCTTCCGAATTATTCATTACACCTATCTACTGGCTTGAGTTTAGAAAGCGTTAAAAACACAGACTATACGCACTCTGCATCTTTAGACGTCTTTTTCTGCTAGACATATACTCATGATACGCGGGATCAAGCCTAGAAGCACACCTATGTAACACCACTGGCGTTCTAATTGGGTGCAGTCCGATCGACCTTACGTTCAATCGGTCCTCGTGTGGGTTAGTGAAGATGAATAAACAAGGTGACTCATCAACCTCATAGTTAATTGCATGGACCTATTTGTAGAGTACCGGCTAGGGCTCTATCCTCAACACCGGCTAGCGCATACTCATTGTCGCGTGAGCTACAGCAATCCTCTCAACATTCCTTCTAAATTACCAGCTCCGTAAGTCTCGCAATGACTACGTGTGTTGACCCTAAACTTATTGACCCTGTCGACCTAACCGTAACACGCACTTTCACACATTCCTAATAAAATCTCCACTACACGCTTGTCCTACCTAGAAAAGCTTATTTGCTTTGTAGAACATCATGATGCACTACACATTTTCCGACAAAGAACGCCATCAGGTTTTAAGGCAAAGGTTCGCTTGGAGTAGGCTTACCTTCCGGTGGTGCCCGAGAAACCTCCTCGGGTGACATTCTGGTGACTTCATTGCAAAGTGCCGTTACATCCAGAGCGTACTTATTCGCCCGAGCTATTTCCTGCCTCATGGCTGTTAGGAAACCCTGAAATCGATAACGAAATACCGTATTACCTCCCAACCAATAGGATGTAAAGTTAAGAGCCATCAAAGGCTGACTTGAGGGTTGAAGAAGCCAGTGAGCCAGTAGGCTTTGGGTCGTCCAGTGAACAGCCACTTGCGAAGCTGGGCGTTGCGATCGAGGAGTTCTGTGAACCAGAAACCCAGAGTGGCCGAGTCCCATGAAATCTGATACAAAAACCAAAAGAAATATACACTTTAACCACTAATACCCTATCTGATATGTACAACTGTTTGAAAATAGGAGTAGATAGAAGGCCATCTATTAAATAACTCCAGAGTACCTTCTTCCAAGCAGCAGGGATGCGAGCGTCGAAGATGTTTTCGAGGGCGTCACGCAGGCCCTCAGACATGATGATGGTGCCGTCTATGGCCAACTGGAGGTCGGTGAGGGTCGCCCGAACCAGACCGATCACCCGCTGGATCCGGTCCAGCTCGTGTCGCAGGAAGATGTGCAGTGGCTTCAGGTGGTCCAACTGCTGCAGCAGCTCCTTCACCTGCATAATTCCGAATTTACCCTCTTTAAAACCAGAACTGTCTGGGTTGGCTTATATATTTAGTTTCGTGTAATTGTGTCGCACTTATGTTATGAATGTCAACAAAAAGGGAATGGAATATGAAAATATGAGTGACCCAGCTAACCTCAAAGGGGTTGTAGTCCGGCGGCAGTTTGGACAGCATTTCTCCTGCCATTTTGCTTACAAAAGACTCGCGTGTGACACCGCCTTCGCCCGAGCTGTCTTTCGGCTGGACGTTCGCGATTGTCGTCAGCACTGCCAACGCGTTGTTTGTCTGATAGCTTTCAAAAGAAAAAAAAGGGTTCTTGTACTCGAAGTTCATTTATAGAACATCACACAGATGGCGTAAGATCTCCTGAGTGATATCTCCTAGTTTACGGTAGGAGCATTGCTGGAAGCTAAAAATCTCTTCATACTCTTTCAAACCTGACAAACAAGGAGTTTTTGAACCAATGCTTACATGATATCAGCATTGGGATGGAGACCAAAGCACTCGGGAGAATCATTAGCCGGGAGCTCTGAAATACTTTTCTGGTAGTCATCCAGTGTCTTAGCTTTCGGGATGCCGTAGCCGCTGTAGAAGCAGAAGTCGTCGGCAAAGAGTCGGTCCGTGAACCAGACTTGTGCATAGGTGTTGAGAAGGCGTTTGTCGTAGTCGTCAGTGACCCGTCCACCATACTGAACCTCCCCGATCATGTAACGAACCGTTGGCCAGGAAATGCCCTGCGAAAACATGCGCGAACTAACTTAAAGGACCTCAAGATTCCCCATAATAAAAGGTCACTTTTGCTAGTTTTACTGTCCGAAATTCGCCCGAACACCCAGTGTATCAACTCTGGGAAACTCATTTACCTTACGAGCACCCATATCATCCAGATGGTTCTGAATGAACTGCACCGTGGAGGTGAAATCCGCTTGGTTGAACTCATAGGGAATATTCCATCCAATGGGCCCAAATTTGCGTCTCTCCTGTACCACAGTGTGCAGGAAGGCCACGGCATAGAGCAGCGGCTTCCACTGGACAGCGCTGCTCGCTTCCAATTGGTCGTCGCCCTCCTGACCAATCATTGCGTAAGTCCGCTGCAACCCTGCTCGCACGCCCATTGGCGGATCGAAAGTGAATTTGGTGCTGATTTGCAGTAGGGCTATGGGGAACTTGGGATGCGGCTCTGTGGTGATCCAGCAACGGAAATTCTCGTGCACGTCCTTCGAAGCTGTAATCTTGGTGTTAAAATAGGCAAATTCTTGTTAAAATCATCTAGCAATCCCTCAAAAAACCGCTTTAGATTCATAAGTCCTTACACTTTACCCTGTAGACCTGAGGTTAGTTCTAGCTTGTCATAACAGCGATTAAAACTCGGTTATTTCAATAGAGGTGAAAACTTGGTCATAACCTGATAAAATGGCGGACCTCTCGGACTTTCAAAGAGGTCAGATTGTTGGTGCTCCTATGGTAGGCGTAAGTGCAACAGAAACTGCGCTCGAATTCGCCTTGGCGTTTCAAGAGATATTGCCTCAAGAGAGAGAAGGAAAAACGACGTCCTCAGCAAAGCACAGGCCTGGCTAAGAGAGACCGTCGGACTCTAAATCGAATTGTGAGAGAGGATAGCAAGACCACTGTACCTAAAGTCACTGAAATAAGTGACTACAAGAACCAGTTTCCACAATAACTGTTCCTCGTCGGGAGCTGCATGAAACTGGAATTTACCACGGAGGAGTTTTAATTAGAAAGCAAAGGCAAATTTGCTCTCAAAGGCAAATTTGGTAGTCACCTCAGGAATTGGTTCCTCGAGCGATGAAAAAATGTGATTTTCCCTGATGAATAATCGTTGGTTACCTTATTTCCAACCTCCGGCCGCCAAGCGTACGTTTGGAGGCATTCGAAAGAAGCATTTAATGCCGACTGCCTTCTCCCAACCGGAAAACATGGAGGTCTGGTTCTGGTGCTATTTCCTGGAAATCGAATGATTTCCCTTCATCGAAGAATTAACATCAGACACTATTTGGGAATTCTGGACGACTAAGTTCTTCATCCTATAATAATGCACCAATCTATACAGCAGCTGTAATTGCCACAGAAGTAAATTCAATTTAGCGAAGGAACCTTCTCCTGTCTGTATCCTACCTGTATCTGTATTCTTAAATTTTCGTATCACATTTAAGGTGAGTTAACAATGGCACTCACAAGGTCAAAGAGTTCGTCGAGGAAGTTAAGTCCGAGATGGCAGTTCTGGAAAAGCACCCACTTGCCCTCAGCCATGCTGTTGGAGAGCAGACGTCTGGCGTGGACCTCCTGACCCTGACCCATCGAAATGGCCCCGCAGGCTGCAGAAACAACCAATAGAAAAGGTCTTCAGACAACGACGACAACACCTGACTCCAGATGATCTGACCGATAGACACTAGTCGAGGTGCAAATAATCAAATTTACTTTTTCAAGTTGTAAAGGTAGCACATTTTATCTAAAACTTATTCAGCTGAATCGCATGAAATATCTGGAGCATCATTCACGATGGTTAACCAATATTAAAGATCTGACCACTGCATTTTTAAGTAATTTCCATTCCCGAAATCGAAATGAGCTGGCATCAACTTCTATTGTTAAGAATCACCAAATATGGACCCTAACGATAAATTCCTATCTCTATCAAACTTGTTGTAATAACTGGTAGGAATTCCTAGCTCTTCATGATGCCTGCCTTAGTTTTTCAGCTACGCTAACTACTTTCAGGATTCTGAAGTTTTACCTGTGGCCAGTTGAGAGCGACATCGCATCCCAAGTAGATCGCTAATCCCCAACCTCATGCTTGAACGTAACTCAACCCGACCAATCACAGACGCTTGGGATCTAATTAGCTTCCTAAAGTGGAGTTCAACTCTACTCAAGGCAGTATATAAAAGTCTGCAAATCGAGGAACTTAGTAATCCAAATTTGTGATCGTTCCGCTGGTGCCAATGGGTCTTGGCAAAGTAACTCTGCGTCTCCCATGGAGGATGCCCTGCTATGCTCCTCACTTCGGGGTCACCATTATCGACTGATGGTCGAAATCCACCTATTCGTACCAACCTTCTCTATACCTCGTGATTACTCATTGAACACAGAGAACACGAGTTTATCTAGAGCAGCATTGGGCTGACATCCGTCTCGGTGTGTACTTGACGAAATCCGCTCCGAAATCCACGCCGAGGTTTCTGACCTTCCCAACACTTTTGCATTCTGGAAGATATGGACTCAGGACGCAGATTAGAAATGAATACCCCTGAGTCGTGTCAGGTAATCGACTCAAGCCAGTGTGTTGGGGCCTATCATCAAGCCACCCACTTAATCATGTTGACCATTGCGGCCAGCTTTCTGACATCAACGATCCGGAGCACAACCATCAAGACCATGCTGCAGATTCGGCTTCACAAGTCTATACAGGAGACTTTGCGACGTCCGTTGAACACCGACGATCTCAGCAGTGGCCTGATACGTACTATTTGGCCTCTTGCTTTTACGGCGTTCACGTATCCTGTATCGGTAGGAACGGCATTCTCGGCAATGACAGAGTCGAGTTGCCTCATGAAGCTTGCACCACCTTTCTATGTGCAGCAAGCAGGTATCGTCGGCATATTCCAGATGCCTCAGGGTCTACCGTTCCTTTTCAGAAGTGATGAAGGGCATGCCAGTAACTTAATCGTCTGAAGAGCCTGCAAGAACAGGTTGAAAAGAGGTCGTGGAGCTGTTTCATAACATGCTGAACATTCCAAGAAGCTCCCATTCGAACAGCGCCGAGTGGGGGACTTTCGAAGGCAAGACAAGATCAGCAGGGCCATGTTTGTCCAAGTTTGTCCGCTAGGCCAAAGCTGCTTGTTCTGTTGAATAGCCAGCCTTGAAACTATGCTGTGTCTCAAAAAACTTGTCCGCGACGGTCATGCTTAGCCTGTCTACCAACAGACTTGCCGTTGTTGTTACCTTTTCCACCCAGCATTCGCTAACGAAGCTTGGAGGTCTTCATCCGATACCATTCTAGCACTTCATTGTGCCAACCATTCTCTGCCACTTTCAGCGCTGCATGTCCTCGGGATAGTCAAAGAATCCAGTCTTAGTCGTCCTCACACGAGTGCGGGTCTCCTGTTTCGATACCATCGAATACCATCTTCAATCGTACCTCGACTCTTGCCTTATACGATATGACATCACACAGTATTGTCGGTAGTTCAGCTAAATAAGCATTTGAACTTCATGACGGATCCACGAAGCCACATTCAGGGGCGCGACAAGGTTATTGGCGTTCCTTGATTCCCACGAGGTGCAACAAGCACAACCCCAAATGCCTGTTTACTTCCTTGACCGTGGCAAACATGCGTCGAGGCGGACAATTAAACGCACGTGTGAACCAGGCAGGTGGGGTCTTGGTCCCTCCAATTAAGTAGCATCTTCGTCGTGCCCACTACCCTTTCTGTATCCCCACGGTGCCCTAGCAGGTCGCACCGATTCACATCATTGGCCCAAGCTTAGAAGAGATGTCCATAAAACACTCTGCTACACACGCATTCTCTTCTCTTTCTGAGATCGGGACTAGTGATCTTGTAAGGAATAGTGGACCCGTTCTTCTCTCCACCCTCGCCAACTAAGTTTCACCTTTTTTGGTGGATAGGCTTGTGATTGGTGACTGACAAAAATGGGTATCTTTAAACGAGATGTTACGCGTCGTAGACCGTGGCAAGGGTGTAAGGGGGAAATATAAGACCGCAGAGAAGGGAAATTCTTGGGTAAGAAATTCTTTTTCTGTCAATCTGGTGAGATTACTCAGGAACAATCCACTTATGGAGTGACCTTATTCGAGTGGCATTACGATTACTCACTCTGGTGGTTAAGGTTGGCGATGGAGCCCACACCGACCAATTTTAACATCTGCCCTCTTCCTCGATCCCGCATAGGCCCAGTCTCAAGAGGTTAAAATATGACTAAAATAGGGGGAAGGAGTGACTGACTGCGTCCGAGGCGCTTGGCGAGTCGCTCGATGTTCTCGGTGGGATCTGAGCCCATAGAGAGGAGGCAGACTAGGGGAGTGCGGGCAGCGGAGTCGTGTCGGAGCATAGCCTCGAGATCGGTGATGACGGGCGCAACGAAGGCGGGACCGAGAAGGTGGCGGACAAAGTGGCGCGCCATTGGTAGACAGCGGTCGAGGCACCAGGCGCGCACCAACAGCAGCCGGCGGAAGATGTGGCCCCCTAGCGTCGTCTCGTACGCCCCGGGCAGAGGACACTCCTCGGGAGCGTCGCTGTCGAACCAGCGCTTCCAGGACTGCGGCAGATAGGAAAGATTTTTAACCAAGCAATGTTCCATCAAACTAACCAACCTCAACTCCTAACTATATCTATCTATATCGATACAGTTTTATAAGCATTGTTTTATAAGTCTTGCTCTGAAGCATACCTTTTCCTTGCGGGGAATATCCTTTAGAATGTTCCCGAACACTGGCAGTTTGCTAAGCTCAACGAGATTCAACCAGGTCATATCCTGAATCCACGGCCTCGGCTTCGGTTCCACAGTTTTCAGGTCGAGCGAAGCCCCACCTATTAAGTGCATAAACTGGGATAAATGTAATGCCAACATAAAAACTGAACCGGGTCCTTATTAACAGTAACCCACCTTTGATGAAGATCTGAAACTCTTCCTGCGTTATCACCTTCTCCTGCAGCGCGACTTTTAGAGCCATAAGGAGAGCAAAGGTGAACTTGTCCTTCTCATAGAGACCCCTCGAGATGTAGCGGAAGACATCGAGCATCAGGAAGTCGATGATATGATGAATCCTCTTCTGAGTGATGGGGGATTTCTCCGACTCGGCCATGGAGAGACTGAATCGCTCGAGGAACTGTCGCAACGATGTCTGGTACATGACGTTCACCATGGACATCTCGACGATGAGGAAGTAGAGGATGGAGCCTCTGGTAGCCACGGGGCGGTACTCCTCGCGGGCCGCATTGATTTTCACCTCTGTCTCGGCTGCCGTGGAGAGTTTGGAGCGAACCTCCTCAGCTGTCGCCTTGGTGACTCGAAGGACCTTAATAAGTGACTCATCCTCTACCAGACTGCCCTCCGTGGACGTCAAACGCAACAGGAGATTGTCCTCTAAACTCTTCATCTTCTGCTTGTTCGAGGTCACCTCCTCGAGAAGGCTCGTGCGTTCGGTTTCGAGTTCCTGGTTGGAGGTTTTACATAAGAGTTTGATAGGGCTTAAATGAACCTAACTACATACTTGCACTTCCTCTACTCATTCACCATACAACTCACCTTCTTTTCCGTCATTATAACCACTCGAAGGAGCTGGTCTTCCAGCCCCTTCTGAGTGACAGTGAAATCGACGATAGATGTGCGCGCGAACACCTCGGGGCTGTAGAGGGGGTTGGGCAGTTTGGTGGTGATGTAGAGCCGGAAGCCCTCCACGTCCACATCCACCTCCTTGTCGCCCACTCGCACCTTGTAGGAGGTGCCGATCCGCAAGAAATCGCGCTCCAGCACGCGATCCAGTGCTGGGTCGAGCTCTTCACCGACGTCGGCGATCAGTAGTGGACGACCTTGGGACAGGGCATCCTCCAGATGGCTTCGGAAGTACTTGTGGTTCAGCGAACTCACCTAGAGCCAATATTCCATCCATGAAGAGGTAGAACGGTTGCTGTAGCTACTCTCTGTTAAACTTTGCCACCCACAGACGGGTAACAACTGCGATCATGTAGACTTTGTTTTTAGACTTCCAGTGTAAAAAAATTGAGAGCCTTGACGTCATCACTAGCTCACACTCACTCACAGAGTAAAGTGTGCTAATGAGATGTCCCCTCACCTCACCTTACTACTTGCAAAGCTACCATTTTGCATTCTTCGTCGAAAAATTAGCATTGACCACCTTATTTGTTATTAGCTTCAAAAAATCGATAAATACTTATTTATGAAACAAGCGTGCATGGTATAGAGTGCAAAAATTATTTAAGCTCACCATGAGTTTCGAATCCGCCTCCTTGTTCGTGATCCATGACTTGCCCTGACCCTGTGGATCAATGAGCAGAGGGAAACGGCTGGCCATAGTCACAATCAGGCCATTCTGAACCGACAAGTCATCTCCAGGCAGTCCCTGAAGGTTCCACAAGCCCAGCATCGTATTGTCCGCCAGCATCCGCACAATATTCAAGTCCAGAGAACGCGGAATCTTGGTTCGTGACAGATCAGTGCGCCAGTGCTGATTGAGGAGATTCCTAAACTCCTGGTTGAACGGACCAGCGTAGGAAAGGAATGACGTGGCCACGAGAACATCTCCTACGAGATTCTCAATCATGGTTTGGAACTGCGCCTTGGCCTCTGTCCAGCGGACCTTTTCGCCAGAAAGACCCTCGATTAGAGTGGTGGCGTTGGCCATCTTGCGTTTGCAGGCCTCGGCATCATCGGCCAGTTTCTGCTTCTCGGCCATCGCCTTGTCATACTCGGCCTGGACACGGTCCAACTCCGCCTGTTTCTCGTCCAACTGGGCCTGAGCGTTACTCAATTCGGTGTTGGCTTGAGCCAGTCGAGTCTCTTGAATCATGAGGTTATTCTAAAAGGCGGAGACAAACTCATCCAAATCAAGAGACATTGTTTTAGGGAATGCGAATAAGCCGTGGTTTCCCCGGCGTTAAGAATATTCCTTTGTCCCATGGTATTTCGAAAGAATTAATCAAGAAAAGGTGCATACCTTCAAGGGAAGGACTTCCTTATTCACCGCGAAGAACGCAGCCATTGCTTTGGTCCAGGAGCACAATCCAGCCACATCGCCACAAACACGCTTGGCCTGCTCAAGATTAAAATCCTCCATCTCGAAGTAGGGCTCCATTAGGTCTACTATCTCGTCAGTTATGCTATCCTAAAAGCGGGAGAGACTCATGTTCGCTAAATAGGGCATACCTTTGGGAAATTGAGGAGGTTGGAGAGAAACGCCGTGTGCCCCATGAGTTTGAGGGCTTCGCCCCATGAGGGTTTCGGACAGGGCTTCTCTTGATCCGGCGTTACGGCATCCAGGGGTTTTCGGAAGAGGATCAGCACACAGTCCATTATTCGCATTATCAGATGCGGTGGCCGACCGAGCTTTCGAACTAAAGTAATATATCCCTCAGGACTCAACACTGCAGCTTTAAGTAGATTTAATGGGCAACTTTATTATTCATTAAAGGTTCGCAATCTCCATCGATCAATGAGATCCAGCTCAAGCAATTCAATTATGAAATTGCGCTGAGATAGTCATCTCACCTCTAACCAGGGACAAGTCCCTAAACATGTGCGTCAGGACTGACCCGTGGCAATGTGGGCAGGCTTGATGGTCTTGAGAGCCTCCTCAGCCTCCTCCAGCGCCGGCCTGGCGGCCTCCAGTCGCTCCTCCGCAACGCCTTTGTCCTTTCCTATAGCCTCGACCAGGGACTCTGCTCGATCCTTCACTGCCTGCACCTGCGTCTTCACCGCCTGTGCCGCCGCTGCCTGTTCCTCAACTTGGGCCAACACACGTTCCGCTCGCTGATTCGCCTCCGCGAGCTCCCGCTCCATGACAACGAGGCCCTGGGACAGCTCCCGCACCGCTTCTGAAGCTTCGAAGAGCTTCTCGAGGCCGGAGGTCATGCGGTCGGCCAGAGCGGAGATCTCGGTCCGTTTGGAGGTGTAAGTGGACTTGTAGGTGGTGAGGAAGGAGAGGTAGGACTTGGGAGTTACGTAGGTTTGTCGACGCATCCTCTGGAAGTAGTCGGTGCAGGCGGCAGAAACGCGCTCCTGTTGAGAGGGGGAAAATGTCGTGCTTTACATGGTGGAGAAAAGGTTCTATTGAAAGAATATTCGTGTCATTGTAGCAACCCGCAGACTTTTACGCCGGAGTAATTAAAGATCCAGAGACCATTTTCCTCATGATGTAGAACCCTCATAGGGACTTATTGAGATGCACGCCTGACCAATCCTGCTCCGCCTTTTATTGCCTCTATTCAGATCTAACTATTCCCTCTCCTATCGGTCCTCACAAGTTCTAGAGCTCCAAAGAATATTCGAGGAGAGCTAACATGGAATTTCCCCATAATGTCGACCAGCTGGTGTTTGATAAGAGCCGGATCCTCTCTGCAGGCGATGTCGAATCCTTCGAGGAAGTGCTGCGACACCGCCACAAGGGCCTCCTTTGGCCAGGGCTGGAACCAGTCCATGGTGCAGCCCGAGATGAGGCTTGTGAACCTCAGACTCCTTGTTCGGAAGCGCTGGCCAATGGGAGAGAAGCAGAGGGCGACATGGAGGTTGCGCGCCACACGGCTGGCGTAGAACTCCTGTAGGTTCTCATTGGTAGGCGCCAGCCGCGGCCACTCGCGCCTCATTGGTTGGGCAAGGTCATTGAGGATCTCGTCGATCTCGTCGCGCGCGAAGAGGCCGGCGACTTCACCGGAGGCCAGCATGTTGTTGAGGGGCTCGAGAAAGGCCTCCTCCTTCACCTCGTTGTCGGTGAGGATGAAGGTCACGCCCTTGTTCTCGTGACCGGCCAGGCGATAGAGCAGCTTCAGGTCGTCCAAGAGGTTGGACATGTTGTAGGATCTGCCAAAGAGAACGCCCCCAAAAATGTAAGCTTGTGGACTCAAGAAAATTTACTGAAGTTCCTTAGATGGGTTTCGGGCTGGACCAAAACTCCCTTAAAAGGAATCTTTTTAGGGTGAACAGACCTGGTCAAGGTGATCTGGAAGGCCTGGTAGCCAATGATGAAGGAGGCGAGTCGCGTGAGGGACTGCTTGCCCGATCCACCAACACCCACGAGGAGAGCATGCCCCCTCGGCAGCCGTAAAACGCGGCTGATCTTCACTAGGTGCGTCATCGCGTCCGTGAAGAAAACCAGATCCAGCTTCGCCCCACGTGTCGACTCATTGTACAAGGTCTAGGAAAACCAGAACCTGGCCGATTAGTCATCAGCGCTACCATCATCAAGATCCTCACCAGCAGCGCTAGCATCATTATCACCAACAACACCACTTAAATAAAAGTTGAATAAAATGAGGAACAATATTGGGTAAGGACCTGGTAAAAACATGGCTTCGGTTTAAAGACTTAAAATTAAAAGCTTCTCGCATGTTAGATGTTAATAAAAGCAGCGAAGGGCAAATAAGTTTCATTTTGCACGAAAAAGGGCATTCAAAATAATTTAAGTGCAATTATTGTTCTTCAAAACTGCATTCACAGAGAGCTCGAGAAACTCTACCCACCTGGAAATGCACCAGTCGGTTTGAAAGAGCCTCCAAGCTCTCAATCGGCTCGTAAATCTTCGGCGCCTCAAAGACAAAGTCATCGGGTTCATCCCCCGTGGCCTCTGGTGGGTCCCTCAGGAAGTCCACGAAGTAGGGCTCCTGGGAGAACAACTCCGCGGCAGCCTCCGTACCTCCTACTTCCTCTCCGATCCGCTTGAGTTCCTTTACGAACCACTGCTTCTCCTCGACGTCGATAAATCGATCCCCAATCACCCGAGACACCTCATGCCACCAGAGGGCTAGTAGGCGTTGTGCATTCGAGATGACCTCGGCTTCCGCCCGAAGAATGCCCTGCCAGATGCGCGAGACGTCGCGGAGATCGAAGACGTAATGGAACTTTGCTGGCGTGGGGAGCATCTTAGCCTTGACGTGTTGCCATAGGAGACGCGTGGCTGGCACGAGGGCCTTGGCCAGCTCACAAACCTCGGCGGAGAATCTGCGCTCCACACAGAAGTGGCCCTTGGCAAGGCAACTGAAGATGCGGTCCATCGAGGTGTTGCTGGGCAGAGTGCAGTTGAAAACGGAGAACTGGCGCTTGAGACGCTGGGGAATGTCGTTGCGGCCGCCGCCGGGGTGAATCATTGCGGCAATCATCTACAGAATGTTAGAAGTATATGTTACGACTTACTATTGTTTGATAATCGATTTGAATTTATGGCTCCATTGAGGAATTTAGTGGAAACTATTAGTGTCTTGTGCCTTCAATACCTATCTACCTATTTAATAAATTCGGCCTTGTAACATTAGTATCCCCAATGAACGTAATAAAACTAGTACTGCAATCGCGTCCCAACTAACCTGAACGTCAACAATGTTCGTAAAGTCCCCGGGTTTCTCCAGGTTGTAGAAGCCCTTCATCTCCATCATCTGCCGCGTGATCTCATTGGTTATCTGGTCGCCCCACTCATTGATGACAGGCATGTTGATATCGTCGATGAAGATGGTCAGTTTCTTACCCGCCGGCGGACCGAATGTCGAGCCGACACGCTTTTCCACGAAACTCTCCACCGTCCGTTGGAACATGTTCGGTGTCGTGGCGTAGGAGAAGTTGACAGTCTTCACCAGGCTCGTTTCAGGATCTCTTCGGCTGCAGTAGCCCTTCACCATCACGGTCTTGGCACTGCCCTATAAATTTTATTGAGAAATTAAGGGAAAGAGTAATAGCTGTAATGTCCCCTGTTACCTGTACACCAATCAGCAAAACCGGTTTCGCTTGCTTGGCAATGGTCTGAATGAGGAACTCAGTTCTCGTGTTATCCACATTAGGAACGAGGATCTTCGTATAGTCCGGGGTGGAGTCATGTGGGTATACATAGTCCGCTACCCTCCTGCTCCAGTGCTGCCATTGGCCATTCGAGTCCACCAAGAACTCGAACATGGTCTGCGAGGGATCATCTTTGGGGATCTCGGGCAGTGAGAGGTCGCTGTAGCCAGCTCGAAGAAACTGCTCCAGCCTGCTCCGATCATCCAGCTCTAGAGGAGCACCCAGCGACCACATCGAAGCAAAGACAACGAGCTTCGAAAGATGATCGTCCGACAACTCCTTCTCATCCAGGTCCTGAAGCTGGCCCTCTAGTAGGTCGATAACTTGTTTGATGTAGTTACACTGCAAAAGCTGCATAAAAAGACTGGTTACTAGTGACTGTGCAAATAAATGAGGTAGACGAATGGAGAGGGAAACCAACCTCCATTTTGGCGCTCAGGTTCTCGTTCACGTGACGATAGGCCTCGTCGAAGAACTTCTCGAGGACACGCATCACAACTTCCTTAGTCTTCGGCAACTTCTTCAAGAGCCAGGCTAGAAAGAAAATGGGGTTGAGCGTTTAGATGCCCTTGCCATCTGAATGCTGTTTTTGCCCTAGGGAATTGGGTTATAAGAATGGATTCTTCTAATTCAGTAAGCAGGCTCGGTACAAAGCGACTTTTACAATATCATCCAAAACATGATCCTCAAGTAGGTTCTAGGATATAATTATAAAAAGCCAAGAGATTAACCATGTCACTACCTTGAATGATGGGTTTCCAGTCCAGTATGGAGCTGGACATGTAGATCATGCCGTTTCGCGACACTGTTGCCGGCGACGCATTGTCGATATTGTGGACCTCAAAGACAATCTTCGCATTCGGGGCCATCGGGATTCGATCGCCATTCGCCAGTGTCAACGTCTTGTTGTCATCGAGGACAGAGTTGAGATTCTCGATCCAGATCGCGTCCACCGGCCCATCCAACACGATCCAACAGTGCTCCGACTTCTTGAAACGCGTGGTTCGACGCCAGAGGGTGGAAAAGATGCCGTCGGTCCAGTCGTTGGTAGCGACGTCCAGCCGCCCGAACATCTGCGGCGCCGTGATGGCCTTGGGGTTCATGCGCATCTCGCGGTAAAGGCAACCCGACTCTGCTGTCATGGAAGCCAGCAGGGTAGTGATACAACAAGTCTTGCCGGAACCGGAGGGACCCAGTGCCATGAAGCCGTGGCGGACGCGTTGAGTTTCATACATCTGGATGAGCTTCAGGACCCAGGGAGGGTGGAACACCAGACCCTGCTCTTCCACCTACCAAAACGAAATACTTTAGCCCATTCCTCAGCTAAAACTCCCTCACCGACGCCACCATCAGTACCCAAATGAATACAAAGAAATTAGGAATGAGGGTATCTTGCCTGCTTCCGAATGGCAGCCTCGACTTCCGGGTAGGTCTGCTTGTCCAGCCGGAGACCGGGGAAGAGATCATCGACGAGGGAGACGAAGAGCGGCTCGTCTGCATCCACGAGCTTCGAGACATTCATGTCGCGGAGCACTCGCATCACGCACACCGTCTCCGGCTGGTCGTGGTGAGCTCTCTTGGCCGCCCCCAGAGTACGAAGCACTGATAGGATGTTGCGGAGACCGAAGTCGTAGTGCACCTAGGGAAGCCATCAGATTCAGTTCAGCCTTGACTTTAGCACATATTCTGTCTGACGGGGACATTGTGTCACTGGAATCCCCCATTTGACGCATCATGGAAGTACGAAATACCCTGTAGTGTCATGATGAGTATTGGCATGGGCCATCAGTGCACAATGATTCTTTGAACACTGTGAAAACAACGAGTCACCATAAGCAGGTACTACGAAGTTGTAATGGCTGGAATTCGGTAACAGAACATAAAATCTGATGTTGGGGACTTCGTTAGAGCCTTACCTGTTTGGAGAGCTGTTCCTCGCAGAGCTTGTAGAGCGTGTAGAACTTGGCGGCCAACTCAATGTTCTTCAAGAAGCCGCAGGCGGCCAGCTTGACCCGGATGATGATCTGCCTGTCCGGTACCATCATTGAGACTGTGCGGAAGTTGATCTTCAGGTTCTCCGGCAGTTCCTGTCGGCCTGCGTAGCCTGGATTCTACAATTAGGCGACATAATTAAGCACGATGCCTCCTGCATCATGGGTGAAAGGCAGGGCTACGCACGCGAGTAACTTTCATTTATCTAAAGAGTACGATCAAACTTGTAGTGGAAAGTCCAGGGCCTTTACGTCAGCTATGCAAACGCAACAAACTAGGCAATAGTAGACAGCTCCCTGGGCTAACACAAAGCCGCGCCAATCCATCAGTCATTTTAACAGAGCTATTTTTCCTCATTTTCCGCATTTTCCTTCCAGCTATGGAAAGTTCACCACCCTGACTGGCGTCGATATTCAGCTGACTTTCAGCATTGGTTCTGGTCGTTGATTCTCCCTCACACTTTCCTATGGCTACCACTTAGTTTCTTCATCGTTCCACGGTTAAGACACGGGCGAAGCACACGTAGAATGCCTTCTAATATCCAACAACACCTCATCTGGGTCTACGATTACCATTTGGACGACTATGTTCATTTTCCTATGGTTGTTCAAGAACTGTGGTTTCCGGAAAAGGAATGCCGCCGTCTTTCAAGGTGACAATGCAGCAAAAATCGATACAGCTGAAATTGTAAAAGAATGGCACGAGTAACATTCTAATGAAGTTGAGCATCTCATCTGACTACCAGTCTCAGACCTCTACCTCAGTGTTGAGGAGCATTCGTGGACGTCGAATTTAGAGATTCAATTAAGAAATCCTTTTCCGCCGACGCCGCCATCGTCTCTAAAAGAACTGGAGGGTGTTTTACCTTAGGTACCAACAATTCACATTTGATGTGAATCAAACCCTCGGGGAATTGAGGCTGTAATTGGATCTACAGCATAGTTAAATATACTTTGATTTTTTGAAGTGTTAGCATTATTTTGTCTATCCCCTTAATCTGATCTGAAACATACTCTGATGTGCTCGTCTTCTCCTTCCCCACTCTGGATAGATCGACAACCAATCGGCACTTTAACCCTCCTCAGCTCACCATGGTGAGGAAGATCCCGAACTCAGGGTTCATATCGACCACGTCGCCGTCACTGAAGACAAACTGTGGCTTGTGTTCCTTCTTGCAGGAGAGCACAATAGCGATCTGTTGCGCTGCGACGGAGAGAACGGGCAGTTCGATGCGGTTGAACTCGTCGAAGCAGCCCCAGGCGCCGGACTGGGCAAGGCCCTTGTAGATGCGACCTAGACCGCGGTAGTCCATCTGGTCGGAGCAGTTGAAGACCACCACGTACTTGCCCAAGCACCGCCCCATGTCCTTCACCGTCTCCGTTTTCCCCGTCCCTGCTGGGCCGGCTGGTGCTCCACCCATCGACATGCCAAGGGCCTGTGCCAGTGTGATGTAGCACCTGGGTTGGCAAGACCCCCAAACTCGCAATTAGGACATCTTTCAATGGTCAATTCGTAACAATTAAGCACTTTAATCAACTCATTCTTTACACAGCAAACTTTAAAGTTTTATCTCTTCATTCCCTTGAAGGTCTTACCGATCGGTGAGAGGCGTGATAACGAGCCGATCAGTGCAAGCGAGGAACTCATTCTGGTAGACGAAGTCCACGTCTGTGATGCTCACCACAAACTGCTCACGTTCGACGTTGTAATACGAGCGAGATTGCTTGAGCCACTCAAAGTCCCGTGGCGATCTGATCCTCGTCTTCACCTAAAATTTAAAAAATACTTAAACTGCTTAAAGAGGCTGGAATCGTTTTCCAGCGATTAAAAATATTTTTAAATTGATTGACGAATCTGGAATTTTTGTTGGATCGTACAAATTTATGGCTGCTATTCGGCTACTTAACTCATTAAATGTCATTAAAGGAGATGCTTACAAATTGAACCCACCAAGTTGTCAAAAATGTCCTTCTGGTGGACATGGATGGTGATGAGGGTCTCGTACTTGGTCCTCTGTAGGGAGGTGAGGTCGCGAGTGGTGACCTCTATGAGTTGATTGAGAATCTTGAGGAATCGCGATGCGGCATTGCGCATGGCACTCGGGTCGACACGAGCACAGCTCAGTGCATCTTCAGCATCGCGTGTCCACAGTAACTGGAGACCAAGTAGACCCACTTGTGCCACGAAGGAGTCCTCAAAACGCAGCAGATCGAAGTGATCCTCGTCTCGTAGAACGTCGTAGGCTTCTCGAATCACTTGGCGAAGTGACTGTTGTGACATCTTTAGCAGGTCACCAAGCCACACCTCTACGTGACCCTACGGAAAACCGAGGTGACAATACGATGACGCTATAGATGCAAGAGTGTCGAACAGGTGCTCTGTAAATGCTATGGTTGTCCGCTTCGAATCGAATCACTTATAAATATGGACAGAACAGAAGGTGGCTTAGACTAAACAACCATTCCATCAGTTCGCAAACTGTTGAGACCACTTTAATTGAGTGGTACACACACCTGAGCAAGTACAGGAACATCAAGTTCGATGGACTCAGTTGCCGAGTTGATGGCATTGATGCGGTTATAAACCGTCTCATCAAAAGTGACCGTCTGGACACTGTCGAAGATGGAGAGGAGATGCGCCTGGATGGAGTGGGGATCGGATGCCTGGCCAAGGACCTCTAGCAGCGCCGGGTCGGAGACGAAGAAGAAACGCGGGAAGACGCGTCGCTTGGCCTCCAGGTAGCCCGTCAGGGACTTCTGGCAGACCTCCAGTTGTTCCAGTAGGTGCGGCAGCCCCTGTCCCAGTGTCTCGTCCGCCGTGCAGCAAGAGACAATGTTCGGCGTCTCGTGGGCACGCTGCACCACGCGTTGCCAGGCCTTGTCGATGCTTGTGAAGCGTTTAGCCTCCTAAACAAGAGCCAAAGAGAGGTAAGAAATCGCTACTGAGCTTGAGACAAGGAGGTCTATTTTCGAGCACTCTATGATCACAGTGGAGAACAAGGGATCCAGTTCTATCAGAGAGTCTTCTAGGAGAGCTATGGCTTCCACTGCTGAGCTTCGTAGATGCTTTTGAAGCGCTTTGCCTCCCTAATACTTGGCTTCAAAGGTTCGTCAACCCAAATCGTACCTGAGGTAACTGTTTGGCGATGTCACCACCAACGAAGACGGCCTCGAGGTAGACCCAGAGGTTCTGCACCTGGAAGAGGTTCTCGATGATCTCGTTCGTCGTCGTGAGCTTGTGAACCCACTCCTGAATGCGCGGTTTGAACGGCGTGTTGTAGCGGTTGGAGAGGAGGGAGCCCAGAGCCATTAGCGAGTCCTCAAGCAGAGCTATCGCCTCCGTTGCCACATCGCCCTTGAACAACAACTCCCCGCGGTTCTTAAACACCGAGAACTGGAAGTCCTGAGCCGTCCAGTCGTTGATTATCGACTTCAACTTGGCCTCGATGTCTCGTTCCTTCACTGCTCCCGTGCAGATATCCTGTAGCAGACAAGTAAATCACCCAGTAATTAACCATTCCAGCACCCCGTGATATTCCCTTCACCTTGTGGCTGGCGTCTTTCCCCTTTACGACTCTGCCATTGTCTGCAACACTTAAAATTTCGATAAGAGAACTGTTTATCTATAATTTCGAGTCTCATATTTATCGAAAAAGGTAAAAACAGTGACTAGAATGAAGATGACAGTTTTCAAATCGAGATGTGAAATTTGCTTCAATTCACTTCTCTAAGAGTAGGGTTTAATCAAGTAAATGCTGATTTATTGCCCTGATTTACCACATATTATGAAACACCCTTTAAATTTCGTTCAACTCATGGGAAAACCGGATTAATTAAGAGTATACCTCAATATCCTCCTTGTGTTCGAGCAGAGGAACCTCCATGAGATTCTTGAGGAGGAAGTCCTCAGCGTACACGTCGAGTTCCCTTCCCACGACCGCTTCGATGCGTTTCCAGTGGCGAGGCAGCATAGACTTGCTCGCCATCATTTCCAGCAGTGGACAGGTCTCGTTGAAGTCGTCAATTGTCTTCCGCAATGCTTCATACGCCGGCCATTCCTTCAGGCCCTTTGGCAGACGACGGCACCTGAAGTTGAGAGGTTTTGTACAAAACAGTTAGCTTCGTAAATGAGGTTTTAAGACGTCGGGGTACTCTAGAAACTCTAGTAAGCCCTGGTTTTCGGTGTCCAAACTAACGCTAAAATTGATGGATTCGTCTTCACGGGGTTCTCATAGGGTGTATCTAAATAAATTCTATTCTGAGCATTTCAACAACTTAGCTTTAGGCTAGTGGAATTGCAATAACTCTATCCATGGAGACGTTAAATCAGTAAGATCACAAGTTTTTGAGTTCACAGAATGCTAGTAATTTAAAGGTGGACACACAAGACAGAAACCTTAGACGACTTTTCCCTTTCTTCCACTTTTAGAATAATCTCCCAGCGCTAAACGGTCCAATAAAAGCACTACTACTATCAATTCTTGTGTATTAATACAAAATAATATTTACTACCTTGACTGGAAATCCACCAGCTGCTGATTAATTGCTTCGATGTCGATTTCAGTCCATGGCGTGTTGTAATACCCACCCACCGTGTCCAACACCGCATTGTAGAGCTGATACAGTTTCTGCAGCAGAGCCAACTCCTTGCGCATCTTCTGCAAGTCGGGATATTCACGAACCGGTAGTCCAAATAGTCGCTCTCCGTCGGAATACGTCTCATAGTTGGCCCACAAGTCGTCAAAACGGGCTTGAAACAGGGCCAGTCTGTCTGATGCCTCACGAGGTTCGATGCCTTGCTCCATTGGGCCCCTGTAATCGATTAAATCGATAATCAATATTATTTTAGAAACCTATGAGTAAAGGAAATGAGTTATTTACCTTTCCTGATAGTCTGCTATCAACTGAGCATTGTCCTTTTCAAACTGCTCAACACCATCACCTAACTCTGCCCTAAACTTCGGTTGAATCTCTAGGAGGCTATTGGTGGAAGCAATGCATTGATTTTTCAGTTTTTGAAGAGTGTAAGCAAGAGTCTCAGCACGTTCGGCGTTTCCATCACTAAAGTGGATATCATAGCTGCCCAGAAGAGCGTAGACCTCGCTCATTGGTTCGATGGTGAACATTTGAAGGTCGACTTCTGTTTGGCGGAACTCCTCCAGTGCGGCCATTTGGGCTCGGACATCGTCCAGGTCTCTCACGGGACGCTGAAGACGCTTCAGCAGATCGTCCATCTTCTCAAAGACACTCGTCATTTCCTCACCACAGCGCGAATTCAGAGCACTCCCGATGGCTAAACGCCAAGTTTGGCACTCATAAATTAGGCCGTCTTTGAGGGAACTTGTTGACAAAATAAGCGGGCCGATTCTGTAGGTCTCTGGGAGTTCTGATGCGGCATCTTCGAATTTCTTTCAATGCAAAAAAATATTTTACAAACTGCACCCAGATAAATTATTAATTTATTAAAATCCAGACCTTATATCGGAGAAACTCCTCACTTATTTCGGAGATTGTCGGTTTTCTGTTGATAAATTCCTTGGCCCAGTTTTCAGGGTCCTGAAAAGTGTACAACTTGTAGAAGTGGAAAATTAATCAATAAATCGATTTTCACTCACAGCAGTCCTCCACAGATCCGAAAATTGCGATGAGAGTTCACCGGATAATCGATTTATATTCCCGGAATGGTAGGTGATGGAGCCGTTGAGGTCAGCTACCAGTTTCACGATATTCTTATTCTCCAGCACGATTTTTCGCAATGGTAGCAGAAGGCACGAAGGGAGGGATTGGAAGGATATGGATGACGAATCCTGACTGCTGCTCAGGTTGTAATTGGCGTGAATGGTTAGGGACTTCTACAAAAAGCTGACGGAATTATAAACGTTCTTACCTTGAACAGCTCTTGACAAAACTTGACATGCTCCCAGGGTTGAATGGCGTCGGTGACTCGGATGATCTGATTGAGGGCTTTACTCAAGCCCGTTTGAAGGTCACTGAGTGACGGGTTACAGAGGATGTTGGGCAGTTCCAGAGTTAGCTCCAAAGCAAAGAAGGGCTCAAGTGTTTCTGAGGAGATTGGATCTGTGCTTGTAGAAGCTGGTGTCATATCATTTTGAATGCGCGATCGAAGGTCTTCCAGTATTCCCAGCAAACCTAAAAGACAAATACATCAAGCACACCCGTCCGAAAAATCATTCGAATGGCCCTAAAAGGATGCCGTTTCCGGTAGATTATGTTCAAATGATGTTGACAATAACCAGGCAACTTCTGGTTAGTACTTTGTGGAGTAATCTGCTTACAAGATATAATCGCATCGATATTTTGCTGGCTGAATCGATTGAGAAGATCGAAGAACTGACAGTTGAGACAGGCGGTGCATCGATGTCCCTTTTTGTTAGGTGTCATGCACTCGAAATGCTTTGCCTTCGAGACCATCTTCGAGTGCTCCTCGTCGAGGTTTTCCAGCAGAAATTCAACCAAGTCATTGGCCGCTGTCTCAAGTATCTGGCTCTTCCTGAAATGGACAATGTGGTAGCGGTATTTCAGTGGTAGACACGAGACGTGCAATGAGGCTCAGCGGGTTACTAACCTGAGCCTAAAACACACCTTTGTAGTCTTGTCGGTAGAGTTATGCTTCCTCAAAAGCCTTTTGTATATGCTTCTCGGCAGTTTGATACCTATGAGGTTCTACATTTAGTTTAATTAAAGCTAATCTAAAAGGGGACTGAGCCGTCACATTGTTTCAACCATGCTCAGTTGGAATTTCGGATTGTAAAGTAATTAAAATAACTAGAATAAGTAATTTATTTACTTAATATATAATGTTTATTAATGAAAAGATCATCATACCAGGTTCAGTAGGAGATCGTTAGAGGAGTTTTTAAATTATTTAATGAACTCTCTTTATTTTATTACTTAATTATTTGTTTAAGTTGGAATTATATTATTTATTTTTATCAAAATTACTTATAAATGAAAGTGGCTATTCGACAACTTACGTGTTCAATTCTGCACTCAGAGAAGGGAGAACGCGTGAGATCTCTTGTGAGAAGCCCTTGATGGAAAGAGCCGAGTAGGCGTCGATATCCCAGGCCGACAGGGTTGCCATTTCCTTCTGCAGAGTCCCGATTCGACAGTCAAGAATGTCCTTCGTGTGCTTCAGTGTGTACTCAAATTTGTTGATGGCCACCCGGATATTTTCAATGACTAAAATAAATAAAAAAGAATGCGACGGTATTTGTCATAAAGTACAGAATGTTTGAAGTAAATTTGGGAAGTAATGATGGTCTTTTTTCCAAAAGATGTTGAGTGTATTCACTAACAGTACGCCTCCAGATGAAGTTTACACTCTCCTACGTCGCTCATACAGTTAATGACAGAGGACAATGAATAATGCTTGAAACTCAACACCTGATTCATCATGATGAGTCAAGCCCACCGTCAGAATATGGACGAGATTATTTCTATAACTCTTCGATGCTCCTCCATGAACGCTGTGATAACAGCGAAATGGCGGAATGAACTGGAGGATACGAGTCAGACGTCTAGGAGAACGAAGCAATACGAAGGATTTCCTCCCAGATCTTCAGAAAAATGCTGTAGGTTGAACCTGGCAGCTTTGTATCGCAATTTGAGTGTTTCAGCCCCTAAAAATTTAGCTAACAACAATTAATAGATTCATCCGCTGCTGCTAATACGAGCGTGGCAGATAGAAACCTCCCTGCTGCATTTCAGGGAAAATCCGAAATGGTTTTCGGTTTCCGGACATCAATTTTAAAGCTCAAGTAGAGTTAGAAACTTTTGTAGCTGAACCCGTTTTACAAAGGCGTTTGTGGTTGTAGAAATAACCCATCGTTTATGGTATTTACTCCTACGTTAGAAAATCGGTTTCTAATTCCCTAAGCCTTCGGATAAGCACTAATTTTACATTTTACTTCTAAGGCTGGTGCGCGCAAGTACAAGATACAAAATAGAAACTTACAGTCATCGAACTGAGCAGAATTCCATGTGATATCGACGACTCCCGGGTAGAGAACCTTCGCCACTGCTTTTAGGTACGGCTGAAATACTGGCACCATGAACGCTGCGATATCCTTTTGCAATCTTTCAAATCGTGATATCTGCTCCTTTAGTCTGATAAGAAAAAATTATTTTGAAATGTTATCACATTATACTGAGCAAAATGTGTGCTTTGAAGAGATTTATTTATTGTATTTAAAAAGATTAAAATGTCAGTTATTTAATCAATTTGATGATTTATTATAGCATTCCAAATTGTTTAAGTTCTTCAATAGGAAATGACATCTTACGGAATATAATATGTTCTCGTCCAAAGGGAGATATCGCTCATTGACTACTTACTTACTTAATTAATGCTATGCTTATCGGAATACTACAAAACATAATTTGCTTTTAGAGAGATGAGACATTATCGTAATTATGTTTCTATGAATATAAAGCATTAAAGTACTCCGCTGAAGTCTGTTCTAACATAGCATCTTCAGCAGAAGATACATACATATATACATTTGAGCTTGAAGAAGCTCAGTCAATGGTCTAAAAACCAATTGACTTACTGACTAATATGGCTTTTGAGTGCCTTCTCCTGGACGATGAGTTCTAAAGCGCCATCGGGGAATTTGAGGCCAAGTTTAAGGAGACTCTTGGCTTCCTGAATGATTGATAGGGCTGTGGAGAGCGGATTGACGGTGAAAGGGCCGCCTTCGGTCTCTTGGACCAGCAGAGGGGACTCAAGGCACTCGCTGGTGGCCGCTTCAACACCCTTGCGCCACTTGTGATAGTTCACTGCCTCGTATTTCACCAAAGTCGTGGCAAGCTGGTTGAAGCGTTTAACTTGCTTCTGACCCTCTGGAGTCTTGAGCACAAATATAATAATCATTGAAAAGGAAGATCAAACTTTGTATTTTTCTATTAGCAACTTACTTTAATAACTTTGCCTTCTTACATTAACTCCATTCTGTTAGTCAACACGGCATCTAAGGTTTCTTTTAAGTAAAATTTAGTGTTGATTTCGTAATTAAACTGTTTTATCTCGTAATTACATCAATTATTTTCTGACTACCTTTGACTATAATTAATTTACCTTTCGTCATTATCTGTATAATATATACCGCTGTTTAAGTCGCCACTATGACGCCCTGCACTGCGTCGAATAAATTTCGGAGTTACCACGCGTCCCGTCTCTTGAGGCCGTTATCTAACGTGACGTTTATCAATCAGACTATTTTAAATAGTTCAGCACTTTCGTATTTTACATTAAGCTGCCAAATTAGTGATTGAAAAGCGCCAAGATCCAGCATTATTATTAATTTCTAGCATCTACCTTAATGGCGGAAGGGCATCGTGCTTGAATTTCCTCCAAGGGTTCTCTTATTCGTTGGAGTAAAGCCCTGGCCCATCGGATACGACCGGCGATGGGGGTCATGCCTCTTTCCAGAGGCGGAGACCGCTTCTCCTCCTCGTAGACGTCTCGAATGCGCTCCAACTGGCCTCCGTAGGTCTTCAGAATCTGCAGGTAGCGGGGCGTGAGGTCCAGCCCCGGGTCGCGGACTCTTGTCTCCCATGCCTCGACGAATTTCAGCAGCTGGAGAGCCTAGATACCCCCCAAAATACGGCTCAAACAGGAGAAGGAAATCCGCTTTCTCATATAATACATCTTCAAGCAGATCCATTTACTGATCCCCTTTTTCATTTAATGAATTCGCTATTGTGTTTGCTAGAATTGTTCTTCTATTTCGCTGAAGATACTCTGGAGTCGACGTGATCCCAATTTATGACTCATAAACTGCTGGAATCAGCGACGTCTATTCATCGTCACCCAGCCCACAAGCAGAACGATCAATCTGGTTCTAATAGCGATGAGTTTTATGGAAGTATAAATGGATGTTATCAACTTACGGGAAGGCGCCGGGATAGCCACTTATCGAGTAACGTGTTGATCTGAGCTAGAAGGGTCTTCCTTTGCTCCTGAAAGGCTTCTAGATCGCTGCAAAACTGAAAAAGTTTATTTTTGGCTAGTGAGTCATCACTTGAGTGTCTATAAAAGGATCAGTTCGCATACAAACATCTGTTAGTTGCCATAAATGGATCTCGTAGTGCCGCATAAACAAACAGTAGCTATCTGAGATTATATGCCCATGTGAGAGTCTATACATGGTCAGTTGTCTCTAATTTCATGACGAAAGTGTTCCATAATACACCTTCATCTCAGATTAATTAAAGGGAATGGTTTTAAATGTTTTCCAGAATTCGTAAGTAGAAATAAATAACTTTTGTAAACAATACACTGTTTGTGTACCTTGTTTTAGTTTATAACCAAGAGTTAGACACAAGCATGTATATTGTTCGGACCCTCTACAAGAGAAGTCAGTTTTTCGATTATGATTACTATTAAAATATTAAAATAGCATTTTATTTATTTATCTTCCGTTAGTATCTGTGCAATATGTACAGTTGTTTAAGTCGGTACTATGAAGCCAATGAACCAATCACAAATCGCCTAGTCACAATTTGTGGCGTCACAATAATCAGTGCACACAGTGACAATCAGGTTCGAATCCTTGCTTGCTCGCCAGTTAAAGTGATTGTCACTTTAAATAATAACACCAACAATATATTTCAGATAATCGAAAACCGAATGTGGGAGTAAAAGCTTGTATTATGAGAAAGAACTAGCACCCTATGGAGGACGTCTTGCTTGCATGCCGTCGTACGAAGCTGTGTACACTAATTATCGTGACAGGGCACAAATTGTGACTAAGCAATTTGTGACTAGTTCGTGTCGTTAGCATCCTTGTCCTTGAAATCAGTATCCACATCAACACAGCGCATAAACACTACAGCACTTCGCCGAATAAACTTTGGAGTTACCAAGCGTCCCGTGTCCTGTGGACCTTATCTAACGTAACATTTACTAATCAGACTCTTTAGGTAGTATAGCACCTCGTACTTTATACCAATAATTTAATTAATGTTTATCAATTAATAAAAACCCAAATTGGGAGCATCATAGGCTTTCAAAAAAGGTGGGACATTACTAACTCTAGAAAAAGACTAAAGTCTGCAGGTAGATTCAGCGACTCAGAGATGGAAGAGGAAGGTGAGGAATCCCAAAATACGGCACAATATCAAGGCTACTCTTCAAAATTTAATTGAAAAATACTCACAGCCTATAACTGTTAATCAGAGAGCTACGTCCAAAGACAATTCCTCGTCTGGGTGAGTGGTTTTAATTCTTCATTAGCTGAATCCAGAACCGAGCAAGCTAAAGGAAGATGAGTAGGACCCAAAAGTGCTGCGGCCTGATGAAAAATGTTTCGAAGTTGTCTCATGACAATAATGAACAGAATGAATCAGATTAAAAATAATTCTTGTACTTTTAGCTGTTAGTATGAACCTGATTTTGTTTAAAATAGCCAAAACAGCAACTTCCACCACTACCTGTTTGTTTCTAGGGTCGGTTGGGTCACCGGTCCAGCGTTGAATGGAGTCGAGCATTGCCTGATATGAGGCCCGCACCTCCACTGTGTCTTCAGATCGAAGTGTCTGAACCGGCCGCAAGTTCTCCACAGTGATCAGCAGATTCCCAATATCAGACAGCCGACGGCAGAATGCATCCAGCTTGCCGAATATCTTGTTCTCGCTTAAATACAGAAAAGGAAAGACGTTCGTTATAATTTCCATGAACCAGAAAGACCGATTCCTCAATGGCACCACTCCCAAAATGTTATAACTACTCTTCTGCGGCTTATTCACTTCTTTGATTGTGTTTTATAAGTTTATCTTAGTAAATTCTTGTAAATACAAAATCAAATAATGCTTCCGAGTTCCCCGATTCCTGGTCTTTTCTAAATATGTCATTCTTGACAGTTAATACTCACTAGAATGTCTATTATGTAAGTGAGGATCGAATTATCCAATTATATACAGTCAGTAACAACTGGGAGACACGTAGTTCGAGCAGCTATAAGATGTCTTTCGCTATACAAATTTTGGTCAACCCAATTCACTGGTCAACCAAAAAATTAGGGATCTATTAAGGGCTCACCTGCAATACATTTGTCTTCCCTGTGGATTGGCAGCCAGGCTCATCTTAATCATTTGGAAGTTCTTTCGGTAACAGCTGTAGAGATCCAAACACTCCTGGATTCTCAGGTGGACCTCCTCACTAAAACAGGACTAAGGAAGTCCCATGACCTGACACCGAATATTTTCCCATTCCAAGGCTGAGCCGGTGATTAGAATTGAGGGATTTGTCCCGAACACCCTGCATATAAATTAGGCACGAACCTCGGCAAGTTCCAGATCTTCTCCACTCCAGAGTAGAGGAATTGTCTGCAGGAGCCGACTAGTTGGTTAGTCACTTTCACGAATAGCGAGGTGATTCGCTCCGTGGTGTTGTAGTACTCTGAAACCTCGAATATAACCTTGATGGAGTTGACCAGTGCTGGCAACACGTCCAGGAGCTTTTTCTAGAAGAAAAGTGGAGTTTTCGGGAGAAAGTGGACTTACTGGGGTGTTACGGGAGACGGAGCCAAAGTACTTCGCGAAACTGGTGAGAAATTGGACATTGCTTTTCGCTTCAATGGTGTAATCCGTTATCTGCTTGCTCTGGAAGTTAAAATGAAGAATTTCTACCTAAGTATTCTTATATCAATCAGAATATATTGTTTCAAAATTGTATTATTTCTACCTATTTTGAGCTGGAACCCGCTCTTATCTTTTTGCATTTCGAAATTTGCAAAAAACGTAAAGCATTCTACCCATTCTGATAGTGAATGCTCACAATTTATAATGATTTTCAAAAATAAATAGCCAAAATTCACTAATAACGACTGAAGCTTTCCATCAAAGTTACATGTAAATTTTCCAGGATTGGCTTACTTTATTAGACAGATATTTATCAATTATGACGTTAAATCTAAAATTGTTAATAAATATGCTATTGATTTTGCTGTTTTAGCCTTTACTGAAGGCCAATTTTGTATTTATTTAAAAAATTAATATTTATTTTATTATTATATGTATTTGGAATAATAATAGTACTATAATTTATATATATTATATTTTAATGAAAAATATAGTTAAATCTACATTTATTATATTTTATTGTAGGCTTTAACAACGTACTAAATTGTTCCACGTATTAAGAGATGGGGATTTCCAGTTTTCGAGAACCTTTGTTATCGTCGCAACTTCTTGGCAAGACATTCGCTCTTTTAATCTAAAATTGCATTAACAAACACATTTTTTTTACCTTTTATTTTGTTATACCTCCAGAAAATTATTAATCTAATTTTAATAATTTTCTGATTATCCTGAACTATAATTCATTTAACTTTTGCTATCTGTATAATATGTACAGTTGTTTGAGTCGTTACTATGACGCCTAGCACTTCGATGAATAAACTTGGAGTTACCACGCGTCCCTTCTCTTGCGGCCGTGATCTATCGTAACATTTACTAATCAGACCACTTTAGGTAGCATAGTACCTCCGAACCCTACATTATACTTCATCGTATTTGGTCTAAAATTTAATTTTTACGACGTAAAACTTTATTAGTCTTTCATGTTTACTTTGGAAAGTTCTGGGTACAATCGAACTCTTTAACAAAGTCGCGGTAGGCAATGGAGGCCCTCTGTGATTTGCAGATTGATCCAAAGTAATCTGGTTAATTCCTATCTCACACTCAGCGTCACGTGAGCTATGCAGACGCTACTGGACTGCTCCCGATAAGCTTTCTTGTACGAGTCCTTTGTTCTCACACCACATAAATATGGGTCAAGTATTCTGGACTCCAGGGGAACGAACGGGAACAAGCCTTAGAAGCCTAGATGTCAATAGACCCGTGCTCTTCCAACTGGTCTTGTGTTCAGCCAATCCAAATGTGAGAAATCGATTCCTCCAAACATGCCTTGTGACTGATAAAGCAGGTATTCGGCACCGTAGTACACTCTCGACCTGTTTCGTCAGAGGGTAACTCCGGTAGATACCGACCCTCTACCAGGATCTACTAGTATGCGGCGCCAGACAAATTTAGTGTGCTCTTTATTTCAGTAATTTGATTTCTATTTTAAGGCCGGCATCATTGTTCATTCCCTAAGTTATCGCGATTTGTGGATTTAAATTTGAGTGTAAAGAAAGAACAAGAACCTCTCCAGAGTGCTCCATCTGGCACGCCAGTAGTCGAGTTCGTCCGAAGGACCGGCATCGTCTGTCTCCTTGATGATGAGATTCAGCTTATTCACTACCAGTTGGACCTGCTTGTTCCAGGACCAGAGCACCGCGTTCAAACTCTGGACCATCTCCTTAGTAACACCTAAGTGAAATGTCACAAGGAGATCGAGAAAGCCAGTTATAGGATGACTCAAGAGCTTACCTTGGCAATCTTCATCAGAGGCAAGTTTGCTGATGAGATCCTGGTCATTCTTAGAAGGCGGTGAGAGGAAGTGCAAGCTGGTTCCCTCGTGAATTTGCCCCAACAGACGCAAATAGTCACGTGTTGTATCCAGAAACTCATTCAGGAGCTCTGCACGCTGCTCTGGCTCCTCCTCCAAGCAGCCCCAGTTCTAGGGTTCAAAGATCACGTTTTTTCAGAGCTTGAAGCTGGGCAGATTGAGCAATTAACGGTCTTGTTTTAACACAGACTTATAAGATCAGTTACTTCAAACTCACGGCATCTCAACATTCATTTTTCTCACAAAGCACTTTTTACCGGATCTGAAGGGATGTGGAAGCCATCCTCTTTCCCTTTTAACCTCCTTATGGCTCTTGTCTGATTCATCCTACCTTTTAGTTGTCTTTAACATAATTCCATTAACCTTGATAGTAACACACCCGCGTCACATAATTACCATTTTAAGCGTTAAAACTACTATTATAAACTTTAAGATAAATTATTTTTTACTGATTTTTTTATTAATTGGTTTGATTCCATAAAGGTGCGTTTTCATATGTAATTTAACAATTAGTATTTAGAACTAAACCCTAGTACATAAACCATACGCTAGAGTGGAAAATATTCTTTAAATTAAAGTACAATTTAGTTGGGAATAATCATTAAGCTCACAAATATATTAAATTACTATTTTTGATATTAAAGCCACTATTACAAATTTTAAAATAAAGAATTTTATTTATTAGTTTCTTTTGAGTTGGAAGAGCTTTTAAAAGTATTTTCTTTGATTCCATTTGATAAAAGTGTTTTATATATAATTCAATAATACATTTATATATATTACAGAATCAAAAAACGGTATTAATAATAAGTGCCTTAAAGTAATTTTTAGAATAAAATTTTGCTACTGAGATATAAACGCACTTGATTGCTCTTGAAGGCGGGTAAAAAGACATCCTTGAGTAGAATTTGCGCCGTCTGGATGAAGCTGCCCTGATTCGCGCTGTGAAACAAAAAGGTGACCGCGTTTGCAATGTTCGACTCCGTTATTTCATTTTCAGACCCACGAAGAAAGAAGAAGGCGCTGCCCGTAAGCTCCTGACAATCGTATAGGAATTGTGAGTTAATAGGAGGTTTAATTAGGACGTACTGTAAAATTAAGGCTATACTTACTACTGGTGTATCGTTAGCTATGAAGAAGCGGGACTTCTCTGGCTTTTTACCAGAGGAGTGCTGAAAACGTTAATCATAGTTTTTTCATTATTTTAATAAAGTATGTCAATAATTAAATAAGTAAATTTCCTCTACCTCTTGAAAGTAGATACTTATGACGGGAACACCTCCATTGGGTTTGAAAAACTTCGCGAATAACGGCCACTGTTGAGATATCGAAAGGTTCAATAAGAATATGTTGTTACCTGATTTACTATTAATGATTTTTTTGTTCTTACCTTGCTATCAATTAGTAAATTGTCTTCAATTTTTTCAACCGGTGTCTGAGATGTCTTTGATATCTTAAGTATACAAATATTTTATTGCTTTGCTTTTCGTTTGGCATTAATATCTGTCGAACCAAAGCCCGTACTTACCATATCGAAGATATAACGATGCCGACCATCAACCTATGGAAGCATGAAAAAATTAAAACAATGGAAATGGTAGTTTTATGCGTTCATGAGGTGTACATCCTCTATTTATTTTCTGAGAAATATTAGATTAGATCATATCAATCTATTGTTCCTTATTTCTCCTACATCTCCCTACAGGCAACCCCAATTTTTTTTAAAAACGAGTTGATATTTATGATCAAATAACCATAATTTTGAATTAACATTTCGAAATGAGGCAAGTCTCACAGTGCGGAGGTTGTTTTCTCGAAGAAGGAGCAACTGGCGCTGTTTTTCACGGACCATTTCAGAGCTGGTGAATGAACGTTTCCAAGCCTATATAGGACCAAATTGCAGTTACTAGATGTTTCCTAATTATAATATCAAAGTATTCATTACCACGTTACAATGCGAAATATTGTTTTCAGAGCAATATCTGATTATTTTTCGAATGCGCTAAAAGTCTTTGCTAACACTTAAAAGTTTCAGCACTTTGTAAATGATTGTATCGGTGATGCCAGTACTACTTTCGTTTTTCCTTGTTAATTAAAAATTTCACGTCAATAGTTTACTCACTTATTAGAATAATTATCAACTAATGGTTAATTAAATATTGATTGTTTATAAATAATAAATACATAACCCCAATAACAAAGCATTCAATTTATGGTGTCTTACCGCAGGACTCATCACTGAAGTACCTGCATGAAAAAGAGAACATATTAGAAAGAAATCATTAAAAGTATTAATGAATTAGGTTTGAACTGGTTGAAGCTCTTGACATAAAACTTCTATTAAAGATATCCAACACTCAAAAGTAACTTACGGCTAACTTCTCTGGATGACCCGGATTCCATTCTCTAAAACAATTTTCATTTTTTAAATAAAAATCTTTTACGATTCAAATTACAGTTAAAAACATACTTTTAGTCAACTGACTTCGATAGTAAATAGAGTGCAGCGTCTACGAAAAGCTCGCCAGTATTGTGATGATCAACGCTCGCTCGCCACTTGTGTCGCATCGCCGTTGCGTCGTTGTTATGTGACGAGTTGCCTAGGGCACTCCCACGGACACTCAATCGACTTGTTGTGGCCTACACACCCCGATTTTCCCATTTCATTTTATCTAAGGCATTTTAGAGGATAACTACGCTTAAAATCTCTTTTTAGATGGGTCAAATACTCCAAAACCAGAGGAAGAAAGAGAATGTTTATTAGGAAAGGATAAGGGTGGCAACCACACTGGACGTGACTAACAGTCTGGTCTTGATGTGCCGTGTTTACCACAGCAGCTCACTTTGCGGCAACGGTCCTAAGGAGAGTCGTAGCAAGTGCAAATAGTAGATTGGGCCAGATAAAGGTTTCTGCGTCGGCTCTTTAGTACCGATGACCTCAGAATTTACTTAATGAACTTATTGCGGGCGTTCACACCAAATGCAACGCCTTACCGGTACATCTGTCAAACACTCTATTGACTATTAACTGTTGAAATTGAGATTGCACAAACTCTAGGTTGAAGAGGTAGATGGGTAGAGTTATGGTATTTCAAAGTTTGTAGTTTTTTATTTTTGAGGAAGCAAGAAGTGACTTCCACTTGAGGGTTCAATCGATCACATCAAGGAGTAAAGAGTTGAAAATTGTGTAGAGTCTTATAAAATCGATTGGTCTTTAATCTCCTCAATTTTTATAGATATCGATTTTTCTATGCCACAACAAACCAAAAGGAGAGAGCACAGGTTCGTTTGACCGAATCCTACTACATCCTGAGTAGGACTGGGTAGGAGTGCGCCTAACCGTGCGTCCAAAGTGTGTCCCACCCATTTTCCTGAATCTGTGTTCCGTATTGCACGTTATGGAAGCTATTTAATGGTTATCAGGCCTCAAGTCCAGTTGTGTTCAAGCAGTTTAACCGATCTGCTTGATGATGGGTAGAAATTACTGGGAATCGAAGACTGTTAACTAGAAATGGTTGGAAACCCCAAGCGTCTAGAGCTAACATCGCACATTCACCAACATGCCATTGGAATTCAAGTAAAATTAATCAAAAGAGTCTAAACGTGTACGAAATCTCCAGGACCAAACCTCCTTGGTGCATGTGATGGATACACATATAATTAGAGTATTTCTCAATCGCATCGCATTGATTTAACTGTTAAATGCTTGATACGCATGCTTAAATGGGCACACTGACACTTGCACCTTTATTCGATCAATTTCTGGTTGGCCTGAGTCGAGAATTCACAATTTATCCTCTTTCTAGCTAAATAAAATCTTCGTAGAATCATGTCCAAAAGTCTTGATTAGGACTGATATGAAATCGCATTTAAGATTTGATAAATTGAGTTATTTAGAAACATCTGTTATATCTCCAGAAAATTATATTACTAATTTTCTGATTATTGTGAACTATAATTTATTAACCTTTCCTTATCATTTTCATAATATGTGCAGTTGTTTAAGTCATTACCATGACGCCTTGCACTTCGTCGAATAAACTTGGGGTTACCACGTTTCCCGTCTCTTGTGGACGTTTTCGAACGTACCGTTTATTATTCAGACTATTTTAGGTAATATAGCATCTTCGTACCTTACATCAATATCCAAGACTAATCAGTTTGTAATGGATCATCGGAATTTCATTGCATTTCGAATTTCATGTCCGACAGTATAAATGATACAGTAGAAGTGTAGCAGCCTAGCTAATTCCCAATCCTTGTCGCTGGTTTGCTCATACTCCGTGTCACGTGAACTGCAATGCAGTAGAGACAAACCAGTAACTAGCCAGCCTCCCATGCTCGCATGAAGTTACTCAACTTGTCCATACGGAACCACCTTAAGTAGATTGGCGCTCACTGATCCTAACTTAGTGGGTGACTTGCTACACCGTGTAATGATAACACAATACTACCGCTGAAGTTGTCCCAACCCGGGCTCAAGGGATGTGGCATTATTTCTCCATAATTAAAAATCCCTTCTTCGTCTTAGTCCATACCCGTAACATCCACATTCATACACACACGAGAAACAGTCCCGATATGCTAACACAACTGAATTGCCATAACAAAAAATAACTGATCGTCAAGTGCAGTGAAAAACAGAGAAGTGGCGAGGGTCCCATTCAGTCCCGGTTTATGTTGATCAACAGCGAGTACCAGAAGGACTGCTTGGGCGGCGGCAGTTGGTCGGCGTTGGCGACGGCCTTCACCCGATCAATGAAGCGCGGATCAAGGACGATGGCGAGGTGGTTGACGTTGGGCACCGCCATGCTCTGCACCGCCACGCCCCTCCAGTGGGTCTCGCATACGTGCAGGGAACGCGCGTTCACCGTCCCGTCACCGTCCGGCTCGTAGACGATCGTTGGCGCAGCGTCGGGGAAGGTTTCGGGGTAGATCAGGGAGGCAGGCGTGTGCACCAGGGTGCTGTAGATGCAGTGGACTTCGTCGACGCCGGTGGGAGCTACGAGACCGTCCACTGAGGCCTTGGTGTCCAGGTACATCTGGTAGCCTGGGGGTGGGGGAATATTTTTCATGCACACCACGATTCTGTAGGACGAGATCAGCGAACATTTGGATAGAAAAACTTCAACTGATCTACTAAGGTTTCGGTACTTCATAACTTCTTTGGGAATCTCGTTCAATAGGTTATGCATTCCAAGCATTTGTAACCAAATTGCGAAGGTTTAGGAATCTATTGAATGTGGATAAGAGGCAGGCACTACCTTCAGGGAAGCCGATGTCGTTGAAGAACGCCTCATAGTCGTGGACGGTGTAGTTCTTGGTGGGGGTGTAGATGACCACCTCCTCGGGTGACCAGAGTCGCGGGTCGGGCAGCAGGAAGGCTAGTGAGGGCATCGAGCGCTGCGCTTCCCGGTACCACAGCGGGTTGTCAAAGTAGATGCCAAAGTTGTCGCCTGTGCAAGCGAAATCAACTCAAGGTGAACAATCGAACAACGAGTCCAGGAAGTGGTTGTTATTTAAAAATAAATATTACTATGATATATAACTAGATTAATAACAATTTATTAATGTTGCTACAAAATAATGACCTTTGTATTATTAACTTATATTTATATTCTTTAGGTATTTCAAAATGTGCCAGATGCATAAAATAAAATAATTCAATAATCTAATATATAAAATAATATTACGAGAATATATAACAATTTTAAATATTGGTAATTGTGTATTTTGCTCTTGTATATGCATTTTTGAAATTACACATATATTTACATAATTTGTAGTATTTTTTTCATTTTTAAATTGCTAATGATATAATATTTGGTTTGTTTTTCCAGCCTACGCTTCTTGTGGAAATTCAAACACTCCCGAATCGTGAAAAAGGAGAATCACGATGACTTGTGAGGTTCATCAAAGTGAGGAGATTGTGCTGGCTGCTCAATGCTCCTCAACTGACCACTGGCAGCCAGAAGATGGACGATCTGATTGAGCTCTTGGCACAGTAGATTTCCTTAAGATTCTGCAGGCGAATACGCATGAATTGAACTTCCCAGTCTGTACTATACCGTATCACTCGAGACGCCAATAAACTGAAATTTCCTTGCTGAAAACAGTGTATTGAAACTCCTTCAAATCACATTCGGTACTTATACCGGTGGAGAAGCACAAACCCACGTTCATATACCCTTCGAATTTATAGTAAGATAAGCCATACTACTGACATGCTATTCAATAGAAGAATCAAAGGGAAGAGTTAACTCGGACATTTTATCTACTGAGCAGTCTGTAAAATTGATCAGAATGTGGAAGAATCGTAACTGAATCAGAGAAAAAAGAGGACAGAATGAAAAGATCGCTCATTTCGCTTACGTAAATAAGCACGCACACCAAACATAAACACACGCATTTGAACGAGCAAACGCGTCAAAACCGACCAACTACCGGGCGCAGGGACGCGTCACCGTAGAATTGCAAAATCAACTTTTTTCAACAAGTTTGGGCGAGCATGGAGTACTAATCAACCACCCACCAGCTTAGCGTATCTCACATGCCAAACGGCGTTTTTCTTGGGTTAGATAGGCGTGATCACGGTGAGTTTTAGCAACGGACATCTAGATAGGAAGGAGTTTGTAATCGCTGCTCCTCAAAGCTGTAAGACCATGAAGTTAAAAACATTACAAAGTGTTTCCTTAAAAATCTGGCGGAATGGGTTTCACGGGCCTAGGTTGAATTTAGACTCTGGGTAAGGAGAGGAACCAATGATAACTACAGCAGGATTCAGCTGCTTGTTAAAATAATTATATGTATTTGGCAATAACTACCTAAGAAGGACTTTGTGGTCATTACCTACGTCTGCATGTCCGCGATTTTAGTGATGGTCGCCATACTACCAAGTTGTGTCACGTTATGGTGTGGCCTGTTTTTAACCTGTATAATTAATTGATTAGACAGGCATATAGAGTAAGTCAACGACCCATGTGGAGCGTAATCAGGACTTGGGATTGCATTCAAATTCCTGCAAAAGGACACAGAACACTTCTTGACCCCGAAACGCACGACGCAAGGCCGCAAACTGTGTGCACTAGAATGTAGCCACCAGGAGCGATTTTTGAAAAAGGAATAATTTAAATTTAAACTACACTTCCTACACTAATTCCTCCTTTGCTGAAAAAAAAGACAGAATCATTAAATAAGGCCTGTCTTAACAATAAGACAATTTCATCACACTTCTAAAACACCCTCTTCTAAGTAGGGTCGTTTCTTTCGCTCAAATATTTGGAAACTGGATAGGTACATTTTTTCTAATTTCTAATGTCCGGTCTTCTGGAACATTTACTACTTTCAAAGAACCCACATTCTCTACTCAAAACCTTGACATTAAAAACGGCGCCTTGTGAACGCCGTTACCATGAACTTGTCTCAAGTACTAATTCACAATCAAGGCCAAAGATGTAAGCACCGTGTTTTCTAGCGATAACCAATTAGGAAACAAACGTGGCACTGTCTCCTAAAGAGGGGAAATCTTCCTCAAGAATAAGAGATTCAAATAGTGCTTGTAGTTTTCAAGATGTGCAACCACGAAAAATGGAACAACTTCGCTTTCAAACACCGGCAGTGTAAAATGTTGTGCCACCAAAAAGTTACAGCCACAAATCCGACTTTTGTCGTTCAGAGAGACTCACCACTGGCCTCGATTTTGAGCGCCTTCATAGAGCCGCCGAGGGGTGCACTGGTGCAGATAAAGGCCTTGATGTGTTTCCTTTTCCAGGCGTCGGATTGGGCCCGCAGGAAGGCCAGGGAGTAGAGCGAACCCATGCTGTGTGCCACCAGCACCACTGGTCGATTACCTCCGTTCGAGTACGTCTCCTCAACCAGTGCTCGCATTTTATCCACAAAGTCCGCGTTCTCATCTAAGTTTAGGGAAGATATAAGAGATAAATAAGCCGATTTCCATTAGGAGTAACACATCGAGGGAAATCGACAACATTGCTTAAGTCGTACCGCATTAATAGATAAATTAGATGGATGGACGTTCATTGACAAACAAGTTGTGCAGGAATGGGAAAGCAAATATTTAGCATAGTTGACAAAAATACAAATAGTTGATTCGGAGTTTGTAAAGCGTTAAAAGTTAGAATCCAGCTATACAATCTTGTCTGATTTAAGCTCATTCTGTAGTAGCAAAACAAATCAAAAACAAGATACCGTTTCAAACAATAAAAATTTCAATAATCAATTACTGAGACATTCAGAAGCTTTTTTGTTTATAATAATTAAAACGAAGCCCATTAAACCTGACAAATCTTAAGCAATTGGAACGAATGAACGGGTTGACAATTTACTTGGGGCCTTGCGGAAGTCGAAAGGAGCTCCACGAATGGTAAAATTGGCGACGTAGTAGGGATTTTGCATGAAGGCAGTAGTGAGATCATAGAAGTACTTTGTTACAGAGTGAAATCGCGAGTCGAGGTTGTCAATCGGCCAGGTCTCGCCCCAACCAGGAAAGGAGATGATTGCCTTATCGTTGTCTTCAGTTCGTCGTGTTTCATTGTTGTATATAAGTCTGAGATGAATATAATAAGGCATGTTGATGCAAACCTTTGATAAAAATCGCCTTTAATTTCACCTACTTAAAGTAATCACCGAATGTTCGCGGAGACACCAGATAGCGCAGATCTACCCAAATTTGGAAGGGTGGTGAATCGTAGTCTCGAAATTGAGCATATGCTTGTGAGCCCCCATTACCAGGAACAAAAATAACTGGGTGAGGTAATTTCGCATTTATATGTCTCCGGAGGTCAGCCAAAGGAATGACATAAGAATATGATGTGACAATTAGCAGAAACACAAAAAATGTACAATCAAAGATATTCATTGCTGGAATGGAAAAATGATTAATATTTCATGGATAAACGTACATTTGCCAACTTAACATCATTTTCACTTACTACAAGTCAATGAAGACCACAAAGCGAATCATATGAGACGCCTTTTGCGAATGGTTTATATTTTAGGAACTTAAAATCTAATGACCTTTAAATATTGTCATAGCACTAAATGATTTACTAAAATTAATTTTACATATTCAAACAAATTTTTATTTAATTTAAATTTTGAGTTAATGCAAATTCATCTTCTTGGAAAAATAGATCAGAGCATAATGAAAATTTTGCAAAACGTAATATATAATGACAATTTGTAAAGTTCCATGTGCAAAAATAGATTAAACAACTAATTCTTTGCTTCCTACTAAATTAATGGGCGACTTAACTTATTCTCGATAAATTTGATGTCGGTGGTTACTATTTGGCAAACTCTGGCTGGTGATGAGGTGTAGCGATTGTTGCAAAAATAGTTGAAACCAAAGCCTGTGAATTTAAGCTATTATTTTCCTAGTGATTGACACACTCTCGATTAGCTGCCCTTTGTTTAACTGATACTGGGTAACATGGAATACATTCGAATGCCAATCTGGTAACTGGACATTCTTTCTCACGGATCGACCCAGTAGTTAGCTTGCCGGATCTCTTCTACACTTTGTACTTCAATCGGTTCAGGCACTGTCCGTGGCTACATAATTTGGAATTATACTTTTGTTGTTATTACAAAAGTGAATATCATCACCGTCATATATATTCGTATATTTGTGCTAAAATTCTGGAATTATAAACCTGACCAGTGCCAATCCATTAACTTGGTAAGTCCCACAAAAAAATGCCGCCGTCTTCACTGACCGAGACGATCATTTTCTGATCAGGTGAGATTTTGAGCCGTGTGATTGGCGAAGAGTGGCCGAGACCCACATGTGTCACATCACCCTCGTTGTAACGCCAAACCTGCCAGCAAAAAAGTAATATGAAACTATGAATTCCTTACTGTCAAGCTGTTAACTATCGTAAAACGATTAACTTGTGCATTTGTATTGACATCTAATCAGAAAATGTATTGAAGTCAATACCATTGTATCACGTAAATGAATTTAGATGCAACTTGGTTAATGACCATAAAACTTAAGATCTACTTTTTGATTGATAGCTGGAACTGCATCTCTATTCCTGCTGATTGGAGCTTGTCATTTACAGTCCCTTATCTACTCTCTTCTTGGAATTCTCATATTATAAGTAAATTGACTTGTTTTTTTATGATTGGTATGAGAGAAAATGATCACTAAATGGCGTACGATGGAAAAGAGAAATTACAGTAAGCTATACTTCTGCAGAGATATGTTTTTAATCGAAACTGCAAAATCTTAAAGAATACGTTTCCATCAGTGTTGCCTGATATACAACCTATTTTATTTCATATTCCTTACATTTTATCTTTTCGGTTTCTGGAAAGTAGGTGAACTTTCTAAAGAACACAACCAGGATGAATTTCGCATACCGACAAGGGAGTCATTCTATGATGTTCAAAAACGCTTTGATATCTGCAGAGGTTCTTAGAAATTATTGTATTAATATAAACAAAAATTATAATTTAAATAAAAAATTATCCATTTACAAGTCCGCTTTTATTCAAACTCGAAAGTTGGCACAAAGGAAGGTTATGTTAACTACTACCGTATCGTTAATAGATATGGCTTAATATTCATAAGCACAATAACGTTATACCTTAACGATCTTGTCATCACCACCAGTGACGAAAATGGACCCGCTGGCGTTGAGATCCATGCCATTAATCGACCCGGATCGAGAGGCCTCCAGTTCCCTAATCTGCGAGCCGTCGTACATCTCCCAGTAACCGATTTTCCGGTCCGTGCCCGCGGTCAACAGCTGCACTTCACTCGTGTGGAAACACACAACTCGGAAGAGCGTATTGGCAAAGATGATCTGCAGCCGGGTAAACTCACTAAATTCCAACAGACCGATTAGTATACGCCTGATACTAACCCATAAGTTCTGTTGGAATTGTCACTTCTTGTATTAAACGAAATGTAAGGCTTATTTTAAAAGTTCTAGTGGAGCAGAATATTATTTTTGTATTCGGACTAATTTAAACTGGTCAGATTTTGTCTAACATAAAAATTTATCGGATTAACCAAGAAATATTCGAGATATAAAAAAAAACATCTGGAAAAATTCATCGATTTCCAAGTTTGGACAGAACTTATGGGATAACCTGATAGCTGACTGCTTACACGAGGCTCCAAACAATGCACGTCCCATCCGCGGACGAGGATGCACAAGCCGTGTCATCACTATTGATCATTATACAGGAAACGGTGTTAGCGTGCTCCTTCATGTTGGCCAGTAGTGTGGTGACGAACATCACTCCATCACCATCTGCCGAAGCGGCCTCGGAGTTGTTTTTCGCCCGCTGGCACTGGTTGGAGCACCGACGTTTGCGCGTCTGGGCTTCGCGAATCTGCCAGACCCTCACTTGGCCCTCTCCTCCACCCGAGATGAGGCGGGTGCCGCACGACGTCGCTGCTATCGCTGTAACACCCTTCTTGTGCGCGTCGTTCACCACGTACATCAAGCGACCCGTCTCGGGGTAGAAGGCCCGGATCTTGCTGTCGTCCCAACCTGCAACGGAAATTCGGGGGCTTAGTCCTACAGTATTATTACATTGCAAGTAGGTCGCACCTCCGCACCTAATTGCGTGAAGGGCTGAGTTCATTAACCCGGTCAAGCCAATCCCGACACCAATAAACAGTCTCACACATGAATCTAGAAGGCATTCTGCACACTAAACACACGGTTTACCCACTTCTACTCTCTTTTCTGGTCGTCTGTTGTTGCTGGTTATATCCATTATACGGAGTACACCTGTTATTTCCTGGATCTACTTAAGTTGATCAATTGGTCATCTAAGCAAAATGGGCAATCATTTACAGCCTAATGCATGTTTTTCAGACTATTCCGATGTACAATTACTACTCTTCAGTCCAAAGTAAAGTTTTTGCATTCACTCCTACAAAAAATACTTTAAAGCATAGAATGTTGCTTATTACGTAAATATGGGGATTGAAATAAAGTAAATTTTTAACAAGACAATGAAGCAAAAAACAATTAGCGATTTCATAAAAGACTCAACATGGCAGTCGATTGTATATAATATTCTCCCAAACGCATATCATATTCGTTCGCATCAATATTATGTAAATTTTGAATAAGAAAATAATGAAAATGGAATTTTTCGTATAATCGCCACTCAATATTGTTATTTGGAGGAACTTGATTGAACAAGATTTCCATGAGAGACTGAAGGAGCCACTCGATTCCTTTGTATTATGCCCCCAAATTTACGTCATATCAATACTGGTAAATGTAATGCAACTTTTACAAAAAATAAAGAAAATTAAATCCATCTCTTGTAGTAGACATTCAAAATTTGTATTCAAAGAGAATGAAGCGAAAGAACTTATTTATATCGCCTACTAAATATATGAGTTTTCAAGCGCCAAATTAACGGACGTAAATTCTCACTTGGCCAATTGCCTAGTGCTTTAAGTATGTATGGTAGTCAGCATACAATAACTCCTTACGGCTTAAATGACGGCCAAATTTATAAATTTATTTGACGTTAAAGCTTACCCGAGACGATCGCAGTGCCATCTTTAACAATGTCGATGCTGAAGCAGACCATATTGGGAATGTTGATGCGCAGTAACTCCTGTTGACTGGGCGTATGGAAGACACGAATATCCTCGTAGGAGCAGGTGGCAAACAAATCCGAGCAGTTTCTACACAGTCATAAAAAAATATTATAGTAAAAATAAGTCAGTATATAAGTGGATGTCTTAAGAGGGACCTACGCGGGGAATTTGACGTCGTTGATGGGTGAGCAGTGGCAGGAGTAGATAAGCTCATGCTCAAAGCTCGATCCGTCGAAGCGGTACACCTGACTCTTGTCCGTCGCCACGTAGAACTGGTGTCCCTCGCCACGCAGTGTGATGGCTTTCACGGCTCCCATCACCGTCTTCTTCAACCTAGAGATCGTAGGCAAGCGCAAACATAGTTTTAATTTAAAGGGACTATTTCTCCTGGTCATTTGAAACGTTTGGGGGCTTGACGAGTTCCCTACACACCTCAGTCCAAATGCCGTCTCTGTAAGTACGGCTTCTCAAACGACCCCACGCATTCAATTCCCCGATGTATTAACAATCCTCGAACACATATTGAAGGATACTAAAGCAAGCAACAGGATGGTAAGATGATATAGAACAGATTATTCTATGTCTCGAGTACTACTGGCCTGCGTCATTTCGAGAAATATCCGCACTGCCCTTAATACTTATGCCTGTATTTTATCAGCCATAATGTCGGTTAGAATTGTCGGTATTGTAGCAAGAGTGCACTCTTAGTCTGCTGGGGTAAAGCAGATCCTGTGTGCTTACATCTGGTGTTTCTGGATGACGAGTTCACAATTGAGGCGCTTGACGCGATGGTCGAGAGTGAGCATCTGGACGAGGCCCTCTCCAGTGCCTACAATGAGTGAGGAGGCGTCCACAAAGCACAGCGCAGTCACGCCGAGACTGAACTTGTCGCGGTCACCCGGGAACACAAGCTGCACCAGAGCGGAGCTCACTCGCACAGCCAAGATGTCGCCCGACGTCGTCGCACAGAAGAGCATCTCATCGTCCTTGTCCGGCTGGAAAGCAGCGACAAAGAAATCGCACCTCAGATAAACGCCAAATGGAGTATCTCCCGCCTCTATGACGGTTGTTCAACCATTAAAGTACCGCACTCGAACCACCTTAGTTTGTCCACTTGTAGTGACCCTGTTTGACCCTTAGAGTATCAGCCTAGAGCTAACCAGGGTCACCCCTAAGAGGTCGTACTCCGCACCTAATCGAAAGCGTGTTCTATGCCTAAATTGCTTCAAATAAACATTCTTCTACCGAAGTTTTCATTTTCTCCTCGGGTTTTGGGAATCTCGTCTTACGCGTAGTAGTGAATCCATTGAAACTGAATAAATGAGAATTTTAATGATATCTTGATTTCAGTCACCTAGAATGTGTTTCTTACTTTAAATAATATTGAATCTAATGAAATGACACCACAAACCCGTTCGGAAATGCCAGGAATTATACAGCCGTTTTTGGGTGATTTAAAGCTTGTAACTATCGTTACTAGCTGATTAAATATAAACTGAAATATTCTAGAGGCCTACAAGGGTTCCCTAATCTCTTAAGTTGCTGAAAATTCAGCCTGAAGATGAAATACGATAGCGTCTTTTTTAATTTCCATCTAACAATAAAACACGCTAGGTTCTGTCTGGTACACAGTCTTATCCAATTTCTCCTTCGAAATGGCATTGTCTTTGTTGACTTCTGTCACTTTGTTTCCACAAAAGCTCCTAATAGGCAGAAGTAACTAGATGGTATGATCTAATTTTTAGTAATAAATATAGTGGAAACTTGGCATAAACCAATGTTTTAAATTGAACTAAAGTAGAATTCGAATTACAACTGTATAAAAAGCGACAAAAAGTGAAATTCCTAACCCACTAAAAGGATAAATTGAAAAATTATCAAAACACATTTTCCAAATTTATTTAAAGTAAACTTATTATCGGTGCTTTGTTGCTACCCTGTATTCAGTCGAAATAAGCGAAACTAAAATTTTTACAAATACTACCAAAAAGTCAACTGAAATTAGAGTTTTTGAGAATTTAAATTAGCTTATCTATTTAAAAAGCAATTGGAAACTTTAATTTTGACATGTAAGACGCCTGCGAACATGGTTTAAAATACTTACGACAACATTCGTTATCGTACGTTTGTATTGACGGAAATTGCAATCGGTTGGTCGAATTTTCCTGTTTGGTACGTCTGCATTCCAGATTCGTAATATAGAGCTATTGGAATGTTAAAAAATGCATTCGCCTACTCGCCAGCAGTAAAGAACATGTCATCATTTTTGTTGGCGTATACGAGGGCTCTAGTAATTCCTGCATTCATAAGTTGGGCTGGGCTACCACAAATGGCTGCCTTTTTCGATAAAGACCACAAAATGACACTAGTTCAATAAATAAAGGAAAATAATCTACCTGCCATCATCTTGGCCTCCAATACTTGCTAAGTACATTGAATTCGGCGAGAAAGCTAGGGCCTGAACTTTAACATTGTGTAATACGAATCGAGCAATATCTTTTCTTTCAGCATAGTCCCAGAGAATTATGTCAGCCTGATCGTTAGGAGCAAATAAACAAATTTACCTTATACCCCATATGTGTAACCTGACCCGATGCCAAGAAACATCCATCATGCGACACTGCCAAACAAACGATATTACTGGAATGGCCTTGCAGCAAATGTTGTTTTCGGCTGTTTACGTCTTCAATTACGACTGCACAACCTAGTGCATATATGAAATTCTGTCGATCGGGGTGTACGAAGAGGCAGTTTTCAACCGAGCCTTGGGAAATATGATTTCAAGTGTGTCAAACCATTAAATCCTATAACGCCTTTAAGATTTATTTGATCGTAGCCAAGACTTTCGGAGGATGTCATATTAAACCTTCCATATAATTAATTGCCTATCTGAGTATTATGTATATTAGACTAATGTAAGTAAAAGTGAAAATCCTGTAATCACTTTCGAATCAGAGCAAATAATTATTTGATGACAACCAAGGTTAGAGTAATTGTTTGATGCGTACGAACCACAAGTTAATTAAAGAATATTTTATTTTGTAAACAAAAGTGAATCAATATTTATTTGAAAAGCTTAAATAATTACTTATTTTAGGAATACTCGAGGTTATATTTGGTAAAACATCGGAAATTAGTACTTTAGATAAAAGTTCAATATTTTTGCACCGGTGTGAAGCAGAATGAATTTAAAATCATTGACCATGGAAAAGACAGAACATTCTTTATTAGTGTCGCCTTTAAAAATCACTGCAGAAATGGTGAAATTTAATATGATAATAAGGTTCTCCTGAACAGTCTATTCATCTTATTCGGGTCAGCTGAGGGTTGAAATTTTTTGATTTAAAGATGCACTCAATGCCCTTTCACGTCGGGTATTCGAGTTGTAACGATTTTCCCCTGCAAGCTAATTAAGTCAACTGGGCTTTTATAAAATTGCTGAATGGTATTTCCAGGCATCTATATTAGTTTAAAATAAAATTGTACATTTGCGTTATATCTTGATCCCTCAAGGAATTAATCAGGTTAAGATCGGAGTGCTGCAAAATTTGTCGTCGTCTAGTAACTAATCCTTCCTATTTAGTATTTTTCGTAATGACAAAATAGAAGTTCATCAGAATTTTGTTTCTGACACGTAAACTCCTCCGGAAAAACCCCCATGAGATACCGGTTCCCTCGAAAATGGTCTAATATGAACCCCATTATAAAAATGTAAAAGAACTTTAAACCACCGGAAGGAATCGCGAAATTTGCGGAAGGCATGATTCTTCTCAATTTTTCGTATAGATCCCGAATTTATAAAGTCAACTATTTGAGTCAAGTGAAGCTCAGTAGATTACTAAGTTTTAATAGGCTTGAAATAAATTTAATAAACATAGATTAAATGCTTCATTTTCGACGTCCATTATAGCCTTATTTATCGATGGTGGGGCGGAAATAGACTATAGATGCTCAGTAATTTTGAGAATGTTTTTCCTCGTGTCCTCATTCTTTAACACTTCCAGCCGCATGGATTTGTGCTTCATTATCATCCTGAAAGATGGCGGCATTCCCTTCAGGAAACAGATCTTGAATAACTTTAAAATGAACTTGCTCACTCAAAATTCCTAAATAGTTTCTTCTTTCATGAAAGGGAATCATTGCCCTGGCTGCGGATTTCCAAGAAATGGCATCCCGGTTAAGCAGTCTGGATTAACTGTTTCTTTCGGCCGTCTTCGAATGTACACTCGGCCGGAGGTGGGAAATATGTAAAACGACGATGAATTGTCAGAGAAAATCGTCTTTTTTCTACTCTTCGAGAAACATTGAGAGCAGAGGCTCTTAAATTGCAGCTCTTCCGTGGTGGGAACGGGGTTAATGCAGCATCCTGAGATACGAGCGCCAACAATTTGGCCTCTTTGATATCCCATTTTACAGGTATAAAAAATTTATTTAAAAAAGTGCAGGAAACTCAAATTCAAAATAAATTTATGAAATAACAAAAACAATAAGCACAAAAAACACTAAACTATATCAAGTTTTGATTGTTTCTAAAGTCAAAAAGTTATGCCAAAATTTCGTCCATCCCCAGTAGTTCAATTGCTACTGATTAAGTATATTAAATCTTATGAAAGAATTTTTCACGGGTCCTTAAAACAACTCATTTTATTCCAGAATAGCTGAATATAATAACTCGGAATATTTTTTCTTCTGTTTTGGCTTGGTTTTTTGAAATTCATGGGCCAAATATTACTGACAATTTTATTTTTATCGCGTGAACGCATCTACGCTATTTTACCCATGTGTGAATTTTACAGCGAGCTTCTCTGTAATTGGCAATAGCAACACCTAGTACTCACACTTGTGACTCATTCTTGCCGGGAAGCATGATTCATCGAGCCAGACTGGCCGCCTTTCATCCATGCTGCTGTCGACGTCACACCAAATAGCGATGAATCGCCCACATTTTGTTGTGTGATTTCTCCTGCTTGGCCCAATCAGCCACCCACCCCTACATCCTGAACAGAGACTAATGTGTCGCATTGACTAGCCTGGCCTGTTAATGAAGCCTGATTTGCATACACGATTGGCTTTGTAAAACATCGCATCCATCGAATGCTTCAGGTCAGTGGAGTAATCGTGGTGAAATTTGGCTGATAAGCATTTTCTACCTTTCCCAAGAAACAGCACGTATCCAGTCACTTCCACAGATAGAGTTGTCGTCAGCGATTCCACACAGGCATCTACATCCAAAGTACGCCGATACCAAAACACTTGCGGAGTATTAAGATGATCTTTCTCGCCTAAGAAGCTTTAGTGGTACTATTTTCCCAGTCGTCAAGCCCTTGCTGCCTTCATTACAATCCTGGGCTCAACTGAAGTGGTCATCAGCTAACGCCGCTGTCACAACACTTTTTTCTGGAAACTTTTGAGGAAAACTTCAGCTCGAGCTCAATCAGATCGTCTGCAATTACAATCCTTACTTCTTCTACCCACCAAAACGCCACCACAACCACCGGAGCATGTGGCAGCGATTATGATCTCCTTATTTTGATAACCTATGCGAACCCTCGTACCCTCAGACGTGTAAATTGGCTAAGGGGAGGTTTCAGTTTGAACCCATCTTTGATGACGTCAAGCACATGATTGACGAAAGAGGGAGTTGTGCATGAACGCATTTAACCTGGAAAGGTGTTCCGAACACTCAATATACTCCTTAATCATCGCTGGAATATCCCCCAGTGAATAAATGATTTGTTAAGCACATTGGTTTTGAATTAAGGTAAATGCCTATTTGGATTATCGCTATTGATTCAATTTAATGGAAAACTCAGTAGAATTTTTGTTAGCATCATGAACAGAAACAAAGGAGTCGCTTTGTCTAGCCTGCTATGTGAATAAAATCATTTTTCACACAGAAAGGCCATTTTATTCTTCTTTAAGGCATTTAATTTCAATATTGATGGCTCATTCCATACATGTGCAGATAATTTTAACTTGGAGACCACTCCAAAGACCCCGATCTTTGGCTCCTTCATCAGACAGAATGCCACACTTTAATCGACAGGATTTAATGTCTCATTTCTAGGTCATTTTCTGCACTTATATTTTCAATGAAACCCAACCGACATACTATTGATTTTTTTGAGTTGGAGAGGTTAAAACATGCATTTTGAACTGACCTGAAATGATAACGAACGCCTGACCGTTTTAGGTCTAACAGTCTTATTATCTATAATCGAGAGGAAGCTTTAACTACGTTTCAAATGTCAACTTTAATAATTATAAAAATATTAATTTTCAGTAGAAAACACGATTTTAAGCCTGCTTCAACTGGATGCAAGTTAGCACCTTCTGTAGTTATTGGTCCAATAGATTACGGCAGTTTCATGTCCTAACGAGCACAAAATTTGGACTAGAGCTCCTATTGGCTAAAAAGCATTAATAGCAATACCGCCACTCTCAATGCCCGACTCTACGAGATTCTGTTAGCTCCTCACGCTGTTTAGAGAAGATGGGAGATTTCTCAAACAGAGGAGGATTGAACAGGCTGGTTGAACGTTCCAGATGTCTCACTGGGCCGATCCAATCAGCGTTCGGAGTAAAGGCCCTTGTTCTCATAAGGTATTCTGGACTTCGGTAGTGGATGCCAATGGGGACACTCGTCAAAACGCCGATGTTAGATAAACTTGTACTCTCTCCTATCGTCTCTTGTCCTCATTTGGTTTAGAGAATAAACCCAAATTCGAAAGAAATTCAGATTGCTCACTTCGCCTATAAAAGGTTGCCTCTTACATCCTTTTAATGAAATATTGCAAAGCAGTACATGTGTTTACTGACAAACGCCGCACCCTTGAGAATGAGCTCTGCGAAACAGCGTAAGTAGCACAATGCTCAAGGTCACAAGATGCATTCTTACTATAGCAACGACCTTTAAATAAAAATCCAGTGTCCATTAAATCGGCATTATTTGCGTTTGGGCACATTTGTTCCGAAATACCATTTAAATGTCATAAACTGGAAACTGACAGAATCAACTGAAAATTCGATTGGTTAATTGACTTGGTCAATTAAATGCCTATAACTCGCTGAGAAAATGAAATGTTTATTTTCGGCTGAAAGTGTGGTAATCGATCGATTGCCTATAAAAAATCGATAATTACGACCTTGGCCTCCATCGGTGGATTTTATGGACTGAATTTAGCCCAAAACACCCCTATTAGTCCTTCACACAACGTGACCTTAAAATGGCTGCGAGCATTAAACCGCTCTGTTGTCTCAAGGGCCCTTGCGATCAATAAAATTTTATGCGGGTGGTGAACTTTGGAACAGATGGAAGAAGGGCTTATCTAGATGAAAGTTTGTTTTAATTGTGAAACTAGATTACGACATCACAGTTCTATAACATAGGTTGACTGCAAACTTTTCCGTATATCATCAATGAGCTGGATTTTTAGACTAAATCAGAGAAAACTCTCAGAAAAACCTCTGGAATCCGCCCACGAAACGCGAAAGCACTCAAACCACTGATCGTAACAATCCAAATGCTCTGGTAAAAGCCGAGGGCTGTGATAAATTATCCCTCACACGACAGTGTACAAATTTACACACACATCAGAACATGGAACCCCTAGAGAAAAATTACACAAAAAGCGTTATCAGGGAATTCCTGGACGCCAAATGACCTAATGGAACCAAGGGACTGGTAGAGAAATTGATTTAGGGTGTTTTTAAATCGAGATTAATTGCATGACTCCCAGATCGCTAGAAACTGATAGTGGGTCAACCACATTGAGATTACTCATCAAACGCATTTATGGCATTTCCTGACCCGAGAGGAGTCATTTAAATTATGGCGGAACACCCACCATGATTGGAAGGCCACGCCATTCGTGATTTCAAATAAAAACACCATAGCTGAAAAGAGCCGATAGGCTTGGCGAGAAGGATAGAAAAATATATTAGCCATTTTAAATCGAACTTAAAAATCAAACGGAAAATATGACCACTTTGAAGGTCTACAGGAAACGACTGCTAACCACACCCGATCACCAAAAGAAAGAGACTTTTGAAGGACACATAAATCCTAAGCTATTTATGGACGAACGGTTGGGCTGTACACCGAGACACGGAGGAAGATTACGAGGTAGATAGAAAAGTTTACTCGCTCGCGGGTTTGACATCAAGTTCCGGGAAAGGAAGCATAAACCGCTTGCGGATTTCCTCACGCTGGTCCTCGGATTTGATGTGCCTAAAAGGTGTATTTAAAAGTTTAAATCCGTAGAAAGTGTGATTCGTTATGAGAAAGTTCGAGTGTCTACCAGTAGTCAATGAATCTTGCAGCTTGCACGCCCTGTGCGGCCTCGTTAGTGAAGTGGCAGGCGAAGAGTAGCAAGTTGCGCGGTTCCACGCGAATAGCAAAGCGCATGAACAGGGCGGAGTAGCACAAAAGTGCTGAAAAATCAGAAAGTGGTATAATATATGGTTTATCCTACTTGAACTTATAAATAAGCACAATTAGCAAGGATGATAAATCCTTACCAAAAGTCATTTTTCCACTGATCATTTCGGGATTCTTCTTCAGATCACCCAGAGCAGCAAGAGGAAGTCCCCAGTTTGCAACGGGACCCCAGAAGTGCTACAAAAATACACTGTTACTAAGAAAAAGGCTTTGAGAGATGTCAAAACAACTAAATATCCACTACCCTCAAAATAATAAAGGAACTACAAATATAGAACAAAGGGTCAACAAGATATCAAGAATAATATATTCTAATGACACTTACGGTGCTGCATATATATGAACGAAATTCTTTTGAGCCCAGCTGACGGAAGAAACGGGATGCCATAATAAACACCTACTTCTACGAACTAAGGTCTTATGAGTTCAAGCAAGTAGCACAATCAAATAACAAGTAATTGAATAATGCTTGTGAAAACACTTTTGCAAATTAAAAAGCCTAATTAAGTGATATTTGCCTATTTTTTGGCAATAAATATTCAATAATTTGATTTTTTGTTAAATGTTTGTTAGTGAATGACAATTATGTATTTTGGAAAAATACTTGATGAATATAGCAATTTTACTGCTTCGAATACAACATTTAAGATGAACAAAAGTTTTATTGTTAATAGTACCTCATTTTGTTAGTTTACTAACTACGAAACGGCTCTGTTAAATAAAATATTTAGTGTTTAGAGATCATTCCTAAGCTACAGGCGAATGGCCCAGCTCTTTGCTATCTGCTTGTCTTATTCACATGAATGTTTATGTATTTAACACTTTGTATTCTTAGTAAGGTAATTCTGGCTTTTTAAATGGTTGATAACATATCGATTTTAATTATAGTCACCAGATGTAACTTGAATAAAATTGTTGAAAACCGTTCTTCTTAGTATCTGTGTCAAAAAATGTCACCTCAATGATTTCAACTGCAATGTGTGAATGGAGGTGGAAATTATTTAATTTAAATTAGAGTGAATTCCTAGAAGCCCAAAAAATCAATGAAATTCGAAGTCCAGGTTTATGGGATAATGCTTTTTGAGTCCCTATAACTGATTAAACTCAATTGAAAGCTTAAGATACAGCCACACCTAGATCTCATTGTTTCTGTTCTTCAAATATACCTCGGTTTGTTGACCAATATGTAGAAATCTAGATATTTTTTATTTTATTTCTATGTTTACGATTTAGTGGCTTGACTAATATGCTGGAAGGTTAGGCAGTGGACGGTTGGTGCCTTGCGGCATTTCCAGCTCCTCTTCCCATTCCCTCGTCGTATGCAGGTACTAAAGGTTCTAAAGCGCATGGATTTCTTGAGGTGGAGATGAAGATTACGCATCCACACCAATGCCGTCCTCTTTCTCACAAATTACGTCCTATGAAAACACTTTCGCATATCATTTTAGGAAAGGAGGTGATTCACCACATAAGAACCTCATCAGATTAATTATTATTGTTAGATTGTTATTATTATTGTTAGATTTATAAAACATGCTTGGTAAAATTAAGTAATTGCGTAAATTATCAATTCTCGAGCTCTGGTCATCTTCAAATAACTTGTAGGAAAATTTGACGAATTAAATGACATTTTACTCCCTTCTCAGTGTAATTGTGCAGTTAGACGTGTAATTATATATAATCTCATGCTTTTTAGACATAAATAATTTAATGACCAATTTATAGGACAAAGGGTCCTAATTTTTTAACTATATTTGACTGCAACTTATCATTCAGGAACGCACTTTATTTACAAAATATCTGATAATATTTGAACATGAATTTTGTGTTAACAAAGCAGCATTATGTCAAACTGACTATACAGTGGCTACTGTAGGTGGTGCAGTTTTACAACAATCATCAGGTTAGAATACTAACTTTAAATTATTAGCTTTCCTCCAATAGCTCTACGGCGTAAGAGAATCCCATTTCGCCGTGCTCTTGAAGTGCTTAATGTCCCCACCTTCAATCCACAAGTCAAGCCACTTGGTCAATGGCGACAAATCACACTATCCCAACCAATCTTTACACCCAAAACCGCATATAGATGGTCCGAAAATAACATTTACTATAAAATATTTGAGGACAATTAATTTACCATAAAGACCTCGATTAATTTCCTTGATTTTTACTGTCTAACAGTATAGCATTTACAATGTGTTTTTGATATTCAAATAATTTGCTCACTTCACTCATTCTCGAATGCGGCTGAGTAAAAAATTAACGCAGCTAAAGAGAATTCACGGAAAACCCCTATGTTAATATAAGCCCATTTACTGCTCCTTTCAACCCGTTCTTTTGTGAAAATTAGATCACCCTAAAGGTTTTGAATAAAATAAACATAACATAATTACCAATGACTTCCTTCCATCTATTACCAAGTTTATTAGCAATGTAGTTTTCGTAAAACTCCTTTGATTTGGGTTCGAAGCATTCAAAAATGTCAGTTTCAATCTCTTCTTGTTGAGTTTCAAAAGCCTGTAGCGCGTTTATCAACTTGATTTACGTCATCCAATAGGAACGACCCACGCATGTCTATCAACGCAATTACGGCTACCCAATTAGAACAAGCCAAGGATCCGCTCTACCAATCAACGACGAGTCAGCCTTAACCGAAATAAGTTAACTATAAATAAGGCAACGACCGGCGTGCTGACGAGAGCATACCATACCATACCATACCATACACCAACAACACACGGCACACGACACGACACACACACTTCCTTGGCGCGGCGTGGCTGATACGAGATCGACGTCCAACTGTTCCATCGAAAAGTCTAAAATGGGTGTGAAATCTGGTGGCAGGAGTTTGATCCATAGCTGTCGTAGGATGTGCTCGTCCAAATTCGAGTCTGGGATAAGACTTCGCATGTGCCGTAGCAGTTGTGACGGGGTGCGATTTCCGAGTTCGAGGCCAGAGAGGACTTGCTCGACTCTGGTCTCCTTGGAATCGGCGTTGCGGCTCAAAATAGCTTGTTTGAGCGCGTCGTACGGGTTGTCCTTAGGCGGATTCGTCAAGATGTCTTGGACTTGTGCGACGACGTCTCCGGGAAGATTAATTGACGCGTGAAGATACCTCGTCTTCTGGCTCTTAATGGAGTGCAATTCAAAGAGATTCTCCAACTGAAGGAACCAAAATTGCGGATGCTGAGGTATATAAGGGGGAAGCGTCAATGAGACGGCGTTGACTTGTGGTTCGAGGAGGTTGGGATCAGCGTGCATACTGATTGCGGTGTTCGTTGTAGGAAGGAACAGAGGGTGCGAGACTGTTCAAACGAGGGTGAGCAGGATTCCACGTGAAGGTGTAGGTCTGTTCAAACGAGGGGTCACCAATTTGTAGTGGTTAGTGCCTACTACAATAATCTCCAAACCAAGAGAGAGAGAACCACGTTAGCAGGTTGTGTACGTTGTGTATTTGCACGTGTAAGTGTACACAGAACGGGAGTTGGTTGAATGGAACAGTTGGACGTCGATCTCGTATCAGCCACGCCGCGCCAAGGAAGTGTGTGTGTCGTGTCGTGTGCCGTGTGTTGTTGGTGTATGGTATGGTATGGTATGCATGGTATGGTATGGTATGGTATGGTATGGTCAGCACGTGGCTGATACGAGATCGACGTCCAACTGTCCCATCGAACCAACTCCCGTTCTGTGTACACTTACACGTGCAAATACACAACGTACACAACCTGCTAACGTGGTTCTCTCTCCCTTGGTTTGGAGATTATTGTAGTAGGCACTAACCACTACAAGCCTTTTTCTTCTTCAAGTGATTCTGTAAGATATGAAACGAAAGTAGCAAAGTGGGGCAAATAAGGTGTAATGTAAAGTACAAAGGTGCTATGCTACCTAAAATAGTCTGTTTAATAAACGGTACGTTGGAAAACGTCCACAAGAGACGGGAAGCATGGTAACCCCCAGGTTTATTCGACGAAGTGCAAGGCGTCACTGCTGCACATATTATACATAGAATAAACAAAGGTACAAAAGTTATAGTTAAGGGTAACCAGAAAATTGTGAATATAATTTTCTGAAGAGGAATTTTCTCCCCATTCATGTTCTTTGATCTTTTGTGACTTGATTCTTGCCACGTGAGGGTTCGTGTTGTACGGTCCTTTTCCACTCACTTGCTTCAAACGCCCTTATTGCATTTGAGCATCAACTTTTGCTCAGTTCCGTATTAACAATTCAAAGTGAATTATTCCCTGGTAATACCACCAGAATGGACTAATTTCCATGCTCGGCGGCTTTTTACTGTTCACGACGCTTGAAATTTCAATGAACGACCCATTTCTGTAGCTGGCCAGACTCTCCCACCAAAAAGGGTGAAACAAGTTAGCGAGAAAGGCGAATGTGATCAACTCGAGTTTGTTTTCCCAAGTTTTTGGAGAAAACAACGATAACCAGTTGCATGGGTTGAACCAACCCAAACTGATAAAGTAGAATAAACTTCTTCAAGAGGCAACTCATCATCAAACTCACCTGAACGTCGTCTGGTTCGATCCTCGTGGAGGATGAAATCCCCACTTCCAGTGGATTTTTCAAACCCCGTCCAGCAATGCCCTATAACTACTCACAAGCCAGACCTCCCAGTCAACAACGATTCACCCTACCGCGGTGATTCTTACAACTAAAAACCGCCTATTGACGCCACCACGAGTTCACACACACGTTCGAGTGAATCCGTAAACGAAAATGCTCGTGCTATACTCTTCGTTCCTCCTCCCACCACAACTATCAACACGGATCTACTCTCGGTCCGAGACCGTGGGAGAGGCAAGGAGTCAGCAAGGGGGGGGGACAAAGGAATAGGGTGACCAGATCGCGCACGCACGCACACATACACACAGACGGACTTCAAGCAACAGGGCTTTTTAACAGCGTTCGTGCTCAGCGCCAAGTGACGTCGTCGTAGGTATGTGCAGGGGTCAGTGAAAAAACGTAAATACACATGTGGGGAAGGGGGGAGGTTCACGTCAAAGGAAAATGGGTCCAGATGGAGTTGGAGGTAACTACGACAATAAACACAAGCAACGGAGATAAGGGGGGGGGGGCCAAGGAGGGTAGAGGCGATCGATTCGACGCGCCTCTCTAGTCACCCGGGTGTTCGGGGCAGGTCTGCTTCCTCTGGAACCAGTTGTCGATGCACCTGAAACATCAGAAAAGACAATTCATTAACCGTCAGAGGGGCACACACAAACCAGTATATCGATTCCCTGTTTTGAACCCACTTTTTGTGGTACACGCAGAGACAGGGGAGACGAGCGATCTTGTCACCGGTCTTCATGTCCTCCAAACAGATTGAACACTCGCCTTTGTCCATCTGCAGGGTATCCTCTGCACACAGAAAAAAAAACATATTCAGTGTTTGGAGAAGGTAGTGGAAACGCCTAACATCAAAACTTGTAACAGAATGCTAGACGGCGTTTCAAGAGGTACAGTCTCAGAAGTAATGACTGGCGCCTTTGAAAGGGAAGGAAAAACGTCGTCCTCAGCAAAGCAGCACAGGTCTGCCCGAAGGTCCCAGATCAACTTTGTCTTCAGATGAATTATTGCCTTCGAGAGAGACGCTAATCGACGCTGTTCAGTACAAAAGCTATTGAGGTAATCGAGGTCAGAATTAAAGCAAATAAGATTGTCGGTTTAGACCGATTGAGGCCGTATTGAGAAAAACTATTCGACGACAGGCGGTGTAATTTCATCGTTAACTGAATGTATAAGACTGCAAAACTCATCACCACCACAGTGTACAATTGAGTCTTTATTGGTGCAACTACTAACTGAGGGTTGTACAAAGCCACTAACACCAGATTTTCAACGGACTTTATACACCTTCCCCCAGCCTTTTTGCGCTTTAGTACGCCTCGATCAAGCGAAATGGTGGCGCGCGAGAATTATTCATGCATAGCAGGTCCGAGGGGTTGGAAAAAACCCACCCAACTGAACCGGGTTTCCAAGCCAATGTGATACCACAAGTACAAGAGGTAACTACCTCTTATTTCCTGCACCATCAACGTATCTAGATTTTATTTTTCATCTCTGGCCTTCTAGTCTAAAAAGAGTTGGGGTTTAACCATACCATAGCGATTACAATGTGTCATTACTAAAAGTACATAAAATACAAATTGCCAGCCGACTATTGTGGACAATGACCTTTGCACCTCCTTAATTCGGGCAGTTTAAAAACCATGTGGGACCATTCCGGCCAATTGAATGGATGACAATTTTTATCAACCCATCAATTACTTAAATACTTGTAACGTCGTATGCGCACTGCCGTAAATTACACTGCGTTTGGCATTTAGTACAGGCGAGTACTTTTAGTGTAAAATCTAATCAGGATTCTACACCTACTAACAACGTCTACAATTAGGGCGAATCCAGGGTTGTGCTTGAGTGTGCACTTTTAGTAGACAGGCATGCCTCGATGAAGTGTTAAGCTTTCCCCATAGTTGTGTAATTCCCGTCACTTTAAAGAAGACATAAACGCACACACACGCACACACCAGAGGAAGATTTTTACGAGGCCTTGCGAGGATAAACAAAACGGTGAAAACACAGGCCTTAAGGATTGCACCGATATCAATGGTGTAAGAGGCTGAATGGCATTCCCTAATCTCGTCTCACCATAGACATGAAATTAAAACATTGCCACATCATCATCTTGAGAGATTGGTTGAGGAGGAAAGGGGGCAGGCACTCACCGTTGTAGGTAACTCGGGGACGCGTGAGACACATGACATAGTGCAGGTCGTAGTCGTCTGCAGGGATCATGCGCTTGCAGAATATACACGGCCTGTCGTGACCTAAACAAGGACACAAGGAAAGACAAAGGACCGTTGAGGAAATGTCACACAGCGCCTTTCCTATTTCTGGCATGTGTAAGGAAGAAATTACGAGGAACAATGGTTAGTCGCGTTGTCGTCAAATCTAGTGGGACCAGTGCCCTAAAGTCGCTATGGAGCCTGGATAAAACATTAGAGACGACACTAGCTCAACTCGTTTTCGAATCAGAACCTGCAAAGTCTTGTTTTTCTGTTAGGCCCCAAGAACCCCGATTTATCTGTTCGAGCCCAACTCATGGCTCTCATAGACAAGAACTCAAACACAACTGCCAGAATACAGTTGCAGAAGCCAAAGAAAGTGGAAACCAACCGCCTATACCCAACGTTTTACGAAGATCCGGTAAGTCACCGTTCTACGGAAAATTCCATTTCTATCGAGACTGCCCATTGTCGATCACTTGTGTAAGAAGTACTAGTTTGAAGTAATCAGAAAATTATAAATTTAGTTTCAGTACTTGTATCGAAACCTCATGTGTTTGGCTAGTAGGTTCCAAGGTCATTGACAGCAACACACACAAGGCTGATTACACAATGCAAATTTAATGACATTCCTGTAATTCTTTCCATTTGCCAGATAGCGGATTAAGAGGTCAAACTCCATTATAAGCAATCATGTAAGTTGGTGAAAAGCCAGGATCATGAAGAGGACTTCCGCCAATGCTCAAGATAAGGAGAACGGGATCGCTACTACGAGGCGACTTTGGCTAGGATGAAATCAAATGCCTTCTACTACGCGGAAATTAGGCTTAACATTAAGCCCTGGGACACGAGGGTAGCTGCCATTAATCACAGCGACAGGATTCACCCACGCCCCTCGATCACAACTTGAAGGGAAGCAGAAAAACGGTTGTCATCAGCCGGTCTCCCCTTCCAATGTCTGGCTTCTAGCGAACCTACTAGCTCATCTTAACCCCCTGGATGAAATAGTATGTATGCTGGGGCGCTGTCTTTAATTCCCTGCCGATTGGCAAAAAGTACATCTCTCTTTCTGTCTGCCCCTAGGCACGAACTAATAGCTCGTAATGAAGGCACTGGAACAATGCACTTCTGCCACTAACACTACCATTGTAACTAAGGCATAAAGTACACGGTGCAGGTAAGGAGTGTGGAGTCATTTGTAACGCAGGCGCGTAACGATGGCCTAAAGAGGAGCACCTCCAGCAGGAGCAGCAAAGCGACCTTAAGGGACAATGGCAGAGGCACGTGACAGTGATAGAAGCCCTCCTCCCATTTTCAAACAAAATACCACCGCATTGACTTCAGGACTTGAAAGTCCACAACGTGAAGAAATAACGAAAAGCCTACATCCCAAGTTTCTAGTTCAGTGCAGTGAGTTTGTCTAGGATATATAAATTCTACACGGTCCTAATGCATGGGGCGTGGGCATTTTGGAGGGCAGAGACGACAAACTACTTTGGAGGAGCCATTTTTGTTGCCAAGTTCATTTAATAACCGACCTAATGACAACCTGATTCCTTTTCTGATGGAATCACCGTCACAAGACAAATTCTAGGCAGCGATATCACCTCCTTGAAGCCAGGATACCCTGAACTTTATTAGGACTTTTTTGATCATGTGCCTGCTGGTTGTGCTGACCATGGGAGTTATTTCAGCCTGCTAATTCAGCCCCAACGGGTATGCATGCGGGCATATACGAGCCCCAACAGGCTCGTTCATTATTAAGAGAGACGCTGGCCGCCTCTCATTCGGGCCAATCAATTAGTCATAAAGGCGTAATACAGAAATAGATAGGGGTAAGCACATGTCGGTGGCTCAAGGGTTAAACGACCATGGCTACTACTTCTCAAACTGAGCAGATGAGTGAGAATCATGAACAACCAATGGATCGAAAACATCCAAAGCCTTGCACAGGACTTTCGGAACAAATTTTGCGTACTACCATTAGATTGCTTTTAGTGCATGTGTACTAAACAGGCGGCATGAAGTTAGCAATATATTAGCTGACCTGGTTGCGTTCAGGCAACAAATTCCCTCGAAAATCAGGAGAAAGGTAGATTGGAATTCGGGACGTGTCACGTGAATTGAGCATGCCATCTTTTGCCAAGGAACTTGACCCACAGAGAGCGTTTGCTTCTACACATACCCGTGTTAAATCAGTCTGCTTGCACCGATTAATTTGAGTGGAAATCTGATGGAAATCGAGGGGCTTCCTTGCCTATTAATCGTTACAACTATTAAATACCTTTAACCCTTTTCTGAAGAGACCGCTAAACCTGCCCCTGTAACCAAGGCGTGTCCATTGCTGTGGTTACTTCCTCTCACTAACTGTGGACTCCTTAATCAGGGCATCCGCGCCAAGGGTTTCTTGCCAAATAAGGAGATTAGCAGTGGAAAGCCACACCGGATTAGGCTTAGCTTGAATCAGTCACGGCGTATTCTCAAAAACGTGGTGCGATCAGCGAATCAACAAATACGGTGGCACAGAGAACTGCCACTGACTTGGTCACAAGACCAAGTCTAACTGCTCAGACATGACTTGAGTAACATGATTAATGCGCGTGCGCTAATTCGTCGGAGCGAAGTATGTAAAACCGAGGCCTTGCATTCGGAAGGATGGAAATCAGTATAAAAAGCGGCATGTTTTAGGCCGAGTAAGTGGTTAAAAGTACGCGCGATTAATTCATGGGGCATCAAAATGGATAACGAGGGTGATTTAAGCCAGCTTTACGATGCACCAGCCATTAATAAAGCAGGCACAGAGCTCCACACAGAAAACCTAAAAGCGAGTTAAGCGCAGTTATCACAAAGGTGTGGTTAGCCTTACAATCCAAAAGGACACTGAGTAGAAAGACTAGACACTACACCACTGACATACCAGGAGTGGAACTGTGAAAGGGTTTTAATGATGACAAGAAATCAATAGTCAAGCGACTTGTGGGATCTAATCGCGTGCCCGGTGTAGCAACAAACTAAGGCACATGCAACCTAACTCTAGGTGGATCTCTCTCCCTGGATACGCACCTGATTCACGTTACTTATTGAGATGATGATCATAGTATCACATGAGTTACAGCAATTACACTTTAGTTCACTACTAGATCAAAGGAGCAGGACTCAGAATGCACGAATGTGTCATAGGTCATTTGGGTTAAAGATGCATTCACAAAGGTGGTGAAAACGAGAATGCGGATTGCCTGCAACCCACCTGATGAAGCTTAGAGGAGGGTAATAAATTGCACTGTCCATTAAAATCGGGGGGATGTAGTGGGTGCTGCTCACTATTCCTTCTGGACACCAATGAAACCAGGAGCTGAAAACTACGAGGCAGTTGTGATGGCTAGCAGAAGCTGGCTAAATAACAGCATCGAAACTCGGTTAAAGCACCCCAAATGGGAAGAGGATACGAAAAGAGAAATGACTGAGTAACAAGGGAGGAGAAGGCGGATAAAGAAGATGCGTTAGAGCCACCGATTTACGGAATCGGGCCAAATCGCGCGAAAAGACGATTCTCCATGTACTAACGCGACAGGAATGCACTAAGTCCAATGGGCCTGATTCTGACGCAGGCGTTTTTATGCGAGCACCCGCATAAAAGCCCTCCCCATGCGGGAGAAGGGATGGGGGAGGGCGGAGGTACATGAAGCGTGATTTTATGGCATCGAGGGCTCCTTACAAATAGTTCTTAAGTTAGCTACGAGGGAGCCACAGCAGATGACGCAATAAAGGGATGTGTACCTGCGAGCAGATATGCGCAGAGGTGGGTGGGTTGAGGAGGAAGACTGCACGGCAGCGGCGACTCCAGCAGAGCAATGGGAGTCGTGATGGCCAATCAGAGGCCCGATTAAGGTGCAGCCAACGCGGGCGCGCGCAGCAATGCCACCGACCGTACAGTCTAAACGTCTCCTTTTTTTCCAACAACTCGCGAATGCGAAATCCACCGCACCCATAAAAGTGGGTGAGAGTACCTCACATGCCTATTACCCAAACCATCCAATAAACTTGCCACAAGGCAGACAATGAAGCGATGAGTGTGCGTGCAAGGACGTTCGAAACCGACTGTGGATAACCATTTTGGGGTGGTTGGTCTCCTGATGACAAAGCGAACAGTGAATGCCAGCAACCCACCAAATTAATCATCCATTGCACCCATACCAACGAAACTACTAGTGCCGGCTTTTACAGCAAATTACAAGCTACAGTAGAGCCTGTTTGAAAATAACATGCTGTAAAGCCGGCTGAAAGAAATCGCACCACCCAAGAAAGCCGACAGCAAGGTGGTAAAAAACCGCAAGGAGGATTTCATTCTAGCGAAAGGCAGTCGAAAAATGACTTACAAAACCGATACCACTTCGCAGTAAAATTACTAAGCCAAAGTTATCTACTCCCTACTGAAAAAGAGAAGCTACTTTCAGCGCAGATTTGATTGAACCGAGGTCAAGAGACAAAGAAATCAGTGGCTCAATTGCGAAGAAACCTAAGCACTACGCAACAAGGCGAGAGCAATAATAAAGTCGAAAAGCACTTATCAGCCGAGTCGGAGCAGAATTCTGGCCACTGAGCTAAGTGGTTACGACAACAGAGAATCGAAATACCACTGCTATTACCAAGGGGGTGGTTTGGGGTTAAACTAAGTCGACAGGGCTGTTTTAATTAATTCGGGGTATTATCGCGTTAACACTTGACTTGAGAAGCGACAGCACGTTAAAGAATTAGGAAACATGGGATTTTAAAGGAATAAAATCACACACCTTTCAAGGTCCTGGCGTGATTACCTAGGGCATAATAAAACCAGCCTCACCAGAGTTTTATGGTCGATGCAAAAGGAGCCAACAAAAATGGGTAATGGTGCAAACAACCACTCCAAAGATGCTATCGCAATTAAGACGAAGAGTTTTGCACATGATTTAAGCATTAAGGGCACTCTATAAGGGAGTCATGATGTCATGTAATTTAATTAAAACTAAGCAAAACTGTTTAAAATGTGCTGGTGCAATGAAAAACTCAAGCTGACAAGATTATCTGATATTAATGTAATTAAATGATGCTTATAACCAAATATCACCTTCTTCTAATTAAAAACCCAGCAAGCTACTAAGTTGTCAAAAACATTAGCAAAAATGAAAGTACACCCGTGGCCCGCATTACTGAAGTGGATGTTAATTAAATTTATGGTGTGGGACTAAGAGAAACTAGAAGCCTTTGAAACCTTAAGTGACAGTTTAGCAAAGGGATAAAAGTTTCGCGATTAATAACAATGTAAAACCAGTGCATAAATAGGTTTGAGTAGATGAAAGAGAACCTACCGCTGAGTAAAAGTAGACTGTCAGGCCACTGACGCCGACGATGCGGAGAAGACGAAGAAGCAGCAGCCAAAGAGAGGAGGACCTGTCTTCGAGCAGCAGAAAGTCTTTCCTCCAGCGCTTCATTTTCGCCGGAGGTCGAGGCCGAGGCTCTTTGTCTGCCGCTACCACCGCCTCTCCGACTCCTGTGACTTCGTATCGCGTCTGAGCTGTTCAAAAGTCCCTCCGCGTCCATGACGGAAACAGGACGGACTCGGCTGCTACCACCAGTACCGGCTTCTGTGTTCGATGTTGCTCGATAGGCGCGAAGCAATCGAACAATTCGAGGGTCGTCGGGAGATATGACTCCTCCGTTGGCATCGATTTCGGAGATAAGGCGGTCTAGAAGGACCACTGGAGGGACGTTGTGGGTATTGGTACGGTTGGAACGCGCGGATCGACGATTCGAGATGGCGGACGCCGAGACCTCTTCGGCAGTCTGGTGTGCGTGGGAAAGACTTCTGACACGTGAGGCAGCGGAGGAGGGAGAAATAGAGCGATGGTGCTGGTGAGAGTGAGGACTAAGACGTTCGGGAGAATCCAATTCGGAAGAATCGAAGCGCGTACTACTCAGTCGCATACCCATGATGTTTTACTAGGAGAGCTTGAACGAAAAAATCAATTTGAGAACTAGGGTCAGGAAGTGCGAAATGTCTTGTAAATCTCTTATTTCATATCTAACGAAATACAAACAGAAAACTAACTCGAATCCATATGTACAAGAATAGGCCGCAAATTCTCGATTAATTCGACTCAATATTAACAGTGCTAAACAGAAAAAAGTGAAATAAATCCCATGGGTCTACTCGGATCGCATCTCTACCCCAAAATTTAAACTATTAGTTAAATATACAGCGGTTATTACCAAATTACCCCCAGAAGCGGGATAGCGAATCACAATGAATACTCCCAAAAGTGCACATACGCCTTCAAAGTGTGCGGCTGCGAAATTGAGCGCATTCACCTTAGACAAATGAAATTTGGAATTGAATATTTGTCACATTAATAAAATTTCTGGAAAAATATTTATTTCAAATAAACAAATAAAGCGTCTTTGTTTTGATAATTGCATTTTTGACATGCAAGGTATGTAGATTTATGTAAAGATTCAATAAGACCATCGATAATTATAGCTTATCAAAATCTTGCAGAAATTTATACTGCCCCTTAAGTATTTGTATCCTTTTGTGATACATTCATACAAGATCAGCATCATAAATTGAAATCTGCGGGATCTGAATAGGAATGAAAGCTTAGGTAGAAAGTGTTAGGTATATAAGATGACGCAATGACTTTTTATAAACCCTTTTGGGGTTTTACTTAAAGCCATCAGGAAGTTTAGTTTGAACTGCAACTCCCGATCTATCAGTAAAATAGGTTTCAAGAGAATTGTATCTCATATACCTTATGTGAGCTTTTGGGCATTTCCCCCATTTCAAAGCCATAAGATTGTGGGTGACAAGATTACTACATAAATTTGGATATGACCGATAAAAACTCTTTAAATTGTCTATTTGAAGTGTATGTCAGGTAGGTGCCTTAAAAAAACTGTGATAAATTCTGCAAAGTAATTTTGACTTAAAACAAGGACAAACGGCTGATTTGAGTTTTCTGTCAAATACATTTGAATAAGCAAACAACGTTATTGGTTTCGTTGAAAATTACAAATGGACTTCAAAAACCGCATTTTAAAACTTTTGGTACGATACTGTAGACTAAATCTACCTATTACTGTAGGCGGTCGGGTAGAGCCTACCGCCTTAAAATACCGAATTGCGACGAGTCCTTGATCACATTAGTGATGTAGCGTTGCTACATTTGCTATTGATTCTTAAATTATATTTTTGTGTTAAAGGGTATCAGTTCCGTTAATACTCAATTTGTGACAAGAAGGAGTTTGTATTTTTTGGAGAAACAGCCCCTTTGGACTTCAAAAAGAGCGGACATTTGAAAATTCACCGTATTGATCCTTGGTACACTCTTTTATACATTCCATACACGACGCCCTAAGGCATCAATAGGGCATGTCTTTCACTATTCTAGTCATAGCTCTTTTGCCCTCCATGATCACCCTTATCTACACCTTTTCTCTAGCAATTTACAGTGCCATTTTGCACAAAAGTCCCTGGTCAGGCTACCCACCGGAAGTGCAGATTCTCAAGTTCATGGAAGGAAATTCGGTCATTCTCAACAATCCCGTATTTATAGGCATTGCTGCCGCCCATTCATTTGCTCCGAACAGTTTCGCTGAATACATGTACTATGGCGAACTTCAGAGTTGGTGCCTCTTTGCTATGCGCTTACTTGCACTGGCAGTCTGCTCCGCCTTTTGGATTTGGCTTTACAAGATGAATTACAGCAGCGTGAGCCAGTATATCAAACAGAGATTCAAAAGTCGTCTTCTGATTGCTATTTACAACCTAAATAAACTGATTGGATCAATGTACGTTTACACGAGTGATGCTGCGCCAATAACGTACAGCTTTTTTGAGTATCTCAAAACCGACTACTATGCAACTGCCAACTTTTTCACTTTTCTGATCGTCACATCCCTTGGAGGCTTCCCTACCACCATAATTGCCGTCCTTGTGCTCTCTTTTCTGAGCTTTATCAGCCAGCTGTGGATACTGGCTTTAATATCACCAATACAAAATTTCGGCGCCGAACTGATTAAAACAAAGTCCTCCGAATGTTACACCAATTATGCATTAAACGAGTTTATTCCCTTTGTGTCACAGTTGATCACAGTTTTGCCCACCTTTCGTCTCTTCAGAACAACCGGTAGTTTGGCAAAAATGAAGATTGCAATTATTATATGCTGCATCGTACTACTGTACAATCAGTTAGTGACTATGGCAGTGGTCACAAAATTAAAAGATGTTGGCAGAAGCCACAGTAACTGTTTGAGAATGAATACGACCTCTGAGTGGATTCGTTGTTTTCTAACCAAAAACATGGCAAAGAAAACTAAATTCTTTCAGGATTCTTCTATGAAGCGATCTTTGCCTTTAATGGACTCGAGTACGTACGACAAGTGGATTTGGGATATTCCTCCAGCAACGAAGGTATTCTTGTTCTGGTGGCTTCTCGGTCGCCTGAACATTTTCACTGCACTACACTTGCATGCATTAACCACCTACATAATCGAGCATTGCTTACCAAATTGGATTCATGATGTTGTCACAGGATCCGTGTCCGAGCTGAAGATAATTTACTCATTTCTGAGATTCTTCCTTTCCACCATAGTTCTTTTGGTGATGGAGGAGGCCGTTTACAATGTGATCAGACCGGAATACAAAGGGAAGATAGTCTATATCCCACTGAATGAGTCCATATTGACCATCGCCGTGGGGATGGTTACACTAATCGGGTGGATAGTTCATTCAGCTGAGTCTACGCTGATTACATTCTGTGCAGTTGTTCAAATCGTGGGAATGTTTTTCCTCGAAAGAATGCTCTCAAGAGAACTGCGAACCGAGGACTTCATTAGAAGTGAAGTTATCTGGCGTAGAATGGGCATTTTCAGCACACAACGAGAGCCACAACTATGCCTTGCTGCCTGGCTACCAAGCTTAGTGGCCGTAGGATTGGCTCTTGTCTTGCTGCCAACCGTAATCTTCTGCCAAAGAAGACAAAGTATCTACGCAAGATCCAGCGTTCGTCTTCGTCACAACAGTAATGATGAGGATTCCGAAGATTCTGAATCAAATGAAGGGAGTAAATGAGAAGAGGAAGAAGTCCGTTTTAGTGTCGTCAAATCGGAATGTAAATAAACATTAAAGTGTTGCTGTACTCCCTACTACGATGTGTTGTACGTCACTGTTATCAGACAAACATGTTTAGCACAACATTGCTTTATTCAATTACTTGATTACTGATCATTCATTTCACTCGTTTAGTAATGGAGAGATTAGGCATATAGTGATTTCCCCTGAATGGTTCAATGAAAAAGATTAAAACAGGTTTTAAAATAAGTAGCCAATGGGATAGGATGATATTAATGCACGTGTTACGATCTAGGAGAATACTAGGATATAGGATATATTGTTAAATAAAACTTAAGCAGCATGATTAAACACATTGCGTGTTAACAATGGGCTGTGTATTTTTCAAGCACGGTGAGTACTCTAGTAAGCAGATGCGATTGCTCTAAAGCTTAAATGAACAATGAAAAAATTAGATAAAGCTCCACCCATTTTTTAAATCATGGTGAACCTCTTAATAAGGGAGACAAACGTCAATCAAAAAATAAAACTTAATATCGAATTTAAAAACTAAAAAAATATCCACGAAAATATAGAATATTCAGAACGGATTCTTAAATGCATTTAATTAACAAGTGTTTAAATGGGTTACAATTATGGTTGCAATCAGGTTGTTATAAGTGACTGTTTAGGGGATTCATTATTCGAAGTGCTTGTCAGTGGGACGGTGGGTTTTGCTTGCTCTTCATATCCTAATTTTGTTTAGCACTCACTACTGGTTAAATTAGACTAAATATTGACATTTTCTAATACAGATGATGGATTCTGCTCTATCTTGCATGGATTCTACACCATCTGGTTCCTCTCAATACATGAATTCGAGTACAATTGAGATTCCTCTGCGTGGTGGCGATGAAGTCATTGAAATCGATATCAACCAACTTCCAGACGGTGGGGAAGTTATCAATATCCTTATACAGGAGGGTGCTCCTCTGTCTGTTTGGATAAATGTGGCCCTCGCATACTACAAGAACAAGATGTACGATGACTTTGAGAAAATCCTCGAAGAAGCACGAGAGAATTCCGCTAGTATGCCAGCTTCGAGTGAAAATGAATCCCTTCAGCTACTGGATATGTTGGCTATATTCTACGGTAAGAAGGCTTCGAAAGAAATGAATAAGGAGAAGCGGGCTCAGCTTATCGCAAAGGCGACCGAGCTCTTCACTGCTGCTGATCGTGTGGCTATGTACGACCAGAATCACCTTCTTGGACGGGCTTTTTACTTTATCTACGAAGGCGAGAAATTGAGCCAGGCGGACAGTCAGTTGAATTTCGTGCTGAATCAAGGCGCTCCAAACGTTCCTGCCTTCCTCGGCAAGGCATGTATAGCATTTAACAAGAAGGAGTATAAGAATGCCTTGGCGTTTTATCGGAAGGCACTTCGTCTCCAGCCCAACTGCCCTGCATCAGTTCGCGTGGGCATCGGGCACTGTTTCGTGCGCCTTGGCAATCTTTCCAAAGCCAGACTGGCTTTTCAGAGAGCTTTGGACCTGGATCCTGAGAATGTGGAGGCTCTTGTGGGCCTTGCTATCCTGGATCTGAACGAGAAAACCCAGGACTCCATCAAAGAAGGCGTGCAGAAGCTCTCGAGGGCCTACCATGTTGACACAACGAACCCTGTGGTTCTGAACCACCTGGCTGACCACTTTTTCTACAAGAAGGAGTATCAGAAGGTGGACAGATTGGCCTCGCATGCCTTCCACAACACGGAGAATGAAGCCATGCGGGCGGAGAGTTGCTACCAAATCGCTCGCGCTCTGCAAGTGCAAGGCAACTACGACAAGGCCTTCCAGTACTACTATTTGGCTACGCAGTTTGCCTCATCGAATTTCCTGCTGCCTTTCTACGGCCTTGGGCAGATGTACCTCCACAGAAACGATCTGGAACACGTAAGCACCTTTTATTGATTTATGCCTACTTGTAGCTTGATATTTGTAATCTTTGATGTTGGCTTTATTATTTGGGGGTTTCCTTAGACCAGTTGAAGACTCCCGAGAGGTATCTATGGTCGTGGTAGCTGCTTGGCGCTTTTATTATGTGTTAATAGGTGATGATTTTACTTGTTGCTAGGCCGTAATCGAAGGGCTATTTGGAATAAGGTTTCTGTTTGTGCAAGACCTAATTAGTCTAAATTAGTTAATTATCTGGAGGTAATGTTAATGAGCGCTTGTTTTTTCCGAGTCCTGACAACTGAAACTGGAGGATTGTATTTCTGGTGTGAACGTTTGCATAGAAAAAGTCACATCGATGTGAGCTATTAGCTGTGGCCATGGAAGGTTGTTTGTGTGTCATGTGAGCATTCAATTTGTTGGTAACTCTCAACCATTGAGGTGAGAAGTGGCCTCACTCAGGTGACTCACTGAAGTCTGTAGGTACTTGTCACCATGATTATGACGTTGGATGATGGGTGTTGGATGATGGCTTTGCTTGTTGCTAGGCGGCAATTGCGTTCGAGAAGGTGCTGAAGGCCTATCCGAACAACTACGAGACGCTAAAGATCCTCGGGAGTCTCTACGCGCAATCGAACAAGGTGGAGAAGAGGGCACAAGCGAAGGAGTTGCTGCGACGGGTGACGGAGAGCCAACCGGATGATGTGGAGGCCTGGATCGAGTACGCGCAGCTCCTTGACAACGACATCTCCGGCGCTCTCAACGCCTACCTGAAGGCTCTGGCCATTCTCGAGGCCGACCAGCTGGAGGAGTCACCCGAGATCCTCAACAACATCGGCTCCCTCTACTTCATGAGGAAGGAGTTCGAGAAGGCCGAGACGTTCTTCAAACGGGCCTACGAGCGAATCCGGACTGAGGCGGAGAAGGAGCCAACTCGTGCAGGACGCCGCCAACGCTCGCTGGAGTTGACCGCAGAGCCCTTCGACACGGTGGGTGCCGCAAGCACCCTGGCGGAGCTACGTCGACGCATCATGGCGAACCCGGATTTGCCTGCACCCGCCCCCGTCGACGATGACTACTACCACGATCTGGCGGTGACAGTGCGCTACAACCAGGGTCGTCTGCACGAAGCGCAGAACCGGCAGGACCTGGCAGAAGCCGTCTATCTTGGCATTCTGCAGCAGCACCCGACCTATGTGGACTGCTACCTGCGTCTAGGCTGCATGGCTCGCGACCGCGGACAACTGCGCGACGCCTCGCTGTGGTTCCGAGAGGTTCTAGAGGTGGATCCCGACCACCCAGATGCCTGGAGTCTGCTGGGACAATTGCACCTCTCCTGCGGTGAGGTGGAACTAGCCCAGCGCAAGTTTGAGCGGATCGTGAGCCAGACGAAGCACCGTGCCGATGCCTTCGCGCGCATAACCCTGGGCAACGTGTGGCTGCGTTCACTGCACCACATCCACCACCGACCGAACTCAGCAGCGGGTGGAAATAACAGCGCGGCTGCGCTGCAGGCCCGACGGAAGCGCCACGAGGAGCGGGCGCTGTCCTGCTACAAGGCGGTGCTCAGCGCTGACCCGCACAACATCTGGGCGGCCAACGGCATCGGGTGCGTCCTCGCGCACAAGGGCTTCATCAACGAGGCTCGCGACGTCTTTGCCCAGGTGCGGGAGGCCACTGCTGACTTTGCGGATGTCTGGATGAACATTGCTCACGTCTACGTGGAACAAAAGCAGTACACGGCTGCCATTCAAATGGTGAGTTTATGCACTTTTAATGACTGCCAAATTCATGTCAGAATCGCGTGAATAATGCGTGGATAAGGTGAAGTTGATTTCTGGGGTTCACTAGACTATTCAAGTATTCCCCCCCCCTTGCTGTTGACCTTTAGAGCTGGTTTTGCTTTTTTGTAGTCACGGTTAACGTGTGTAGAACTATCCAAATTACAGTATACACCTATTTTTTGGCCGTTTGTCGAAAACAGGTTTTTCCCTACGTCGCTCATGCTGTCCTTGTTTAAAAGTGCCAGCTAACTCCTGTTTAGCGCTCCGAATTTCTAGAAATGATAGGAGCACAGGGGAAGAAGAAGTCACTAGTTAATTTTAGGTAATTCTAACTGATTGGGATATAAGGGATATGTGATTATATTCACCAACTTTTCCCCACGAGATTTTGAAAAGAACCTAAAAATCAGCTACTTTATGAGGTTTGAAAACACTACCCAAAAGTTGAGGTTCTCTGGGACTTAATGGGCTACTTCAATCCTCAATTAACTAATGAACTTTGGTTTTTAGTCACGTTTAACACTAGACGCTCCCTCAGCATAGGCTTATAGAAGTTTTAAGGATTAACAATATGGCCACCGGCTTACCTTCCATCCCCTAAGTTTTGGGAGAATTGGACAAGTATACTAAAAAAGAGTCACGAGGTTACTGGCCCTTTGTAGTACTTGCAGCACGGCGAGTGGCCTTACAATCTGGAAGTTAGGCGGCAAAACATTGGGACTGTTGACTGTTGCAAGCTGCATCCTAGGGGCGGAAACATTGGATTCGCGCTGTAACAAAACAAACCCAAGTTGGCATTCTCTTAGGAGTTTAGAGGGTGAAGTGGACACCTGAGGCTAGTGTTTGTTGTTCATTGGATTTTTACCCACAACTGATTTGTAGGCTGACAAAATACGTAAGAGAGTGTGCGGCGTGGATGTGTGGTTAAGTAAAGGGCGGTTTTGGTGTGCTGTGCCTGGTGTAGTACGAGAACTGCATGAGGAAGTTCAAGCGGACGAACGACACAGAGCTGCAGCTGTACCTGGCGCGGGCATACTTCAAGGCGGGGCAGCTGCGGGAGTGCAAGATGGTGCTGCTGCGCGCGCGCCACGTGAAGCCCTGGGACCCCCTGCTCACCTTCAACCTCGCCCTTGTGCAGAAGCGCATGGCTGTCCTCGTGCTGAAGGACGAGGCCAGCAGCTTCGCGGCCGTCTGCGAGGCCATCTCCGACCTCTCCATGGCTCGCTGGTACGTACACCCTCTCCCCTTCTGGTCTGGTGTTTTTTTCCAACTGGAGGAGAAGAAAGATTCAGAAGGGGAAGGGTAGTAAGAAGCAGGGGGAAAATAAGGTGTAGACAAGAATAAGAAGAATAAAAAGTGGATGTGGGGGAAGTGGAAGTAACCGTAGACTGGAGTTGCGCTAATACAATTGGAAAGAGGAGGAGGAGGAGAAGGATACATTGGTGGGAAGAATAAAGGGGGATGATGCCGACGATGATGATGAGGAGGTATAGCCTTTTTCCACACGTCTAACCGTTGACTGATCTCACTGGCAGCACGTTCGAGCACCTGTCGAAGTCGAGTGAGATCGTGAACCAGTCGGTGTCGCTGGACGAGGCCCGCTCGTGCCAGGACTTGCTGAGCCAGGCCAAGTACCACTTGGATCGCGCCAAGTCGCGTGAGGAACAGGAGCGTCTCTTCCGACAGCAACAGGTGACGAAGCAACTGCTTCACGTATCCTCGAAGCCGGTTGTTTTGTGACTGACTTCAAGGCCTTAATGTTTCCTTCACAGGAGGAGGAACGCGAGGCGCAGAGGCAGAAACAGGCGGAACTGTTGGCGAAGGCGGAGGCACTGCGTCTGGAACGCGAGCGTCGCTTGGAGGAGGAACGCGGCAAGTTCATTGAGAGGGCCAAGCAGATCAGTCTGGAGTCCTCTAATCTGGTATGTTCACTCACTCACTCATCCACCCACCTTCCTGACTTGGTTCTTTCCCCAGCTTATTTAGAGCATGATTGCGATTCGGCATGGTGGATTTTAAGGCAGGAGAGAAAGTGAAGTGAGAAGTGTAGTGGGTAGCTTCTCTTATATTGTCTTCCTTGACGGATCTACTACCGCATCGAATGAAGATGGAGGGGATGTTTACTAGGGACTTGGGCTTCAATAGTCACATTCGTGCGACTAATTACCGATTGTTAGTTAGCATTTGTACGAATGCTCTTTGATGCGAGGGGCTTCCACAAAGAGTGTCTCTAATAATTTCTTGTGTGTGTTTGTAGGAGAAGCGCGTACGCAAAAGCGGTGGTGGCGGTGGCGGTGGTAAGAAACGCGGTGCCGGTGGCGATGACTTCATCGACGACGAGGTCAGCAGCTTGAGCAGTCTCGGCGGCGGCGGTGACGAGCGGGCTCAGAAGAAGGCGAAGAAGAGCCGCAAGTCACGCGGTGGGGAAGCCAAGAAACGCGAGCGCAAGCATCAGAACCGCAGTGGGACTGAAGAAAAGCCCTCCACCTCGCGTCCCAAGACTAGTGGTAATGGCGGCGGTCGGTTTGTGAGCAAGGCGTTGATCAGTGACGAAGACGACACCTCCTCCTCCTCGGAGGGCGAAGAAGCCACCAATCGCGCGGCGGCAGCGGCGGCGGAAGAAGCCCGACCCCTGCCCACTTTTGAGGAGGGAGACGACCTGAGTCTCAGTGGTGGGGAGGCGGAGGTGGCGGAGAATACTGGAGCGGCGGCCCAGCAGCGCTGGAACCCAGAGGTGGACTCGCTGAGTAGCGCGAGCGAGGATAGCGCGCCCCGACGTAAGCGGAGGCGTGCCCGACGGGCGGCGAGTTCCAGCGAAGAGGATGAGGAGGAGGAGGAGGAGCCGGTGCAGAAACGGGCTCTCGAGCCTTCCTTCTCGGACGAAGACGAGGCGACGGCTAGGAAGCGCGTTCGAAGCGTCCTTGGCAGTGACAGTGGCGATGAATGAGCGCCTGAAACCCCCACCCCCCTCTTCCACCCGAGCTGCCGGCTTGACGTGCATAAGATGAACAAATTAGTATATAATGTACAAATTAGTGGTGTTTAATAAAGTGTCTAAATGCATAGCATAGCCGATGGTGCTAGAATGATCATGCAATCGTTACGGGGAACGCTTTGAAGCAAGAGCTTTCCTCTTTTAGAAGTGGTAATGCACTCAAGACTTTACCAACGAAGTCATCGTATTTCGGAGAGGTTGAGTGTGGAAGTAGTTAATAAGGGCGAAGACAGCACGACTTAGATACTTAGGCTATTTGCAACTAAATATTGGAAATATGGATGGCGAGTGTAAAGACCTAAAAGGCGATAATGGCTTAAGGAGTACCCGGTTCTCAATGGGTTGGGAGGCATTCGCACCGGTGCGTTTATTTGGAACGTTAGTATTTGAGAGACGAGGGAAGTTCAGTAACTAGGTTCGCGTAGGGTTTTTGCTGACAATAACTGGGCTGTCGTTACCGCCTACCACACAAAGCCCAACCAGTGATGATAATTGAGGGATTAGTCTCAAGCACAACAGCCGTTTCCGCATTAGCACTCCTGTTTCCCTTCACTCTCAAGCTGTGAAAGCCTAAAGTAGAACTATTGGACAATGGATGTCGTTGGTTCTGAGGGAATCACACTAGATCGAGTTTTCCGTAACTCGAATGAGCATTTCTGATACTGATTTAACCATATATAACTAGTGCCCAAATACCACACTATTCAAATATTACTATTGTATATACATGGAGTGGCGAACATCTCCACGTTGAATAAAGAAATTATTTTAAAATAAGTGATCATGATAACCACGTTTAGATTAGATTGGGCAGACTAGCGCACACGGACCGAGAAACTGATTCGATAATTTACAACTACTAGCCGAAATTATAATCCACACCACTAGGAAGATGATCGATTTGGCTGATAAAGTATTAGAAGTAAATAATAGGTAGAGAGCAGAGTGCCTATACTATTGCATATACACAGCAGTGACAAAGAGTAAGTAGACAGATAGAGAGCGAAAAGTGTTGAGGGAGGGATGGGAGGAGTTGAGTGAAACAACAGCAACCTCAAGAGAACTCAAATCCGGCGTTGGAGGAGATGGCGATTAGGAACTTCTCCTTCATCTCCTCCACCGTCTGGTAGGGCGGTATCATGAGCAAGTTCGCGCATGTGCTCGACGTCGGCAGTCTCTTGCTGTCCGTGGGAATCACCTGGATGGAGAACGGCGGGTCCATGAACTGCAACCAGACAACAAAATCAAATCAACCGCTTAGGACTCCCAGAACACAGACAGGATAGGGGCGAAGACATGCCTTGAAGCCGAACATGGGAGGTCGTGATGAGGCAGTGGCGAAGCGCATGAGTTTGCGTTTCTCCTCTTCGGTTAGGCTTCTCACGAACTGCCAGAAGAGTTCGACCACCTTCTCCGTTTCTGGACCCGAAGCTACAATTCAAAGAGGAGTCACTGCGGTAAAGTGTGTCGAGGGTGGAGATATTTCAGTGGGTCATGCTGTGCCCTGACCCCACCTCCGGATAATTTGGTGTGCATCTGCCAGTCGTCGATGTCGATCTCCGCGTCGGAACCCGAGATCACCACCTGCAGTTCCTCAGGGTCGAAGAGCTGGAACCACCTCTGGTCAATGACTTTCGTCATCCCTGAGAAAAATGCCATCGACTGCTGTCGGATCTACAGGTCGGGAAGGAAGCTGGGCTATCAGCATCGGGGTTTCGCCAATTCATTTAAAATTCTTTGAACACACTTCATGCTTTATCAGAATCGAGAAAGTGAACCGAAAAGAAAATTAATCTTCCATGTGTCCGAAATAAATTTTACTGATTTTTAGCTGGTTTTTTAGGACGTTCATGGATGCAGGTGGTGAGAGAGAATGAGTGATAACTGTGGTAGTATTATCAATATGACCGATTCCTTATGCTCATGCTGACCAATGTGAACACAACAACCTAACGACATGAGCAGGAGAATAGCTCCATTCCGATCTGCGCCGGGATGAGTAAAGTTCAATTTAATTTAAATCTGTTGTTCCATTTTATGGTTCTCAACCACTTTTAGTTTTCCTGCAGCTCGATAAATCGAAGTGAATTCCACGAACAACTCAAAGTCGAGTGTAGTAAGAAAAGAAGCCGCCTAAACTCCGAGAGATTAGACGGTACACGATCCCAGATCATTCTAGACTCAGTAGGAGGGAACGAACTTGCTCGTTGAGCTTGAAGTTGGCAACGAGATTGATGTACTCGATGCGCGTGGCGTTGGTGACGGGGATGGCGGAGCCGTTGGGCTTGAGCTCCACCACCTCGGTCTTGCCGTACGGCGACTGCACGATCGTGAAGTCCAGCTCCAGGTCCCGCACGTCGCCCTCGTAGTTCTTCAGCTGGCACAACTGCCTGCACACAACACGAAAAGCAGTCGACAGTGGAACTAGCGAACCAACTTCAGTCTAAAAATGGCCAAATCCAAGAGCTTGAAATAGGGGAAGGAGGCCAAATCTGAATGGGTCATAACGTGGGTTGATGAAAGACAAACCAAGTGAATGGTGATCCCCACTATGACTGCTTATTTGACCCCCTACCCAATTGGCCCAGTATGTGTAATTGATTAATCAGGTCCACCGAACCTTAACACCAGTAAACAGCCCTAAACCACACACCGATAGAGTTGGCTGTCGAGGGACTGGAGGTGGTTAAAGTCGACGACGTTGTTGTTGCTCGTGCCAGCGACCAGTTTGGCGAGGAAGAAGGGCGCGAAGAGGAGCTCGGGCACCACGAGGCCCTCGAAGATGGCCTTGGCGAGGATGGCGCCGAGGAAGGCGTAGTGTTCGGCCAGGTCACGCGCGTCGGCGGAGGCCGGCTGGCCCATGAGACAGGCCATGTCAGGGTTGGGGTAGAGCGCCTGCTCGTCGTTGGTGCGGAAGAGACCGCGCGCCGGGTCGAAACCCTCCTTCAGCACCGCCAGAAGCATTTCCCGACTCAGACCGCCGCCGTCCACGCCCATCTCCACCATGCCCGCGGCGTTCACGAACTCCACGATGAGACGCGAGTGCCATACTGAGACTACAAGGGGAGACGGGTACAGGGTGGACTTGAACTCTTAATTCAAAATCCACATATTTCAACAGTGCATGCAGTAATTAATTATGCAAATCACATCTTATGAAGCTTGAGCAAAGCAAAATTGAGACACCGCTTTACTACAACCACTGAGTCTCATGCAGCCAAGCAAACCAACTAGAAAAGGAAATGCTGGCGAAGTCGAAACTGACCAGGCATTGAATTCAGAGCCACGAAGGCATCTTCATACACCCGGTCACGATGGACCCTCATCCTGAAGGAGGAAGCAGCACTGTGGTAGAATATGGGCCCTGAGGTTCGCCCCTGTGACCTCCTCCGGAAGCTCTGGATCCCCGACATGAAGAACTGCAACGAATAAATGCCGAGATTCGTTGAGAACATTGGTTAAATGGTTGTGCTTTACCAAGGGAAGACAATGTAGTGACCCTACGGTCGCCTGGTGCAACAGTTGCATCACTAAACTTTAGCACCTGAAAAATCAACCAAAGATATTTTAACACTCTGGGACGCACGTCTTCTCTCTGCTCTCCGATTTTAAGAAATCTTTTTCTTATTTTTGTAGAAGATCAATCAAAGAGGACAATCTAAGAGTAGCTACCTCGCTACCAGCTAGTAGTATTGAGAAACTGTTTGTGAATTTTCCCAGCCAAGTTGGGAAAACCGACCTTGACGCGATCCCAGAACTTGAAGATAAACGGTAGCTCCACGACAGTGGTCATCGTACGCCAGTCCCTGTACGACAGCGAAGTCATGTACTGGTCATCTGGAAAGTAAGGAGAGCAAAAAGACACCCATTCAATTTGCTAAAACACGCAAATAGCTTTGACACTTTTGAACGCCTGTTTTCAATGTCTCAAAGTCGCTATGTAGCCTGGAGAAAACGTTGGAGACCACACCAACAGAGTCAACAAACTCTGTTCAGAAGTACAATTCAATTCATTCTCATCGAAAATTGCAATGCTTTAAGAGCCCTGATTTATTCTCTGCGCTTGATCAAACCCAATTTCGGGCAGTGGGACCAGGAACAGGATTGAGCAAGAAGCACCTCTCACCTCTACCAGTGTTGAGACAGCTAAAGTACCCGAGCTGCACCCGGTCGAGGCCACGACTGGCCATGTCGGCGAGCATCTGCACCATCCACTCAATGGAGCGCTCGTCGATCACCAGGTCCTCCTTGTTCGTGGTGAGCCAGTCCTCCGCGCTTTTGGGCTCCGTGGCGAACTGGTAGCCTCGCTGACGCCGCCACCAGGCGTGGATCTGCCGCACGACGCGCTGTACAGCCAGGAAGAGCACTCGCCAGTGGTAGAGACACCAACGCAGGCGAGTGGACTCCTCCGCAGACAGCCCCCAGGAGGGACCGGGGGTCTTGCCGGCCATCCGCTGTCGCTCCACACGGGCGATGACGTCAGCCATGGTGACGGGGACGTAGGAGCCGCCGGGTTGAGCCCGCGGTGGGGGGTGGGCGGGGAACATAAGATCGATGAGACCGAGCATGAGGTCGCGCAGACGCTGAGCGATAGTCAGGAGGGAGGTGGAGGTGAAGCCGTGCGTTTCAAGACGAGCACGGTTGATCTCGTCGTCGTTGAGCATGATCAGCCGGTGATAGAGGCCGTTGAGGAAGGTGAGCAGGGTGGCGGAGAACCTGGGTGGTAGAACGACCCATTAAGTGAAAGATAGGATGGCCAAATATCAGACCGAGGCAACACCCACAGATCCATATTGCTGGGCACCTCTGCCAGTTTGCCGGAAGCAATCGTCTGGAAGATGGTCTGTTGTTCCGAATCAGCGACGCAGATGCTAGTCGCTCGCTCCCACAGTTGCATCATGAACGCCGGCGGATGGGACACGCACACTGTCAGTCTGCAAACACCACGAACATCAACAATCAACGGAAACATGAAATAACAGAAGCAAAACGGTCAAAAAGACTCACGGCATGAGATCGGTGAGAGGCAGGGGCCGGTAGAGGGCGAGCATGGAGTAGAGGACGGGGACATTTTGCAGCAGCTCCTCCCGCATAGAAGCCGTAGTCGGGTCGTCTACTGCGGGTCCACTGAACGCCTCCGCCAGAACATCTCGCACGAGAGTTCTCAAGTGCTTTTGCAGGAGGTCGAAAGCCTCCGTCGTCTCGCCCCGCTTCAAAAGAAGCCGGAATGAGTGGGAAACAAAGTCACATGTCTTTAGATTCTTGGGGATACATTTTACAGAATAACAGGCTTCTTCTGCACGCATATACCTTAAAAAACCAACAAAATATAGCTCGAAGTGGTGTAGGTTCAACTTCTGCGTTAATTACAGGCCTGATTCTCCAGGTAGTGATTCAAGCAAATTGTGAGTCGGTGGATCCAAAGAAATTTTAGCCCATTCCTCTTTTGTTAAAACAGCCTCACCCAGTTCCTTTAGACGACGACGGTGGCAGCGACAAAAATCAATTTCTTACTAGAATATTTAAAATGGACGACCATAAATGCTCCTCAGTAATGAAATTGAGGTCTGGGGATTGTGGGCCGGATGAGATGCTAAACTTCAATAGAATGTTCCTCCTCGGGCCGCCCAACATTCATAAATAGTCTCAGCTGTTAAAATCTCTTCCATGAGGGGAAATCATTGGCTCGGTGACGGATTTAAAGGAAATAACACACCAGAACATCATCACAGAACACCCGCCACCATGTTTTGGGGTTCGAAGAAAGCAGCAGTTGGGATTAAATGTTTCTTTCGGCTGTCTGCAAACGCAGTAAACTTGGCCGCCGGAGGTGGGAAATAAGGTGGTAAACGACGATGATTCGTCAGAGGAATTCTCATTTTTCCACTACACGAGGAACAGACCAACTCTAAAAGCCTTGAAACATCTGTAGCCTGAGAGAAAATTTCCCAACTGCAGCTCCTCCGTGGTGGAATCCAGGTCCACGTGAGCGACTCCCGACGAACAGTTTTTGTGGAAATTGGGTTCTGTAAGTGCTCACGAAGGAGCTCTGTGGTGATTTTAGGAGCAGTGGTCTTGCCACCCCCTCTAACAATTCGATTTAGAGTCCGACGGTTTTTCTCAGCCAACAAGTCCCAAAAACCACATGGGAAGAAGAGAACCACTTACCCAGGTGTCCGTAAACAGCCTATACTCCGCATACAACTCGGAGGACTCGATGGCACTGGAGAGAGCGATGCCCTCTCCAGTGGAAGTGGACGCCTCCCCCTCCTCATCCGAGTTCGGGTCCTCCTTCTGCTGCAGCGCAGTCGGTTTGGGCGCCGAGATGGCCAATGGGGGAGGATTGAAGGGCGGGGAGAAGAGGATGGTGCTACCATCGGCCGGACAGCGAGTGGCCACCAGTTTGCCGAAGAGCCAGGCCAGTACAGCGATGTTTTGGCTGGCTAACTGGGAAGCATTGGCACTGGAGGGGCCACCGAAACCCAGTTGGCGCTCGCGTAGAAACCGCGGCACAGGACCGTACAGCAGAGTCATCAGGAGGTCTGAGATGAAAGGGGAGGGAGTAGTAAACACGATTCGAAACAGAAGGCAGATATACAGGGGTTGGACAAAATAGTGGAAACACCTAACACTGTCATCATAACCACCAAACATGCTATAAACTATCGAAAATTAACCAAATTTAGTGTTTTTATATTGTAATTTGATATCATTATTTATATAACTGTTGTTTACAGATATTAAAAAATGGTTATAACCTCGTAAAAATGGCAGACCTCTCAAAATTTAAAAGAGGTCAAATTGTTGATGCTCGTATGGCAGGCTCTAGTGTTACACAAACTGCTTGGCGCACTGTCAAGAGGTACAGTTTCATAAGTAGTGGCTATCACGTCGTTCTCAGTAAAGCACAGGTCTGGTCGAAAGTCGAAGTTGTTGGCTGAGAAGACCGTCGGACTCTCTCAAATCGAATTGTTGCAGAGGATCGCAAGACCACGGCTCCTACAATCACTGCAGAGCTTCTCAATGAATACAAACAGAACGTAGTTTCCACAAAAAGTTCTTCGTCGGGTGCTGTAATTCGAAAACCTATGCTTTCAAAAGACGACAGATGTTTCAAGTCGTTTAGGGTGGTGGAGTAGAAACCTCCGGAATTGGTCTGTCCCTCGAGTAATGGAAAAATGTGAATTCCTCTGACGAATCATCGTCGTTTTCCACCTTATTTCCCACCTCCGGCTGCCAAGTTTACTGCGTTTGCAGACAGCCGAAGGAAGAAGCATTTAATCCAGACTGCTGCCTTCTCCCAACTATAAAACATAGAGGCTGTAATTGCGGCAAAAGGTGGACTTACATCCTATTACAATATACTTTGTTGGTCTTTCAAGGTGTTTCCACTATTCTCTTCACTTAGCACCTACCGAGAGAGGGCTTGAGTCGGTTCTGTGGGAGGACCGTGAAGCTACCCCTGCCGGTGGCGCATTCGTAGAGGTAGTCGACGACGAGGTCGAAGGAGGCACTGATGAGGAGTACGGGGAAGACGTAACGCTGGATCCTCACACTCACGGGCACATCCAACTCCCCCTCCACTGGGAGACGCAGCTCCGTCAGGTCCTTCAAGGCCGCGGCGAGCAGATCTTGGGCCAACTGGGGCTCACTCGAAGCCTCTCTGGACGATGGGTACATCTACAGGGAGGAACTGGGGGTGTCAGCAAGTGAAATTGACGCCAAAAAACGACCACGCCTAACCCTTAAAAGTGGCTATCACCTTCAGAGGTACCTGCGACAACTAGAACCCTGTTGAGAACTCAGTTTTCCCGACGCCTTCTACAACCCTTATAGTAGGAGAGTCGGCAAAACAAAAGAGGACAAGCTGAAAGACTCGGTACACCTTCTAACACTGAGCAGATTTGATGTCTTGGGAGTTTTCCCTTGAATCGTAATTCTGGGACGTGTAATTGCATCACACACCAATTACAGATTAACCGAAGCCGTGAGAGTTACTGAGGATCACGTTTTGAGTAGTCACTTAAGAGTCGTTGTAGAAGCTTCCAGAAGTATCGCACGATCCAGAGACTACACAAACATCCCAACTAGGAGAGTTCGTTCGAGTCCCACAATGGAATGAGTCATCCTAAGAGAGCGCTGTTCTAGCTACTCCCACTCAACCACAGAGTGCCATCATCGCGATTGTAATCAACACCACGAAATTTTAACCAATTCACCACGATTTTCAAAAGTTTAAATGTTAAACTACCAAGAACAATGGCAACTAGTAATGAGTACATTCCAACAGAGCAACGTGTGAAGCCATGAAATTCGACAAACCCACATGAGCACTTGTTTAGCTACTCGTCTCAACTTCAGAGCTGAGTTAATAGCCCCCAATTTGTTGCTATGTTCTGCGTTTAATCAACAGCAACTCCCAACTGTGTCATCCTAAACAGCGCATTTCTAGCTGAGGATTTTCTTATAGGGACTCAGGCAAATCATCGGTGTACTATTTGTGCAATATTCACGGTCCGACGTACAGTCACATCTGAAAAGCCAATTCCTATTAGCGTTTTAGTTAATTAAATGAGATGCTGGGTATGAAGTCACCTCGAGCTTGCACAAATGACCCCTATAATTACCAGAAAGGGGAGCCTGAGGAGCTGGAGGAGAGGCGTGTTCTCGGGTATGCGAGTGAAAGCCTCTACGTTGCTGCTGAGGTCCGGTAGTGTCGCCTGCTTGGCAGCAAAGACGGCCAGAGCGGAGAAGTAGTGGTCGTTCTTGCAGAGGAAGAGGAAGATCCTGTTCAGCCTCTGACTAACGGGCGACGAGAGTTGTAGGTGGGACTTGAGATCAAAGAAGTACTGCTTAATCACCTCCACTATTGAGGAGTAACTCTCCGGCGGTGAATTGGGATTAAGACGTCTGAGGTAGCTGGGGAAAAGAACAGTCGAAACTCAGAAAGTCTCAGCGCGTTTAACTAGCTCCATATGCCCTGGAAATCGAGGAGACACTCATTTTAAGGCGTTACAGCCTTGATGGATAGGAACTGAATAGTGAGGCAGCAGATGGAACCAGAAGACTTACTATATTGCATATTTAAAGGGGGGAACAATAGTCACTGTTAAAGTACTCTAATAGATCCAAATCTAAGAGAGAAATCTAAGCAGAACCGGTCCTATTTTTATTGATAAAGAAAGCAGAGGCAGAAGGTGCATCGGTGCCCTCCACGACAAATTTAAAGCTTGTGTTTGAACAATTAACTAGAATTTGATGACGTAGTGAATTGCTTTCAGACAAGGCAGATAAGCAAACTCACCAAGTGAGTCTGACAATAACACGACCAACAGTGTAAGCACCGGATTCATCTTCCTTAGACAGCCACTGTTGGAAAAGTGATTTGACGGACGGAATGAGAAGCAAATTTGCCGCCCTGATCTGTAGCGAAAAACACGAAAAAGCTCAAACATTAATATTATATGACAGGACGAATTATTTCAAATTGCATAAAGTGCTATATGCCATACGAATTGATGGTTCGGGAGATAAGTCCTTGAAATCATTGAAAATGTCTGAAGGCACTTCCGCACGTTAGGAATGAGGGATTGATCCAAAGTGATGGGTCGAGGTAGGGAATCGATTTCATTTACAAGACGGTTGAAATCTTCTTCAAGAACTTTTTTCTACAAGACACAGGGTCAAAATCTGCAAAGAGCCACTTAGTGGTCATATCGTTAAACAATTTGTATGCGTACTAGAGCACGACGAGTCAGGAAACCCCTTACAAAGGCTTGGATTTTTGTGGCTACCCTTCCGAGTTTGTTAGCTGCCTAGAAATAAACATGCATTGAGTTTGGGAAATTAAAAACAAATGATGAAAACAATTGGACTTACAGCTCGTTGTCGACGTTCTTCCTGCATTTTGCGTACAATACTAGTAGGTTGCATCTAAAAATTGCAAAACGTTGAAATGTTAATGATAGACCTAAACGTGCACTTTTATACAGTAAGTCATGAGCAAGATAAAAGAATAGATAAACCACGAATAAACTCTACATAATAAAACCTCAGAACAAGAGTAGTTAATTGTGCTTACAGCGTACGGCGACTGACGCTTAGACTTAAATTGTCCTTCAAAAGAATACATTTTCTACAACTGTCTAAGAGATACAGAGGCAAGACTGGAAGCCACAACCTAATCCGCTCTCGAAAGTTTTGACCAGCGGGCCATTCACTCTAATGATATAAATAATAACCGGATAAACACCAATTTATTTCTATCCAAAACTGATGTTAAACTTTTAATTTTTTCATTTTTTCTTAGCTTATTATTTTTTGCAGTATCTTGGTAAGCATTTAATATGGAAGAGCTAAACATTTTAAAAACTAATCGATTTGACATATACGAAGCTTTTATGTCTATATACGGGCCATGTAGCCTCTACGAATTTTTCAGTGGTATCAAAATTTTTAATAATTTGATTTTGCAATGCTGATACGAATTGTCGAGATCACTTATTGGTTAAGGCCAGTAAATAGAAATATCTAATTTGCTAATAAAATCCGAGTTACTGCAACAGCGAAAGTAAACTACAATTTTTGTCTGGTTGTTAAGTATTCGAACTCAACACTACTCACCTTACTGTGCTTGATGACAAACTACTGTGTTAAGTGAGATATACAGACTGCTCGATTGTTTGTTCCTCCATATAGCATCAGCATTTCGGTAAATATTGTGCAAAGTAATACACGATGATCTTTCACCTTATTGAAGATTCAAGCGTCGCACCCATAGGATTTAGTTAGTTAGGTTTTTAATTCAAGCCGAAGTTTCGTCGAATTAATTTTGACTAAGAACATTAAAAATATTTGAGCTTTTCACTCTGGCCAATAGATATCTGAAAATTTTAAAATACCATTGGGTAAACCTGTTTATGGGATGTTTATTCAGTTGCCATCCCGGTATAGAATCGTCCTCCTCTTAGCTAGTTCTATTTTGAAACTTGTAAACTGACAAATAATTATGTATTCGATTTATCATTAATATTTTTAGTGCATATAATTAGTAATAATGAAAATTAGGATAGAGAATTATTGTACTAGACAAACTACTCAATAGTTGTCGTTAACCAATAGCAATACCATTAGGTCTCTCCAGCCGCCAGCCCATGATTCCAAAGGGCATTGCAAACCCTTTGAACCGATTTCAATTTAATTTGGGCGCGCAGTGAGCTTGCGGCCGTTCTTCGTGTTGTCTCATTGAATGACAAATCTGTCTTGAACCAAATAACCAAAGGCTGTATTTTTTATGACTCTTTCCAATTAAATGAGGTCAGATATCCACAATCACGTGATTCGGGTGGAGATTTTGGTGGCTCACATGGGCAATCACAAGGAATTCGACGAACGATCGCATTTCTTCCATGCTTCACTGGTTTACAAATTCTTATTCGTCAGGAGGAATCTCTGAAACCAAACCAGTTAAACATCACTTAAACATCTCCAATTCTTGGTGATTTTCTAATCTAAACAGCTCGAGGACGCATTGAACAAAATGCATATTTTATTTAATCAACCAACAACCCAACTCTTACACCTTTAGCCATTCACATACCTTTACACAGATTATTACCGAGAAATCGTCCTTAGGAGCGCCTACTGCAACCCAAACAACAGTTCAGTAAAGGGTTTACTTAATTAAGATTAATTTCTTTGATGGAAAAGATAATGTGCTCTGCAGTCTGATAAAAGAAACTATAAACGCTCGTTCATGCATAGTAGCTCAGGGATAAGAGCTAGATGGCGCAGATAAGAACATTAAACCAATTTAATGGGCGAGATTTCAAAACATGCAAATAGGAGTTAGCATTTAGCATTTCAAAAGCGATAACACATGCGTCCTATCTACCTTAGCGCTCCTTTCCCACTGTATCTATCATGCCTAAACCAGGTAGTATGAAGTATCAGCTACACTAATGTAAAGTATTGAGGTCCTACGATACCTAAAGTGGCCCGATTAGTAAACTACTCTAGACCACGGGAGACGGGACGCGTGGTAACTCCAAGTTTATTCAACCAAATTGTAGTTCAAGATCATCAGAACATGATTAATATATTTTCTAAATATATAACACATTCATCATCAAAATTGATGAAATAATGAGATTCGATTGAAAAGATGGACTTATAACTGTCAGTCGGATAGAAAACTACCTAGAACAAATGGAGGAGCAGACAAATGGAATCTACAATTCTAATTTCAGGGACTAAGCAAGAATGTGGCAAAGACCGATATCTTTAAATTGACTACTACATTATTGTAGAAAATCAACTCAGACGTCTTCTCTCCTGTCTCTGGTTTTGGGAAATCAGCATCGTACCTTAGGTAATTGATCGAAGTCCAAGAACCGTTCGTGTTACTTCCACCGACGTTTTGGCCCTGCGGCTCACAAATGCGCCAAGCCCTGCCGATTCTCGGAAAACGGACCGGCCAGAGAGTAACGGCGACGACTTCCTCTGGTCTTGAGACACGTCGCCATGCCTTCACTATCTGACTGACGTTAGCTTCATCCCCGCTACTCCATCCCCATGAAAAAACCCACACAACCACTGTTCTCTCCTACTGCACTATATCAACTTTTGGTAAATGTCACCTTACAATCGATTTAAGACTGAGAAGTGAATCCTAATGGTTTTTCTAGTCTATTTGAAGCACATTTCCTAGTTGAATTTCAACTCCTAGTCGACACACGATATTCCAGTCGGCTCAAACGTTGTTTAAAAAGTGTTTTCCACTTGCTGGATTTTGAGAGTGCAATGCTGATACCACAATGCACTGAAAATTATGAAATTAAGATAACAGTTAAATATGCTGCTTAAAGGTTGTCTACTAATACTTCGATTGAAAAATAGAAAAAGTAAGCAACACCAACAAAAGGGGCATACAGTATAGTTCAATATTATCGACTACATTGTCGACTTAAGGAGTCCATTGACCGGAGTGGCAACTTTGTTGAGAAACAACGTGTTATATCTCCAGAAAATTGTATTAATAATTCTCCGATTATCTTGAACTATAATTTATTTACCTTTCGTTATTATCTGTATAGTATGCACAGTTGTTAAAGTCGTTGCTATGACGCCTTGAACTTCGTTGAATAAACTTGGAGTTACCACGCGTACCGTCTATTGTGGCAGTGATCTAACATAACGTTTACTAATCAGACCACTTTAGGCAGTATAGCACCTTCATACTTTGCATTATACCCTCATGCTAATGTGTATTTTTTGAATGGAGAATGGAGAAAACTTGTAATTGTGAGTACTGTAGTGGTTGGTGAATAGTTCCAGGAATACAGCCACGAATGAATTGAATAATTCACTTTAACACGGATTAAGCGAACTAAATAGATTTTGTATCAGTCAAAGAGTTATCAATTATATTTTCTGTACCTACAAAAGAGGAAGGCTTGGATTTTATGGACTTAAATTTTTAGACAAAATTTTGAATATTTTGTGCTTAGTCAAGACAAGGTGTTGTTGGGCATGAGTACCCCCCTTATCAATAAGAAATAATTATACGGAACTAGTGATAAGACGCTGCCCTGAGTACAGTGTCTGTGCGCTCCTCAGGAAGTGAGTACTCGGACGCCGTATGGCAAATAAAGCTCTCGAGTGTAACTTCTATTTTTTCCCAAACTCACGGCCACGTAGGACATCACCTAGTCTCGTCACTAACCAATCACGGATTAGTCATCGGTTTTGGGCTGTTCCCGTTGACTGTTGTAGAAATAAACACAACGCGATGACATCAATCGCCGAGGGGTAATTTGTACTCTTGCCTTTATCATAAAGCTAACAGCACTCCCATCATTATTTGTACAAATATGGATTGCAAGTCACCCGAATTTTATGTTTTCCTGTGCCATTATGTAGGATTTGTGTTGCACGCGTTATGCATCCTATTAATAGCCATAGAGTATATTGTCATTTTTGGCATATCTAGTGTATTTAGGGCTTGTTTTTGTTCACACTAGAAGACCCTTTCTTCCTTCCTTACTACTTTAAATCTGTTTTAACTCTAGAAAACTTTATTTAATATTTTCGGATTAATAGTTCTTAAACCGTAAGTGATGTGGAGAAAGACACAAATAGCCGAGCTGGCAGAACTACAAAGACAAAGTTATTCCACCAGAGGGTTAAACATTTTAATACAGAAAGGAATAGAAGATTATAAAACAGTTTGATACATGTTCGGCTACCTCTGGATCGACGGCGTAATGGACGCCACCAATGGCAGCGGTTAATTTGAGCAAAACCCATTTTCTTTTTGACTTTGTTAATTGATTAAATTTCCTAGTTACCAACGGCATTTTGAGGTTCCTGATGAGATTACTAATTTCGCAAACGTTAATTGTGGAATCTGAATATAACCTGAGGTCGAAAAGAACTATAATCACTTCGATCTAAGGACTGGAGAACAATAGCGTTGAAACCGGATAAGAGGTTTTATATCGATTGGAACTGGAAAGGGGAATGAGCTAATTTAAGTGGAGAACATTGAATGTCTAAAATTATCCTCAAATTTAATTTAAGTTAGGCTACTGACCTGCATACATATATACTCACCACTCTAAACACAACTTGATCAAATTCTTAACTCTGTCGAACACCAATTTCTCATTTTCCCAGCCCAAAGGAATGTTTTTGTCCATAGTTTTTAATCATATTGTAATGACTCTAAGCACTATAAACCTCTTTTAAAGATAATCAACTGCATTTTTCCCGATTATTGCCTACTTCACAAACATGAATGGGATTTCTCACAAAAATAAACTTAATTTCTTGAATTAAACCCAAATTATAATCGCCAATAATCAAATACTGGTGGACGATAGCATTGAGGCTTTATTTCAAGCAAATTTGGCTTGGGAAATGGGTTGATTTTATTATAAAAAATGGAATCTACATTCAATAATTTTCAATTTAATACTTAATATCATTAAGGTTCCCCTCTTTAGCCTCATTCCTAGGTATTAAAGGATATTCCGGCTCGGTAAAGCTGTACCTGATAAGATTCCAACGTTGCTGCAATTTAGAACCCATTAAAAGTGCCAACTACAAACTTCTCCACTACAGATTTATTATGCATTCAAACTTTAACGATAATATATCGATATTTTATGATATTTTTATGAACAAAAAATATGAAATATTTCTAAATAACTTAGCTACTCTATTTTTAGTGCTTTTAATTAATAAAATTCTTGATAAATAGCAAAAACAAACCAAAGGAAAAGATCTTCTGAAGATAATTGTTCTCCATCGAAATTTAAGAAAATGACTGAGAGATTTTAAAACGTTAATCACTACCTTTAGATAATTTAAAATTTTGAGTGATTCTTATCCAATATATCAAGAAAATTTTCCTTTATTTTACAAAATGTGGACAGAACAGCAAATACAACGTTTTTAAACCAACTTCTCTTAAGAAATGGCCCTGGTTGCTCATTAGCTTTGGTAATCGACAAGACAGCAAAATAAGTCCAATTTACTATCTAAAAAATGAACTATTTACAGGTCGTAAAATATTACTTTTTTATGCATTTATTAAGTGCATCAGGCTGGTATATTTACATACTTTGTGACGTGTGCAAATTGGAGAGAAAGTGCAACGCGTTTGTCAGAGAGATATCCATCTGTACATGAACGCGTGAAGAGGTCAAATCAGGTAAGTTTGACATCGGGTCGAGCGCTGAGGCAGGAGCCTCCATCATCCACACCCACATCGGTCTCCATGGTCCTCAGGATGGAGGAGCGTCTTTCTTCCTCCTCGAAAACCCGACTCCCCTCCACCATCACAGCCACCACGTAGTCTAGCAGGGTCTGCCAGGCCTGTTTCACGTCTCCTGTGAACTCTTCTCCAAGCAGACCCTCCCAAGTGGTCAGAGTGGCTCTTTTGAAGACCTTGAATGCAAAACAGACGAGTTAAACACTCCTATCGCGTTGCAGTGTAACTGATTTTGAGCCTAATCGTATTGTAGAGCATTCTTCAACGTTAAAATTCGTTTTTGGCTCAGGGGATTAATAAGAAGGTTCGCGTTCTCCATCTATTTTAGTTTTAAGTACTCAAGAAAAGTGCTTTAGATGCTTAAAGATTATGAAGCCAAATTGTCAGGTGTTTCCACTATTTTGTCCAACCCCTGAGGGTAGCATACTTGACAGAACAATGCTTGATTGTCCTCTGTTTGTGCTTTTACGCATCCATATGGGTGATGGCAACCGGAACTAATGATTACGGGAACCTCCCATATGATTCAGAATGGAAGTGAATAACATCGTGATAATTTAGGCGCAGGAGTTTCTACAGAAAGACCTCGGCAGCATTAGAATTCGGGCTTTGTAGTGTTAAATGAATGCTTTCGTTTCCACCATAAAGTCGTTGAGGAACCTCGCTACATCTTGTACAACCGTCGAAGATGTCAAATTCTCAGCCAAAGCTCTAGGAAATGTCTAAAATTGGTGTCAACCAACGACTATAACGAACACAGCCAATGTTTAACCTCTGCAGAACTCCCTAACTCAACGTATTCTGCTGGCGAGCCATTATTGGCTCTATCAACACACCACATTACTAGCCCACCTAATGGAAAAACCGTTTCAGAAATAATCAAATCAGCGTGCTATGGGTTTTATGAAGAGCCAGATTGAGGTTGTAATTGAGGCGGTTATTTGGAATAAAGCCATTTCGCTACACTACTTCAATTTCTACCTCGTTAACTGAACATTTATATCTATCATAGTCTAAACCAAACAAAACAAGGATATATTAGGAAGCCTCAACCAAAGAAATCTGCAACAAGCTAACTCTTCTTGTGACCTTTTCAAAATTTAATTCATAAAGATAAAATGAGTTTAAAGAAAGTAGTGAATTGAAAAAAATACCTATGAACTTAATTTCTACGATGAAGTGAAGAACGCCCTTTAGAAAAAAAATCAGCTTTAATATGAGCTGATGAATGAGATATACTAGGCGACAGTCAACAAAGACTAGCTAAAGATTTCTTTTGACTTTTTCACGAAAGTCTCCCTGCACGTGAGCCAACACTTTTATTCAAAGGCCCCTAATCTACACTAAAAGTTTTGATAACGAATCAAGCTTTTGGGCAAAGTATTTCTTTAGTTAAGAATTGTATTGAACTAAAGCATTCATTTATTAAAATTCAAAATGACCTCTTTTGGCTATAGCGTTGCAAAAATGCACACGAATTTCAGTTTTGATTTTTTTGAAAAAAGTGAAGGACAATTTTAATTTCAGAACATGAATCTCATTAAATTAAAGGCGTTGATGTGCCAACTCAGCGTTTAAATTGACCGAAATTTTATGGTTAAAACTAGAAGTTGTTTACTGCTTAAACTAAACTACATTTAATAGATAGCTTTTTACCATATTTTAGATTTTTTCAATAAATTGATATTAATTAAAAGTTTATGGGAACATATTAAAAAAATTGAAGGGGCGATTGTCGAAGACTATGATGAAGATGATATTAGTTTAAACAAGTATTAAATTTACTTCCGTTCTGTCTTATTCAAAATCAGACAGAGACAGGCAGCTTTACAACTTTGTACTTGTCGATACAATGGGGATAACACTGCTTGCGTCAGCGTGGAAGCTTCAGGTTCCTAGCTAAATTAATGATTATTGACTGCTTGTAACGGCACATTCACACCTTTGAGTAAACTTAATGTTCAGTTTTCAAAGCATCATATTCATCCCTTGATAACAACGGTTTAATAGGCGGGTAAAGGTGGCAAGATGGTAGAAGGGAAAGTTTCGGATAGCTTAGCTTGGTTTCAGCTAGCTGAACAATGTAATTAAGTCCCGGAAGAAATCAAGGGTAGGCAGGAAAAGGCAGCCATACGTATGGCAGGGGCAGCAGCAGGAATCGGCCAGCTGTTTTCACATCCCAGAAAAAAGTTGCAAACGGTTTGCGTCATCGGATTTTTTACAACTGCACCAGTCTGTCTGTCTCCGACCCAATCCCCAGATCCTAACTCATAAATGCAGTGTTGTGCATTTTAGCATTAATTTTTTACTCAATCAGTCAGTTTCGAGGGAGAGTGCAAAATCAGTTTATTTAAGATAGATTCCCTTGTTTACTGAGGTTTTTAAGGATCAGGCAACACTGATGACTAAAATCTTTGATTAAATGTAACAATCGGTCCCTTGCCATGATACACCCCGATGTGATGAAAACTGTTTCGCCTACCTCGAAGTAATCAGGCTTCATGTTAGGAATGGTGGCGTGGGTAGCTCCTGCAATGAGGATAGAGTCGTAGAACCCTTCCTGCGGATCTTCCAGAGACCGAATGGCCTCGTTGATCAGAGAAATGTACGCCTGACAGTACTCAAGGCCATAGGAGCTGAAGACCAACTTGTCATCTTCGTTCAATCTACAAGTGAAACCTTTGCAAAGTGGATACAGCAGCCAATTTTGGTGGCAAATCGCCCTATCTTTTGATTTTCTGTGTTTTTAGAAGTAATTATATTAATAGCTCTTTTTAAGAGGAGATACTCATTTAATCAAACGTTAGATAACATTGAAAATCTGGTAATAACTAAAAGCAGTTGCCAAAATCTTACTAAACCTTATTTCTCATCAGTGAATAATTCAGGCTGAAAAAAAACTCAAACTTTCTTAATGGTGGAATTGTGTTTCAACCCGCTCCCAGGCTGCATTTGTATAGGCCCATTAGGTGACTAAATGCAGGGCCCGTCCTCCAGTTGTTAAATTTTTCATACGACTGAGCGTTAAATGACTCGAATTAATCACCCTGCCAAAACGAGGGCTTAAAACTCTTTAAAAACGTTAATTTTGCATTAATTAACCCGGAGTCGAAATTTTAATTCTTTGAAATACTAATGAGGTTCAAGAAAATCCATAAGAAACGCTAGCTGAAGTTTCTTTGATATATTACTATCAAATCTCATAATTTCAGCTTCTAGTACTCAAATTTAAGACAATAAATCACCAATAGGTTGAAATGTATATATATATATTCATTAATTGCTTTCTCAGAAAGACGTATTGTTTGAGATTTACTGATTTCATATTTTTTGACTTTTTCTAACAATTCATAAACAAATGGGATGAACAAAAGACTAATCACAAAGGATGTTATTTTTTGTTTTTTCTGAGAGGTAAATTTAGAAATGGATTTAAGAGAGATCTTGGGATAGTATACAAAACACCAGGTTTTCACCAGGTCTTGATATTTTTTAAATAAATTTGTTCGATGCAGATTTAATTCCTACCTATTTCACTAAATAATTTGCTTAAATTACTTGTTTGTTTTTTATATGACTCAGTAAATTTCGCTGGCGAACGTACACTTGCCTTCCCTAATTATTACCTTCATAATTAGTACCTGTAACAATGAAACAAGAAAGTTTGTATTCTCTCTGGATATCACGAGAGTGGAAAATAATATTTAAAAATGTACTCAAGTTTTTTTTCACAAAACGATTGACCATCTCCTGCTAAGATACTATGAAAAAATGACTAAGGAAAAAACACACCGAAAACGGATACAACCGTTGAATACCCATCCAAATGCTGGCATCTAACACATTTTCCAGATATCTCTCTTAAAATGTAAAGGGTAAATTATTTATAGCTTTTGAAAATGAATGAATAAACACGTTTATCGAAAGGCCCCATAAACTAATTTTAAGCGAAGATTTCATTCATGTGTGAAAAACAACGAAAATAGGTGCTTGAACAGCGAAATTTAATGAGCCCCAAATTTAAAAGACACCTAGAATAATAGAATGGATTTTGAATTTATACTCCAATTAAATTTAGCCGTCTATTTTAATTATTTGTTAAGGAAAAACTTTATGAAAATTTGGCATACCTTCGAGGGTAGCTTGAAACTTCAGTTTAACCATTTGCAAAATTGTTAGTTTACTTTATTTCTCAATTAATTAAAAAAATAGAATGTGTTTCTATACGAAAACTCCTTAGAAAAGAAGTTAAGACAATACTGCGAAAACGATGAAGCCTTTCATCGACAGTTCATGGAGCTGATTCCGAATTTAGTGACGTAAATACAATTTCATAGTCTTTTGCATTATTTCATTGAAGAATAACCCTGTGCTTCGGCAAAATTTCGGCTTTAAGTAGCACTGGTCTAATTTAGCCCCTATGAACTTACGCAACGTTATAGGCCGACTTGAGTTCCGGACACATCTCTGCAGCCAGACGCAAGATGAATTCACCGTGCTCATTTGCATGGATCAAAAGTGCTTCCCACGTAGATATGAGCACGTCCTTCTCAAACTCCGAAAAGTACTCATTCAGTGGCTGCCGTTTCACAAGCGCTGCATGCTCAACTTGTTCGATGGTTCTCTGACGAGTCATAGAGCGTCTAGAGGGAAGCAAAAGACTTCCACGACGCTCAGAGGAGTTTTGAGAACCCATGGAAGAGGTGCTTTCATCCGCTCGGAAGTACGACATGTTGGAACCCAGGGAAGATGACGGTTTCGATGGGGTCCGTGGTCTTGAAGAACCGGAGAGTCTAGTCATATGGTGACCGCTGAATTCACAACCCATGTTGCTGGCGCAGAGATCAGTTCTGAATAAACTTACACTACCCTCGGTGGGATTGAAATTGTCAGAGCACTCTGATTGGTCGAAGGAGTGGGCCAATGGGGCGAAATCGGCCAAGGCTACTCGTGTTAACGTTGGGAGACCACGGTCAATTGGATTATTTTGGCTAAAACTAGTTCGTTGCCATAAAACCAAGTCTCCAGGGGTTAAGGCTTGGCCTTACTGTTCACCTATAAAGCCCGTTAGAAGCTATTAGTTAAGAAAAAGCTGAGTTAACTAGGCAAAAAGAGACATCTCAATCAGGACTTTTTCAGCAGTACCCAATGATTTGGTAGTTATATCTTATGAGAATGTCCTATAAAAATATTCCAGATACACCCAAGAATTTTAAAATGGATTTAATTAAACAAGCCAGTAGATTTGTTGATTTGTCAAGAGAACCACAAAAAAAATCTGAACGAAACTGAATATTTAAAAATCAATTTCTATGATTTTCTCATGTGGTTCAAATAGTAAACTAAAATAAAACAGATTTTCGTCGAAAAATTGCATTGAAACTAGATAAATTATACAAAATGCCTGGTATAATTGTTTTTAGGCTTTGTTTACGTAGTCTTAGGTCAGATGTCGGTCTCAGGATTTATGTTGCAAATCTATATGAAAGAACAGTATATTACATTCTATTGTCATCACATATATAATAAATCTATTAAATATTAAATTCATTAAAAATAATTAATATTTCTAAATATTATATACTATAATGAAGAATTAAAAATCGAAATAAACATTATACATGCATGATATGCTACCATATCTTTAGATTCTCACCTGGCCCTATTCGATTCATTCCTCTGTCACCTCATTGGTTTCATGCATAAATGGACAATTTTAATCGTTTTAACACAATAGAACACTTTTTCGCATTCTGTTGGCCATAAATTTTATTTCTCTCGTTCTACCGGGCACCCTCTGAATGTCGGTACTTTTCGACTATAAAAAGTATTTCGTTTCAAAAAAAAAACATAAACAATTAAACCCGATTCTCTCCATAGGGTAACGAAGTAGTAACGTTGCAAATAATGGCTGTCAGTTTTAATAGTTACTTTATGGAAATTTAATTCCTTAGTGGACTGATTAAAAGCTTCCTTCGTTCACTATAGTGCAGGGGGAACAGACTTCAAGAAAGACACTAATCACCGCCGTGCAGCCACCACTACAAAAGCTCAGTTAATAAAAGTAATTTTTGGTAAAGCCATTCAATGCTATTGTTTCCTACCCATTTTTTTCTGATGAAATTGTAGAACACGTGACTAAGTTTTTTCTTCGTTATAAAATCAAATAGTTGGTTATTTAAAAAAAAATCACCCACACTTTATCAAATTTTGCATTTAATTAGCCACAAATGGTCTAATAGCATTTATATTTCTAAAGAAACTTTTTTAGCACTTAAATGCAGTAATTCGCCTCCATCATTAAGGCGGAATAGATAGCTAAGCCATTTAGAGATATTAGATTCAATCTTTGGTCGCGAATAAAATGTACTGATGCTGAATTATATTCTTAATTTATTTCTTCAAAGCTCATGGTTACAAAATATTCTAAAGAAAGTCTCACATCAATTAATTAGTAGCTAGTACTCTAAACTAGATATGCGAAACTTAGGTAATACAAAAATTATAATTTTTCTCAAAATACGTTTTTCATTTTTTGAAAAAAGGAAATTCCTTGAGAGTTTGATTGTAAATTCCGGAATCTATGAAGAAAACAATTGTTAATTTTCCTAACTAACTATAATATTTCACAGAGCTTTTCGCGTTTCTGATTACGATCAGTAGTACATGTACTTAATGACCGACCAATCAGGTCAGTGACTTAAATTTGCACCCTTACTTCACATTTTAAAAGTAAAACGTTTCTATAATGTTTTTTTGCTGTTTAACAAGTCCGAAAATAATAGGTGCAGAAATTTCCATAATGCCAAACTTTGTTCAGGCTTTACATTTTCTTAAAGCATCAATGTATTGGAGTACTTTCTACTAATTAATTAATGAAAAATTTTCTTTTGCGTAATATGAAAATATGCAACTGAAATATTTTGCAATAAATATACTAATTAATGACAATAAACTGGCGGCAATATTTTTATTAAGTGAACAAAGACTAATTTCAAAATCTCTAAAATGTTTTAGCCGTCTTTTTTGCTTCAATGGTGTAGGCAAATTAATTAATTAATCATATTAAATTGTAAAACATTTCTGGGAATAAGCCATCATAATTCATTCAATTGAATTCAGTTGATTGATGATTACTGTGCTGTCCTGCAAAACAAAGTAGTGAAATGGTATAATTAGTCCTCATTAGAGAAGAAACTTTATAAATTTTATTACATTTTTCGTGTTATTTGAAAAAAAAATTTTCGGAAAATGAACCTGGAAGAAAGCCTTGATAACCTAGTATTTGATATTATAACGAAGAAGCAATTAACTATTATGATTCATTTGGAAGTGAAAACTGTGATATTTGGACGACTGATTCTAATTATTTTAAAATGACGCTATAATTTGGCAATCTAAACTAGCAATCATTTCTGTCTCACAAAATAGGGAGACTTATGGGGGTAAGACAGATAGTGGAAACACGTAATATTTTGTCGTCATAATCCTTGAAAATATTATAACAATCAAAACTTGGCGTATTTAATTTTTTTCGTTTAATTAATAAGTTCATTTGTTGGTGCTCAAATGGCAAGTGCTAATGTAACAGGAACTGTCTCGTCAATGCTTGGCGTACTGTCAGGAGATACTGTTTCAACGGTACTTAAGGGAGCATAGCACAGACCTGTCTGGAAGAAATCAAATTGTTGGCTGAGAAAGACCGGAGGACTCTCTCAAAGGTGGCAAGACCACGGCTCTTAAAATCACTAGAGAGCTTCTTGATGAAATATATTTCCAGTATATATACTGCGTATATTAGGTGCAACATTTACCATATTTCAAAATACCTTCATATGTAGGAATAATAGGAAAATAACACATTCTAACAATTGGAAAAATAACGATTGGTTGTTCAGTGTATGTCACAGAGCAGAGCCACACCACGCATCTTCCAGTGATCTGCAGAATTCGAACAGGCGAGTGCGAACTTTGTGATGAAGTTCCTGGTTGTTCGTTGGGCCTTCTTGTAGACTGGGATGTCCACACTCTCGAGCATGTTTGCGGCGTCGTGCATCGCCTTCAATGCAAAATATGTTGCAATCGCAATAGTTTGTCGTTCACACCTTAAAAACCCTTGAAATAAAGTCGGATAATACAGTAATGCTCGTAATATAAAGCACTTTGAAGTCCGCTTTTAATAATCCCATTTCATTGAAAGCACACCCAAAGATAACAATAAAGTTTCACTAGGATTTTTAGAATCAGGTAGGCTCATTTAAACAAATATAAGAACTTCCCAATCTAAAGAAATGTTATCAAGGTCAGGGTAAACTTTTGCAGAAAAGGCAACTAAAAATCTTTTTACAGAAGCGAAGGAATTTCTGAACAAAGCGAACTCTCCTGCTGAAGAACAAATAAACTTTTTCCAAGGTCGAAAGCACATTCCACGGAGTAACAGATGGCTTGCGTGAGGTCAAATGAATACTCATATTCGAATCAAACAAACGACTAAATTTCCTCAAATCCAGAATATGAAAAAACTAAACCGTACGCCTTGATAATTCATTCGATTTCGGTCGGCAACAGAGGAATAGAACTTGCTCCTATTGTTGTTATTCTTCTGTTGCGAACTGATAGAGTTTTGATCGCCGATTTTCGACTGCGTCTGACGAGTCCCCTCAGCAGAGAGTTCGTAATGCGTCGTCACGTAGATGACAGGCATTGCGTCGAAGAGTTGTTTGGGACGAGCTTCGACCAGACGTCCGATTCGACGATCCCATGAAGCCGCCTGCAGGAAGAGTCCATGGATGTTCATCCCTTCTTTAGGGGGTTCGAGGACCTCTTCTGGGGAGTACTTGGTCACTGTCGTGTCCAGGTGCACGAACTCCATCGACCAACCGCTGTGAGCACGACACACCTCTTGTCTCAGTGCTGTCAGCAGACCCTACCATTTACAATATAATATCGAATGTTACGAAAACTCGCTGAGATGGTTACTTAGCAAGCAGAAAACTGAGGCATCTTTCATTTCTTTCACGTCTCAAAGTATCATAAGCATCTTCTAGGCACTTGCTCTAATTTCGAAGTGGAATCCATCAACTCCCCAGAGAATAAGCAAACAGCATTTCACAATATTTTTCTCAAGCTCATAAATCTTGCAATCCCTCTTGGTAAAATAAATTTGCCTTATGAGTTTTTCTTTCGCCAGTATTGCTGAACTGAATGTTTCGGTGCTGTGACAGAATATAAGATGCACAAATTAATGTCATTACCTTAACTTAATTTTTATAAGTGAAGAAAAAACAAATATTTGCTTTATTCCCACTTGTCCATAATCATCTGGCGGGGTTTGTTTGCTCAGGGCATTTAAATTTATTTTAACAGCTTTTTAATTATATTTTTTCTAGAAAATAATGCAGACTACTATTTGAAGAAATAGAGGAATAATTCTCGTGAGCCTGTATTAATTTATCGAGTTACGCAAGCAAGCTTTATTGCATAAAACGCATAATAAATTTATGATGCCGAAATGGGAAGAAAATTGCGTTAAAATAAAGGATAATGACTCAGTAATTCCCAGGAGAAAGAGCAGTAAAACTTGTGGCTGAGGGCTTACCATAGGGTTGAAGAATCCAGGGAACCAGAATGAGCTAGGCGGACTTGTGTAGAGCCAAGATCGCAGCTGTTCATTGCGTTCCTTCAACTCGGTGAACCAGAACCCAAGAGTCGAGGCTTCCCATGAATACTGCAAGGATAAGAACAGACTATGCTCCTTTAATGTGTCTGTTGATTAAGCTGATTGCAGAGCTCTTTGAATCAGGTGATCTCAGCTTAGGCTCATGCTTCCTGTATAACTTATGCATTCATTTCATCTAGCTCCTTGTGCTCATCACCAAACTAAACCATGCACCATTAATGGGTACTGACGTTTTTGTAATATCGTTTGCTTTCATAAAATGTAGCAGGTTTAACTACAATATACTGATTCTGGACAAAATAGGGGAAACAGCTAACATTTTAGCATCATGGTATTTGTAAGGTTGTAAATAATCAAAACCTGGAATTTTCCATGCTTTTTGTCTATTGTCTTTGCTTTTTGATATGATTATTTTAAATAATAATTAATTTACAGATATTTAAAAACGGTTTCTATTGTAATGTACGGAGGTGCTATGCTACCTAAAATAATTCATTTAGTATGCGTTGCGTTCGATAACGACCACAAGAGACGAGAAGCGTCGTAACTCAAATTTTATTCAAGAAAGTGCTAGGCGTCAGTAACGACTTAAACAACTGTGCATATTATGCAGATAATAACGAAGGGTAAATAAATTATAGTTGAAGAAAATCAGAAAATTATTAATGAAAATTTCTGGAGATTAAGCAGTTACATTTTTATAAAAAATTAAGATCTCTCGGACTTTCAAAGAGACCAAATTATAGGCGGTAGTGTAACAGAAATTGCCTTCCGAATGCTTGGCGTGCTGTCTCAAAATTAATGTCTGCCAACTTTGAAAGAGAAGGAAACACTTCGTCCTCAGTAAAACACAGCTCCGGCCGAAAGTCGAAGTTGTTGGCTGAGAGAGACCGTCGGACGCTCCCAAATCGAATTGCTAGAGAGGGTCACAAGGCCAAGGCAGACCTCAATGGACACTTACATGACCCAGTTTCCACAATGGAAGAGCCTCTGTTAGAAAACCTCTGCTATCAAAGATGTCAAATGTTTCAAAGCGTTTAGAGTGGTGAAGTAGAAACCTCCAGAATTTGTCTGCGCCTCGATCAGTGGAAAACTGTGATTTTCTCTGACGGATCGTCGTCGTTTACCACCTTATTTCCGACCTCCGGCCGAAAGAAGCATTTAATCTAGACTGCTGCCTTCGCCCAACCGAGGAGAATTACCATCCGAAATCATTTCGGAATTTTGGGAGACCATGTTCACTATTCCATGGTCTTTTAAGAACTGTGGTCATAGGGAAACGCCTCCATCTTTCAATCTATACAGCAGCTAGCATTTTTAAAGAATGGCGGCACGTGGAACACGATAATTAAACTGATTTTGTTGATTTTTCAAATTGATTCCACTATTTTGTCCAACCCCCGTACCATTTGATTTTTAACAAGGTGCCACGGTGTTTAGATTCATTTGAATTTGAATATAACATTTACAGTCAGTCCTATGCCGCATTCGTTTACTCATTTTTCACAGAACATACCGACGACACTCTTTACTGAGATTTTTCAATCAAGTTATCGCTACTACCTCTTTACAACTTAACCAACTTTCATCATCAGCTGAAATTGTCCAAAAAGACTTAATTCTAGATCTTATCTCAATATTAGTAACGTCAAAGGTCTACATCAAGAGGTCGGTTGATTTTCTTAATTATATTCAACAAAACTTCTCTAGAATGCATGCAAACTTTATGCATCCAACCTCTATCTGCACCCTATATGCTCACACTTGCTTAATATTAACAAAATGATCGACCCACCCTTAGCCAAATAGCCGGGATCTTAGAAAGATGAATCGTGTCCACGGCTTCACGTAGGCTATCATTGAGAGTGATCTTTCCATCCATTGCATGGATAAGGTCCTCAAGAATAGTTTTGGTGATTTGCAGTAGTTTGGAGATGCGATCAACCTCCTGGCGTAGGAAGATGACGATGGGTCTGAGACTGCCGAGAGCTTTTAGCCGTTCAGGCACAGAAAATGGATTGTAGAGCGGGGGTAGAGAGGCAAGCATGCTCGCGCACACCTCCTTAACATGAGTCTCCTTCGAGGGACCGAATGAGGCTCGTGGACCATCGTACGCCCCTACAGCTTCATCTGAGTTCTGCACATCCTCTAGGTCAGTGATGGCTAGTATTTTGGCGATCATGGACTCAGAGAACTGGGTGGAGTACCTGAAACCGACACATTATGACGATCTCTTATTTTAAAGCTCTTTTAAGAAGGGATTGTTTATAATAACAGTGTCTTCGACAGACTTCTTTAAATTAAGTGCCTAATTGACGTACCATGCTTTCCACGTTAAAATTCAATATTTTAAATTTACCTTAAGATAAAATACTTGCATGTTTCGATGTTTAATTTTATTCGGTAGCGAAGTACTGTATTCCCAAGGTAAACTCCAGTTTAGGTTATTTGGTAAGTTATATAAATATCAAATAAAACAAGATTAATATGTATATAATTAATAAATGCAGTAATTAAAATAATGTATGTCATATTAATATATATATTTAATTTATATTTTAATAAATGTAATTATATGAACTTATAATATATGCAATATATATTAATTGTTATCTATAACATAATAAAGTAAATTATAATATGTAACATATATATATAACACAATACTATTATATATGTATTAATTTAATATATAATAATATATGTACTGTAACACAGCATTATAATGTATTATAATTATAATTAATACATAAGTTATTTTACAATATATATTAGGATATTGTTACTACTACAATATTATAATATATTGAATTCCTGTAAAACCTTTCTTTTTGCTATTCCTTTCCTTGAGGAGTCAGTTAAATTCATTAGGGTTCACAAATGATGTCCACATCACAAGCATGAATGCGAATCCTCAAAGAAACTACAGTTAAGTACTTTAATTTAAACTAATAATATTAATTTAAAATCAAAGAGTGGGGAACAATAGCGTTTAAACCGGATACGAGGCATCATTTCCATTAAATACGGAAAGGGAAATGAACTAATTTAATGGGAGAAAATAGAATCTCTCCGCTAGAATCGAACAGTATGCTAATAAAGGCTCCTTTAAGCATCACGTACCATCATTTAACATTTTTGGCGGTTTTTACCCATTACTTCTAATTAATATTTAAATTATAAAGCGTTAATTTATAGATGACTTATTATAATTCTTAGTTTATTCATTAATTTAAATTGATTTATATTTATATAAATGATATAATTTTAATTTTAATTAGTTTATATAATTTATATAAATTATTCACACTATAAAATTCTCCAGTAAATGGCAGTAACACACCTAAGCAAAAGATCTTGTGAAGATAATCGTTACTTTAAGTACCTTTTAATTAGGAACACTCACGTAATTTAAGTTTCAAAAACGGGAATCACCAACATTACCTTCGAAAATATATCTTTGTAAGAAACTAAGCGATTCTCAAACTAGAGAGAAACCCACATATAGCGATAGTAGTTTCCAGGTTTTCTAAAAGGTGATCAGAACCGTGGGTGCAGCGCTGTGGAAATCCTCTTTCAATTCTTCAACCAACATCTCCTAAGACGTGTTCGAGGGGGTTTCGAATACAGACAAAGGTTTTAAGTAGCCCCATAGGTTGGCACTGCATTTAAATGATAATCCGAATAATCGTACGCGATTTCTGCGTTTGGATGAAGGTGGACGGACTCTGGCGACTCCTGAGCAGGCAGAGAGTTGATGAAGCCGAGATACTGATTCACCGTGGCCAATCGGGGGACCACGTAGCCCGGAGCCAACTCGAAGTCGGGCTGGAACATGCGCTCCTTGAACATGTACCGCGTCAGCGTCACCATTATCTCCGTGTCCTCGGGGTCCGTGATTCGACCTCCGAACTGAATCTCCGAGAGGATGTAACGCACGCACTTCCAGTCGATACCCTACAATAAAGTGTTTGAGGTATCACCAAACACGCTTTGGATTTGCCCAAAAACGCTAATCACCAGATTTCAGAATAGAGTTCTTTTAAATTATCCAATAAGGCAAAAAACTCGTTTGATGCCTGAGTGCGTTAATCATGCAATCTCAAGCCAAGTTAAACTACGTCAGATGGGCCTCTCTGAGAATTTATCACCTCTATCGTTTTTAAATGTCTAAACCACGTAATAAACTATCACCACAACCGTAAGAACTTACACTAGACTTGATATTCTTCTTCAAAAACTCAATCTCATCGATGTGTCCACGCATGAACTCTATCGAGGCACTGTAGTCGGCCACATTGAACTCATAGGGCACAGACCAGCCAATGGGCGCGAACCTCCGCCTTCCCTCCAGAGTTCGGTGAAGAAAAGCCACGGCGTAGAGCACTACTTTCCAGTGGAGGCTCACGCAGGCATCCAAGAAGTCCTGTGACATCTCAGAGAAGGTCTTCGCCAGGCCCGATCTCAAGCCCTCTGGTGGCTGGTTGGTGAATTTAACCGAAATCTGCAGGAAATTCACTGGAAACTTGACGTGCTCTTCTGTTGTGATCCAGAGACGGAACCTATCTGAAGCAATGGGCTTCTTAGTGCTGCCACTGGCGCTTCTTTCAAGCATCTCGAGATTCTGTAGAGTTACATCGCTGTCAGAAGACGGCGGCATGAGACTGTTTTCGGCCCGAGAGAGGCCCTCCTGCTGGGTGGAGCTGAGCACCTCACTCTCAGTCCTCATCTCCGTGAGGAGGAGGTAGAGCTCGTTTATGTAGTCCAAACAGAGGTGGCAGTTCTGCAGAAGAACCCAGGAGCCCTCAGTCATGGCCTGGGCGATGTACTGACGTGCGTGGATCTCTTGACCCTGGCCCATCGAAACGAAGTGCAGTTCTGTCTGCATTCGCTTTGCCAGTTGCTCGATCATCAGGGTTGGGTCGGCACCCACTGTCAGCAGGTTCATTATTGGACTCTTGGTGTTTGAGTCTACATAGACCCTAGTTAATATAACAAAAATATCAGCCTTCACCTGAATGCGGAAAAAGCCTCTCCTTATAGTAGCTACCAACCACTTTAACTAAGTTAAATTTATTGTAAACACCTCCTTAGTTTCTTGACAATTTTAATGCAGATAGAGACGAAAAATTACCCGAAAGTTGAGGCGCAAGGTAATCCCAATGGACCCTTCGCTTTACCAATTATCCTTACTAGCTTCCTCATGACCATACCCCAAGCCGAGAGGCGCTGTGAAATGCAAACTCACTGCTCCAAACTGAGGAGATTCTCTTCGGCGAATTTGTGCCCCAGAGTCTCGCTGATGTACTTGCGCGCCTGGTGCAACATGCGGTCGGGGCAACAACAGCGAATGAAGAGGAGGCGGCCGAATGGTGTCAGATCTGCGTCGTAGTTCATCGGATAAACCTCCTCCTCCGGCGCCTCGCATTCGTACCATCGACGCCAACGACGCTCGTGTGAGGAAACCTGGTTTTGGGCGCAGACAAAGTTACTATGTCCAGCTCGCAGTCTCGTAATTTAATTTGTTTTAATAATACCACTCGGAGCAATAAATAGACCTGTTTTTCCATATTCAAAACGAGCACTTTCGAATATAATGGTAGTCTTACTTTATCGATCAGCCCCATGAAATCAGAAAGCTTCGAGACCGCGTTCATATTGAGCCAGACATCGTCAGCGATCCATTTGGCGGGTTTGGGTGGGCAATCGAGCAGACTCAACGACGCTCCGCCATTCAGAAAGACTTCCACTTCGTCCTTGAGGATATTTTTATTCCGTAGCTCAATCCGAAGTGCCATAGAGAGAGTGAACATAACAAAGTCCTTCTTGTAGTATCCACGTGTGTAGAATCGCCACATTGACCTAGACATGTGCTTGATAATGTTGCTTATTCGCTTCTGTGCCATCGGAGAAGGCTCCGACTTTATAAGCGACTCATCAAAGAGGCTGAGAAACTGCCTCAAACCACTCTCGTACATGTGGTTCACTTGGGTCATGTCTTGGATCAGGAAGTAGATGAGAGCTCCGCGTTCAGCCACTGGTCGATATTCCTCTCGGGCCACTTCGATTTGTGTCTCCGTCTCTTTGGCTTTTGCCAGCTGTTCAATAACCTCATCTGACGTGGACTTGGTGTTTTGAAGAACCTCTAGGAGTTCAGGATCATCCAGTAAGGACCCCTTTGTACTGGTTAAGCGTTGAAGGAGATTTATTTGAAGCCACTCTAACCGGCGGTTGTTCTCAACCATGTGGTTGAGAAGTTCTATGCGCTGTTTTTCCAGAGTCTGTTGGAAAAAAAGTTCTTTGGGTTCATATTCAGCGGACGACACCTTTAATTTACTTAGGAGCCTTGACACACCATCTAGCAAGTCGAATCCCTAAATGCTTATGAGCATTGGTGGACTCTGGTTCCGACGTTAGTATCATTCCGGCTACTCTCTCCCAAAGAAATAACTCAGACAAACACTGCTCCCTCCACCCCGCCGATGGAAACACTATATCAATCGACTTGGGACTTTAAAGAAAATTCCTGTGGGTGTTTCTAGCTGCCGACGTATCCACTCCAATCATTCGATCAGATTCCCTATCTGAATTTCAGTTTCTGGTCAATTGCTCTACCGCTTCTCCGATATATAAGACGCCAAATCTTAAGGTGCAAGGACGTTCCTATAACATCGACCAACTACTCTCTAAACTTTACCATGCCGTGCTAGAGAAGTTTCCAAATAATGAGACCGATATTAAGCGAAGAGAAGTCGCGGATGAAACTCTCCACCGCATAAAAACGAACGGGCTTCCGGTCTTCGCCATAGCCCTCTGTTTAGCTCCTAAGAAATTGAAGTACGCTAAAGCAGAGTTCGAACACCTACTTCAGGTGGGAACCTTGCTGCCCTCTGACAGTCCTTGGGCTTCCCTTTTACACATGGTGCCCAAAGCGAACCCTGGAGATTGGCGTCCTTGAGGTGACTACCGCGTACTCAATATCGTGACGGTCCCTGACCACTACCCAATTCCTCATACCCACGACTTCGTTTTGTCATTGCATGACATGAAGGTGTTTTCCAAGATGGACCTCGTCAAGGCATACAACCAGATCCTGGTAGATGTGCCAAAAACCGCAATCATAACACCATTTGAGAATGCCATTCGGATTCCATAATGCCGCGCAAACTTTCCAGAGGTTCATCTATCAAGTGCTCCGTCAACTCGACATCTTGGTAGCCAATCCAGATGAAAAAACTCATTTGGCAACACTGGGAAAAGTTTTGAGACGCCTGGACCACACACAACTAGCGATGAACCCTTCAAAGTGCGTTTTCGCTCAGAAGCACTCGATTTCTTGGGCCATCGGCATCTGCTCACTCAGTTTTAAAGAACATTTAACTGAAACTCAAAGTCACGAAAAACGCAGAGTAAATCAACACAGCTCGAACTTTTCAAACGTTCGAAATCAGATGCTCAAAGTGCATTTAGCAGTTTGAACTTTTCTGAGGTAATAAAATAGCTATAGGCTTCACTATTAGAGTCCGTTCTTTTGAGAATAATTGTTCATTGCAAAAAAGTATTTCAATTCAATCCTGTGAGATCGCTATCTAATATTTCTTCGTTGTAATCTCAAAACACCAATAGTTTAATTCCCGATCATAATATAAACTTAGTAGGGACTATAGGAGTCCATTGCCATGGAGATTCATTAAACCACTAAACAAAACAGTTTACCTCGCGTTCTAAAGAGACGACTCGTGCCAATAACTGGTCTTCCAGGCCCTTTGCGGTGACATTGAAATCAATAAGGACAGTCGCAGCCAGTAATTCGGGTTTGAATGCCGGATTCGACAGCTGTGTCGTCAGATACAGACGGAAGTTCGGATCCACCGAGGTCTCATTGTCCCAAATCTTAACCTACTCATGTGAATGAAACGAGTAAAGTATACATTGTTATATATTACCAGCAGCGTTGTTCCAAGAGTGTAGAATGATTGGCTAATGAGGAGGTCCAGACCAGAATCCACCTCTTCCCCAATTCCAGAAATTATGAGGTTCTTCCCCGCGGTTACTGCCTCTTCCACATCCTGCTGGAATCGCTTCATTGTGACCGAGGTCACCTAATCGTACGAGTAAAAATACGCACATAAGAGACCAATAAGTAGTTATCAAAAAAGGTATTCTCTATCAGACCTTAAGGAAAGCTATCCTCCTGAATAATACTTATTATTTTACCATTTTAAAGACAATTGACACAACATCAACTTATTGGCTGTAATAATAAATGATTAGATTTACTTAGATACCGCGAAAATGGCAAAAGACTTGACAATATTCGAAGGCAAATGAATAAACCTTTTCGTGGCTATTATTTGGTGTAAAATCTAAACTTTTTATTAAATTAAATAGAATATATTATTTTTTAAATTTCAGAGATCTCTTTTTTATCATTTTTTAATTGAACTGCTAAGTTTACCTTCACTAAGACACAAAATATTAGTTTTAATTTTACTACACTGAGTATTCCTGAAGACAAAAATAGAAATGTAAAAAGTAAACATAAACAATAGGTACAAAAATGTCAGACAGTTGTGTTCTTTTTAAACGCCAGACCATCCAAAAACTTAAATATTTCTTCCTGACAGGAGGCGAAAGCACTTAATACGTCTCCTTTTTCCTTCTTCAACTCTCTCTCTCCGTGTGTCTGGTCACTATTTTCGGTGTTGGCGGACTTACAATGACGCTTCCGGCGAGGAGGTTGCTAAGCCACTTCTTGCCTTGGCCCTGGGGATCAATCAGCAGTGGATAGCGCAGCTTGGACGTCGCAATCACAGCGTTTTGAATTGACAACTCGTCCAGCGGCAGACCCTGCACGTTCCACTCGTTTATCTACAAGAACAGAGTGAAAGTCTGAATTTCGAATTACCAAATCCCCATCACGGTATCATTGCAGCGCCTCAGGACCTGAATCACCCTTAGGACCGCATTGGCACACGCATACAAAATCTGCCCGCTTCTACTTACGTGTCTATCGAAGAAATAAAAGCAACAGTCCTCTGTTCTGTTCCCCTGTTGTTGTTGGTCATAGCCCTAAGGCGGAATATAGAAGAGTTTGGTACTAATAAGATGATCTCGACGACTAGTCGGAGGTAATATTCCATCCTCAATGAGCAAACTCGAAAATAGGATGTCGCGTGCGCTCAGCTGTCGCGCAGGACTTGTTGACATTTGGATCCTGTTACCTCAAGTCCACACACATCCAATCAACGTTCTTACAAGAGTTCAGGGCATATACTCTGGTTTATGGCGGTGGATAGGTGCGTAGACAAAAGATGGGGACACTTACAACTAGCAAACCGCCTATTGAACCTAGACTGGCAAGTCTAGATCTACTCTCTCTAGAGAGTAGATAAGGGATAGCAGGCAATGCCTAAGCTCAGCTTTCTTCAAGCCCGTTTATACAAGCCTGTTTATAATTTACACACATATATTAAGCGCTTAAAATTGCAATCGCTTACAGCTGTTGGAGGTGCCAGTGCCTTCACAAAGTCAAGGCCGTCATCGTAAGGCACCCCGAATTTCTTGAGAACTCGCTTGAACATCTTGATACCCGAGAACCTGGCAGCCTCATTGAAACCGCCCAAATAGGTGAGAAAACTGGCCAGAGCGATCGCATTGCCCGTAAGTAGCTTAATTTCCTTTTGATGGGTCACAGAAGACTCACTCCATCTTGTGGCCTCTCCGCTCAGACCCACAATCAACCGATTAGCTCGATCCATCCGGATGATGCATAAGTCAGCCTCTCTCTGGAGTTTCTGCCTCTTTTCCAGGGCTCTATCGTACTCCTTCTGCACCTTCTCGAGGACTGCTGTCTTGGCCTCCAACACGGCTTCCACGCTCTTGAGTTGCGTCTGAGCCTTGTCCAACATCTGCTCCGATTTCTTGAGGCTATCATGCAGGGGTACAACAACCTTACTCACGAAAAAGTACTTCACCATAGCCGTGGTCCATTGCAATAGACCCGCGACATTTCCACACGTTTTCTTTGCACTCTGGTAGTTGTAGTCAGGCGCGTTCATGTAGGGTTCAAGCAGATCGATCATTTCATCAGTTAGGATGTGTTTGGGATAGTTCAGAAGGAAGCCCAAGAATCCTTGGTTAGACATGAAGCGAATGGACTCCGCCCATGAGGTCTTGAACTGACCCGACTTCTCAGGATCAGGCTCAATGGGTACCAGAGGTCGATAGAAGAGGATGTTCACACAGTCCATGATTCGCATGATTAGATTCGGGGGTTTGGACAACTTGCGTACAGTTGCAATGTCCGCCACTTTGATTGTGTTTAACGCCTCTTCAGCCTCATCCAAAGCAGGTTTGGCCTCAACGAGCTTAGCTTGTGCCTCCTTAAGGTCCTTCTCCATCGACTTGACTATGCCCTCACAGCGGTTCTTGGCGACTTCAACTTGCTCCTTGGCTCTTCCAGCAATCTTGTTTTCTTCCAATACGCGCTGTAAAACCACCTCAGATTGGGCATTAGCCTCCCTGAGATCCTCCTCAGCAAGAGCGAGATCCTTTTTCAGGATGCTGATGGAATCATTGGCTTCTTGTAGCCTTTCTACGCCTGCATCCATACGGTTGATGATCTCCATCAACTCCTCGTATTTGCGTCCATACACCTAGAATGATAGAGATTGAAAGCCGATAGAATACGTCACAATGAGATTCAAACGAAAAGGTTTTTTTCCTCATTCACAAAGGAGGTGGAGGAACTGAAAAATTCGGAACCCAAAATCTCTTTTACTCTACTCCCGAAAGCTTTACAGATTTTAAATGGCCTTGGCAATCATGACTGCATTCGATGCAAAAGCAGTTGCTTTTCCGTTTCAGTGGTTCGAAGTAATTGGTCTAATTAAATTAAGCGGAAGCGGTTTCTCCGCGATCTTTGGTAGTGGGAACTTTGAGGAGTGTTAATTTAAGATAACGCTCCCTTCAAAGCTAAATTTATTATGCAAATGTTATGTAACTTTTCCCTGAACGGTCTTCGAAAAATAGGGGAAAAAAGCTTAGACTAAGGTGGAATTCTGCCCAATGTTTTGATGAATATTTTACTTATAACTCATTAAGACTAATTTATTCCACTAATGACAGCTAAAGGTGGTCTATTCTAGTCACAATTTGTCTGAAAATGCAGTGCAGTAGAGAGGCTTCAAGGCTTACTCAATTTCATTACATTAAAATCTTTTTATCAAGCGCGAATTAGGTTAATAGAAATAGCAGTTCCTAAAGTTGATAGTGAATTTTAACTTCAAAGAGGAATTAAAAACTAAGACGCTTTCTTTAGTCTAAATTTACTATGGTCATTACTGAGAATCACATGTTAACTAGCGTCACTTCTCCTAGAAAAAGTATTAAATTCAACAATGTATTTTCCGTATTAGATTAAGTGGAAAAAGTGACAGCGTGAATTATACAGGATGGTTTCATGAAATATTAAAAATATAATAATATTAACAAGCTAGCAAAAGGAAAACCACATTTAAAACCGACCTTATTAAAAGCCTGTCTATTATGGTGATCAGCTTACCGTCTTACAGGTTTCCAAGAAGTGGAAGAACGTCATAGCAGTGACATGATTAAAACGCTTCATGATTCGGGCGTAGTCCGCGCACATAAGGTCCACACAGACGTGTATATCTGCCACCGTATTTGCACAGGCCTCCAAAATCCGAGGTTCAGCCAGTGCTGGCGACATGCTGGAGGGCTCAGCCAGAACACGTTCCGCACAGGCCAAAAGGGCATCTCGGGGCCAGGGATGGAACCAGTCGATAGTGCAACCGGCGACCAGACCGGGAAACGCGAGAGCTCGAGCCCGGAACTTGTCACCAATGGGGGAGAAGAGTAGGGCTACGTGGGCGTTTCGACGAGCGCGGGTAAGGAAGTATTGGATAAGGTCGTGCACTTCGCAGGGCTGGTGGGGATTCTCGCGACGGAAGATGGTGATCAGACTGTTGCCGATCTCCTCCAGCTCCTCGCGGTTGAAAAATGCCTCAACCTGGATAAACAAGGGCACATTTGGGGTTTTAAGAGTAAGGAGAGGAAATAGGCAATTCGAAAAAGGAACCTCGCTAGTTCAGAATAGCTGGTTCTCCCCTTCCTCTGGATAAAGACCTACTTAAGGCCTGATACCTGGTAACCAGAAAGCAAGCATAGTGGTATATCTTTTAATTCTCTGCGTGAAAATCAAACGATAAATATTTATTAATACTTTTAAAAACAATTCTCAAAAATATTTACAATTTTCGCAAACAAGTGTCAATTTTAGCTATTTTATGATAGTATTCTCTTTAAAAAATACTGTTCACTTTCCAAAAGTGTCATATTTTTTATTTTCTCTGACAACGTTAAAACTTAAATCAAAGGAGAAAATGCGAGGTCTTTTGTAAATATAGAGGCAATTAAAGGTAACATCTAGGGTGTGTTATGGAAAAAAATACATTTAAACAAAGGCTGAGATTAGGTAGGAAGTTGCGGACAATTTATCCTCTAAATATCTCTCCCAGTTGTTGAACATGGATACATTACAGTTACTATGATGAAAATACTCGCCATTCCACTGTAAACTACTCTTTTGTGGTAACTCCCTTCAAAACCTTTTATAAGGCATTCCCCAAGCTGTGGCTCCATTTAATTGCCTCATCGCATGTTCAGGATCTTAGAAAGAAAGTCGGTAGGATACTATTCGGCACGCTGACTTATGTTGAACTTTTGCCACTTACTATAATGCACACAGCAGCGTAACGGCTTACCATGCCACCCATGAGGATGCTGTTAATATGGTCCAGGAAGATTTCATCTTTAATGTTCCCATCGTTGAAGCGAAACACTATCCCCGTGCCCTCGCATCCTGCCCTCCTATAAAAGAGCTTTATATCCTCAGCGAAATTTGACAGCGTGTAGGCACTAAAATAGAAGTGGAAAATGATTACAATTACTCACCAAAGAGGCAGAATTCAAGGTGATATCTATGACTTTTAGTTTTTTGGAAGAGCAAAGCTGAAAAGACCTCTGTTTATTTCAGATACTAAAAGGGACATTGAGGTACGAAGGTGCTATGCTACCTAAAGTGGTCTGATTAGCGTAAGATCATGGCCACAAGAGACGGGCCGCGTTGTAACTCAAAGTTTACTCAACGGAGTAAAAGGTGACATAGTAACGACTCAAACAAGTGTACTTATTGCACAGATAATAACGAAAGGCAAATAAATGACAGTTCAAGATAATCTGATGATTATTAATATAATTTTCTGGATATGTAACATCTTGTAACTTGAATGCCTGAGGGGTGGTTGTTATTTGAGACAAGTGAGTTCATTCATTATTAAAACTAAATTAACCTAACGTTACATGGGGTAGCAATCGTTCATCACTGCGGATTGGTAAAATGTTTCATGCAGTTGTTGGGGTGTCCTCCAATCAGCGCGAGGATTGAGCAGACTGATTGGGCGTTCCAGAAACTGGACGTCGACTTTTGCTCAAACATGTCCTTATAGGCAGACATTACAGGATTATACTCAACTATCTTTCCATCCACAGTGACACTTACTCAAAACTGTCCATAGGTGAATAAAATGCAAGTGCCACCAAGTCTGTGTTTTGGTGTCGGGTGTACAGGCGTTTTAACGGGTCTCTACGTCATAACCTAGACTGAGACGGGCAAAATATCATCAAGGTAGACAGACAACTGTGGGGTGTAGACTTGTTTTGAGTGGCTGAAAACAGAACCTCGAGGGTCTGGTCTATAAAAAGGTGCACTCGAAAACATTGTGGATGACGGGCGTATAAGGCAATTATAGAGTCCTCTTAGTGGAACTATTTAAATGCCCAACACGCCTTCCAGTCTTGATGGCGAAAATTTTGTAGCCAGAGACGTAGGCAGCCATCCTGAGGGCGGTTTCCTTGCCACTGCCGCCGACACCGACCATGAGAATGTTGCTGCGGTCGGAGCGCAGAGCGCGGCGAATGCGGACGATGTGGCCGATCATCTGGCTGAAGAAGATCAGCGTCAGCGGCTTGCCCCGATTCTCCGCGTTCATCATCTGCAGGTATCCCATGAGGCGATCGCGTATGGCGTCCAAGCTGTAGACCTGAAGATACAAGATAACATTAAAATCAACTTGCTTTTGAGGTCAGTTCTGCCCTCGGACCAGACCGACTGGACTTCTCCTGATCATCTATAACATTCATCCATCTACACCTCAGAGAAGGGGCAAAAATTGTTCGCTAGTCCATATTTACATATTTTTCACTAGGCCCTAGACCATCTCAATGAGCCCAATTAAATATTATGCCTAGTTGAGCCAAAAAAGGTACTCAAAGTCCTGACACCAGTGCTAAGAAGCAGTTTTGAGGAGACCCTGGCCCAGGGGGAAGTTTCAAATCGGCTTGTTTTCACCTCTTCGTTCCGGTGTTTGACTTGACCTTGACACCTCAACAATAGAGCGATTTCCTTCTCTACTGAATTTCATTTAAAATTTTGCAGCTTTCATGTAGACAAATGTACCTGGTTCTACAGCCGTCGGCTTTTTCAGAGCTCTGATGCAATTCTTTCACCCATACGCAATCAAACTAACTGCGCAGACTGTAAAAAGTGTCTAGGTCTTGCTTTTTTGAAGTGGGCTTTTATGCGCAGTTAGTTTGAACAATTTTACCAGGAGCTGCCTTGATAACGATCAGCTATCAACTACTTATTACCAAAAAATCAAAAGTTGCCTCAAACTAATTTCTGGGGCGCTTGATGGAGAATTCTCGGTTATCAATAAAATTTAACTCCCCTCTAATCGGTCAGGTGGTAAACAGAGGTAACCATGGCAGCACAGAACTACCGGAAATATCAAAAGGCCACTCACTGGTTCGTAGGGTTTATTGTGAGACGAACCAGCTTCATTGGATTTTTCACTGGCGCTAGATGTTGCTTCACTTGCGTCGTCATCTCTAAAGTAAAAACAATCACGCACTGATTGTTAAGATGACGATCCTTTTGGAACATCGTTCAAAAGTCCCGAAGTAGTCACCAAAGCCCAAAAACCCAGTTCATTTTTGTCTGTGGTAGTTTAACTAGGCCATAATTCTGTTCAACGTCTCAGCATCCGAGTGTTTAGAATACGGTAGATTGAAGGTTATAAAAACACACTTATGGTTGACAAGCCTTTGGGCTCTGTATAAGAATCGACTTTTATGAGTATGTTTCAAACGTTATACTGCATCGCAGAGGTTTATAGAGGCTCGATTCCTCACTGTAGCTAGTGTAAATCAAAGTCAACTAACTTATTCATATTCTGTAACTAAATGTAGCTTTCAGGTTCTGAGCTTAAAGCACGTTTTCAACGTAGTGCTCCGTAACTCAGAGTGCTCCCCAAGGAAAATTGCATTATATCGTAGCAAATAATGATTTATGATAACTTTTTAAAGAAAAAATGTGAGTAACTGACCTCATAAAGTCGCAGAAAGTGACTTTCGTGTCAAAGAGCCCTGCGGCATGCTCGCCAAGATAGGAGACGCCCAACTGTCGCAAATTGGTCTTGAACCACGCCAAGTCCTCCTTCTTAGTTAGTCTGTCCGACAACACACGTGTCATCTCGTTCTTCCAAAGCAAAATCAGGAGCTCGCGATTTCTGTAGACCTATGGAATTGGAAGGGGTGGATCATCTTAGACTGCAATGAGGTGATAATGGTCGCCGCTCACTATGGGTGTACAATCAAGGTTAAATATATCCATGAAGTACATTTACCTCACTGGTGGCGAAAGTGATGCCTCTCCATATGCGGCTGAGATCGCGCAGATTGAAGATATAGTGGAAGTTCATCGGCGTGGGGAGCATCTTCGCCTTCACAGAAGCCCACACGCTCCGTGTTAGGCGCACCAGACTGACGGCCTGATCCTGAACCTCGGTTTCGAACCCACGCTCTGCCGAGAAGTGGCCCCTCGCAATCGCCGTAAAAATGGTGTCAATTGAGGTGTCACTTGGCAGACTACAATTGAAGACGCAGAATTGGCGTTTCAGGCGCATTGGAATGTCATTTCGACCACCGCCTGGAGTCACCATTGCCGCTACAAACTAAAATGAAAAGGCCATGTGGTAAGGAAACTCTACGGCTTATCAGACAAGATACATCTCTGTGAACCCAGTACTACAATTGTTGTATGAAAAGTTAAGCAGGCCTTAAGATTTTAATTTAACTGAAAAATAGGAAAATAACTATTCAAATTCAATTCATAATGTTCTGAACGTGGGACTGAGCAGGCATTCAGCAAGATGGGTCCCAAAAACGCTGTGATTTTTTAATCAACGGAATTTTAGAAGTTATCTGACGAAGAATAATTTATGACAGCGAAAATACTACAAGCGGGTTAAAGAGATGAACAGGCCTTCGTCGCATCATAAAAGTTGGCTTGTTAGATATATCTAGCAATGCCATTAAGAGTTTGAGTTGACTAATTTGGGCGGTATAGACAAGGTGATAGGTAAGGCTTTTGGTTTGCGGAGGGGAAAGATGCACACGATTTGGGTGTCCACAATGCCCTAAAGATTTGCCAACTCGGAAAGGCATAGCGAACTATTGCTACGTGCAACACCAGTACATCTTGAGCAGTCTGGATTAAATGCCACTTTCAGCTGACTCGAAACTTAGTACACTAGGCCTGAGGTCGAAATAAGGTAAACAACGATAATTCGTCAGAGAAAATCACTTTGTTTCACTGCTCGAGGAACCAATTCTGCTAGAAGTTTCTACTCTTCCGCTCTAAACGTTTTGAAACGTTTGCTGTCTTTGAGAACAGAGGTTTTCTTATTGCGACCCCTGTGCATTTCCTAAGTTCTGTAGGTGTGCATTGAGAAGCTCTGCAGTGATATTAGGAGCCATGGTCTTATGATCCTCCATAAAAATCATCCCAAGAGAGTCTGAACTCCTCTCTCAAACAACTTCGACATTTCAAAGATTGTGATGTCAAAATGTTAGGTGTTTCCATATGTTTTCCACAGATTTCGTAATCATACAATAATTACCTGTACATCTACAATAGTGATGAATTCGCCGGGTTTCTCTAGACTGTAGAATCCGCCGCATTCCATGGTCTGGCGGACAATCTCGTTGGCCACCTGATCTCCCCACTCGTTCACCACGGGCATGCTGATGTCGTCAATGAAGATGGTCAACTTCTTTCCCAACGGCGGACCGAATGTGTTGCCCACGCGCTTGTCCACGAATCCCTCCATTGCTGCCTATGAAAAACATTTCCTAAAACTAAATAATTTTTTACCAAAATTGGACTTAACATTCATTATCTCACAGAGTACAGGGAGTTCGTCTCGTGATCTATTTACTACAAGGCATTATTGCAATACTAATCATAATGAGGAACAGGGAAAGCTGAGTAGGAGGATCACGCCTAATAGCGCCTGATAACTGACTATGGAGGCGTTTTTTGTCCAAAAAACCTTTTCCCCAAATAGAGTGCTTGATACAGTTGCGCTCACTTTCGTGAGTCCCCGGGGACAGATTAAATTCGCTACATCATACCTGGAAGGTCGCCGGTGTAGTTGCAGATGAGAAATTGCAGTCTCGAGCGAAAGCGACGTCTGGATTGAAGGACTGGAGGTACTTGTTAATTATGGCCGTTTTGGCAGTGCCAGGCTCACCGAAGAGCAGAACCGAGCGACCTGTTTTGCAAACACTCTTCAACAGAAACTCAGTCACAACGTTGTCTTGGTTCGGCACCAGGATTCGATCAAATTCAACGTAGCCGTGACTGGGATAGTCATATTTTGGAACCAAAACTTCCCACTTTTCCCAGCGACCTAATGAAAATAAATTAGCCTTCGTAAAGAAGTGAAAAAGACTTAGACCCACCATATTGGATGTCCACATAGTAATCGAAGATGGTCAAAGCTTCACCCTGTGATATTGATGGGGGCATGGAAAGACCTGGGAAGATCTTCTCATCTCGTAGATGAGCGTCAAATTTTGCACGATCCGACCGCTCCAATAAAGCCCCGAAGGACCAGGTTAAGGAAAACAGAAAGTAGATTTCCAGTTCACTGGGATTGGAGATTTCGGGCCTACAGACGGCGTCAAAGATGCAGCAGAATTGCGATACATAGAAGGCCTCCATGAAGGACATTTTAACTTTCACATCCTGAGTGATGAATTTGATAATGGGTGGTAGAATATCGTTGGCCAGATTGCTCAGTTTCTCCCGTTGGGACGGTGGACGTGAATCGACCCACGCCTGAAAGCATTACAAAGAATTTGACCACTAGACATATATATTCGGCGAAAGTGGCTACTCAGGCTCAGCTATTTAGTAATCATGCATACGGTAATCAAAGGCTCCCAGTTGATTGTCGACGAGCCAATGAAAATCATCCCGTTGCGCGAAACGGTAGCTGGTGACGCATTATCAACATTGTCAACCTCGAAGACAATCTTGCACCTCGGTGACATGGGGATTCGATCACCATTCGCCAGCGTTAACGTCTTGTTGTCATCAAGGACAGAGTTGAGATTCTCAATCCAGATCGCGTCCACCGGTCCGTCTAACACAATCCAACAGTGTTCTGTCTTCTTGAGACGCGTTGTCCGACGCCAGAGAGTGGAGAAGATGCCGTCCGTCCAGTCGTTGGTCGCGACGTCTAGCCTCCCGAACATCTGAGCTGCGGTGATAGCCTTAGGATTCATACGAACCTCCCTGCGAAGTTCATCGATCTCGGTGAGAACTCGCAGAAGTACTGTGATGCACTTGCTTTTTCCCGATCCAGAGGGACCCAGCACCATGAGGCCGTGACGGACTTTCTGCGTCTCGAACAGCTGTAAGGTGGATTTTGGAACGAAAATGTGGAGATGATAAGTGGAACCCTTCATCTGAATCATTGTGGGATGACCTAATGGGTGAATTTGGCCATACCTGGAGAATCTTGAGGACCCAGGGTTTGTGAGCAATGAGTCCCAAGTTCTTGGTGATTTCCTCGAGGGCATCCTGCACCTCAGGGTAGCGACGACTGCGTCCGATGTTGACGCCGGGGAAGAGGTCCTTCAAAATGGACAGAAAGAGCGGTTCGTCTGCGTCGACCAGCTTGGAGAGATTCATGTCACGCAGCACTCGCATCACAATGAGGCTCTCGCTCTCATCCGGACTGCTGCGACGCACAGCCCCGAAGGTTCGCAGTACTGAGAGAATGTTACGCAAACCGAAGTCGTAATGAACCTTTGGGATGGAAGCAATTTGATTGTGTCAACTCAATAGATGGATGAATGTTGAGAGAGTGAAAGGTAATAACTCATTTGCATGCTTCAACCAATGCATTATGTATTTACTTATCGGTTATAACCTGATAAAAACGGGAAACCGTATGATGAACAAATTCAAAACTAAAATGATTATTTGGAACCGGCTAAACCGCTTCCGAGACTAAAAGGAACAGTTGAGGCCTGTTTTTCCCCTTAGACGGAGTTTCTATACCTGTTTGCTGAGCTGTTCTTCACAGAGGTTGTAGAGATAGAAGAACTTCTTCGAGAGCACTGCGTTGTCAATGAAGCCGCAAGAGGCCATCTTGGTTCGGATGATTATCTGTCTATCAGGCACCATCATAGCCACGGAACGGAAGTTCACTTTCAGATTCTCGGGCAACTCCTGACGACCTGCGTAACCTGGGTTCTAAAAATTTGTCAACGGTGGATAGGGAAAGCGTATTTGTGATTAGAACTTAACTAAATATAACTTTTGGCCTTTTTATTTCCTAAATTCGGCTTACGAATTACGAAACTCCTTATTTTTCGACGGAGGCTTTAATCAAACGTGAATTTTACTTTAAATAGCTGAATTTCTAGAACCCGGGGACGTAAGTCGGCAGCACTATCGGTGGAAATTTATTAAAGTCTCAGTTGAAATATGGTGGGCATTAAATGCCTGCTTTTAAATGCCTGACAGTCTAGAAATAGCATTGGTGGTTTAATTAAAGTTTACATTAAGGTGCAAACGGAGAGGCTTATGGTAGCTTTGGTTGACACTTCAACCCTGTCTACCCATTCCACCCATAAAGTGGGTGGAAATATATTAGTTCAATTTGATTCAAGTTTTTTATCAAATCAATCCCAAGACATAAGAGTCAGGTTTGTTTAGTATTATCAGGGTTACATATCACGTCACCTCATAAATTCTGTCCGAGGTTCCCACTTTAGATTAAACAAAATTTAAACAACAATTTGTTATATTTCCAGAAAATTGTATTGATAATTATCTGATTATCTTTAACTATAATTTATTTGCCTTTGTTATTATCTGCATAATATGTACAGTTGTTTAAGTCGTTACCATGACGCCTTGCATTTCGTTGAATAAACTTGGAGTTACCACGTTTACTAATCAGACCACTTTAGGTAGCATAGCACCTTCGTACTTTACATTACGGCGACGCAGCAAATTGAAGAGCTTCTCACGACCCTAACTAATGCATGAAATAAACAAACGAAAACCCCAGATGAAATCGTTAATCAGATCCCGATTTTTGATCCATCCTTGAACAATTTCCAGATGTGGATACAGTAGTTCTCGGATACTATAGGCTTAGTGCCTTCGGGTATGTCGGAATCGAGGAAGAATCGTTTACTCCTACGGTGTCTTCTTAATAGAGCATACACGCCCTTTATTAATTACATTCTTCCTAGAAAATCCGCGGAGCTATCAATCGATGAGACTATTGCAGTTCTACGTATCTTATATTCAGGCGAAACGTCGCTTTTTAATGCCCGTTTCCAGTGCTTCAAAGCCGCGATGGAGCCTGAAGAAAATATTAGAGCTTACACAACCAGAGTCAACAAATTCTACTTCGAGTTCCAGTTCAGTCGTTTCTCATATCACAACTTACAAAGTCTCATTTTTATATTAGGCCTTAAAAGCGCCGAGCTACCTTCTGTTCGAGCCCAGCTCATTTTTCTCCTGGACAAGGATCCCAACACGACTGTCCTAGAGGTAGCGGATGCCTTCGTTCGACACCAGAATATCGTGGCAGTTGCTACGTTGGACCACATCCTTCCTGGTAAGGGCTCAGAACGGCCCAACAAAAAGTGGAATCCAGCCAAGGAAGTCACTTTGGTATAAATTCTGTGGAAAATGCCACTCAAATCGAGATTGCTCACTCATTATTAATATAATATTCTAAAGATATAACACAAGTGATATTATTAAATGATGCTAAGCATTATTTTTGCGTATAGACGTATATAAAAGCATCAACTTCTGTTTTGCAGTACAAATAAATAAGGATATGCTCGATTAAATTCCTGATAAAATGAAGCACCCAAGAAATTAGACCCGATCCAATGAATCGAAAGGAGTGATGCATCATCTGGGCGATACAGCCCGAACCCCACAAGGCGAGATGACCTAATAGATCGAGTAGGATTACCTGAAGTAACTTACCATGGTAATGAAAATACCGAATTCAGGATTCAGTTTGACAACATCTCCGTCGGGGAAGACAAAATCGTCCTTCTGGTCACGTTTGGCGAAGAGCACAATGGCGATCTGTTGAGCAGCAACGGAGAGAACGGGCAGCTCGATGCGGTTGAACTCGTCGAAACAACCCCAGGCGCCGGACTGCGCAAGCCCCTTGAAAATGCGTCCCAGACCACGAAAATCCATCTGGTCGGAGCAGTTGAACACCACCACGTATTGGCCCAGGCATCGACCCATATCCTTAAGTTAAGCTTGCAGGGTCAGGTAGATAGATAACAGACCATCATTCACTGACTTCAAAGTTGAATACATAGAGCAGAATGGCATTGTTCGACATCTTAAACCAGTCAACCTCGGTAACTATAAGACATACGACAGGACTCCGCAGGGCAATCAAAAAGCTTCAGCTCAGATTTGGAGCTGCTCACTTTGCCAGGAGCAACCTGCACAACCCTCATAAGCCTGTTCATTTCGTTGACCATGACGGACAACGGATCCCACACGTAAACCGAGCTCGTGGGGTCTTAACCCTTAAATATGGACTTGAGATCCGCGTCTCTTGTAACACTCTCCGGGCCAAGTACCTCGGATGAGTCCACCCGGAACTGTTGAATCTAGTCTCCACAACGTAGTGGACAACCGTTTGAGTTACAACCTCAAGTGCTAATTGTGGCAATTCCAGAACTCTTGCTCACCGAGATCTAGAAAGCGGCTGTGACACCTCAGTAAGCTTCTTGACAAGCAATTTGGGTTCAAATCGCCCAAAATAAATTCACGTGGACAAATCGACTCAGAATTCGAGTATGAAATAACTGGCTTGTATAAACTTAACTGGACAAATTTTTGACGATAGTGAATGAGAATTCCGATTTCGTTTTCTGTCATTCGTACGTATAATTCGAAATCTTAGAGGAATATCAGCTCACTTGGTTCTAATGAAGATTGCCACTTAAAATAGCCATTCACCCAGACACGTCAGAGTGGGGCAATAAACTTAATGCCGCAGCAGTAACAGTTAATTGACCATGGATTAGCTATTCAGTTTGAGAGTTGTGAATGGGATGGCAGAGACCACCACTGGATGACGTAAGAGCAGGGTCACGTGCGATTTAGCGCATGTGACAAACTCGGTGATTAAACGTCTCTATTGTTAGATTCTACAATATTCCTACATAATCAGCGTTGGGACTGGATCTTTTCTATACCCAACGACACACGCTTTGTCAATTACGTCTCCTATTTCCTCTCATCTTGCAGAAGGTATCGAATCCCTCATTTACTGTCAGTAAGCCCCAAAATTTTTCGAGAGATAAAAGAAAAAGAAACTGCAAATGGTACTTTTATTATCTAGTATGAATACAGCAAATTATATTATTAGAAAAACGACGTGTTTGTCGCAGTCAGCAGCTTTTTGATACTTTTATTTTAGCTCAATGTCATGAAATTAAAGCATTAATAATCAAGACAAGATTTGTTAGCCGTCGACAAAGAACCAGACATCGATTATATCAACAGACCAATTATCTTTACAGCAGTCACGTTAATCCAAAACGTGTATGTTAATGACAAGGAATTAGCAGAAAAAACAATAATTGTACAATTCATCAATGCTTTATGAGTGATTATCAACCCTGAACCTAGAATCTGTTAAAAAAGGAATATTCAAGCTAAAGTACGAAGGTGCTATGCTACCTAAAATAGTCTGATTAATGAATGTTACGTTAGACAACGGCCACTAGAGACTGGCCGCTTGGTGTCTCCAAAGTTTATTCAACGAAGTACCGGCGTCAAGGTAACCACTTAAACAGCTGTTCGTATTCTACAGAGATTAACGAAAGGTAAACAAACTATAGTTCATGATAATCAGAAACCTATATTAATAATATATATAATTGCAAAATTATATTATTAATTTTCTGAGGATATAATACAAGCATTGCATCTTCTAATTAATTCTTGCTAATATGTACCCAAGCATCTTAGATTACATAGACAAATCATAATTATTTGCACAATCTGAGACAAAAATAACATTATATTTTGACACAGTCAAATAACAGTCATTGTACCTATTCAGACTTCACTTTTCCCTCAAACTTTTCGAACAGAAAGCAAAATGACTGATAAGTCTCCCTAACAAATTGTCCTAACCTCAACAAGGGAAAGAGCGTGGATGACGACGAAACCTTTTGGATGACAAATCAAAGATGAATTTCGCTGTACACTCACCTTAACAGTCTCCGTTTTACCCGTTCCAGCTGGACCGGCCGGCGCACCTCCGTAGCTCATGTCAAGAGCCTGCGCCAGAGTGATGTAGCACCTGTCAGTGAGCGGAGTCACCACTAGGCGTTCGGTGCAGCCCAAAAACTCGTACTGGTATTCGAAAGTCACATTCGTTATCGAGACGGCACAGATATTGCTCTCCTCCATGAAGTACACCCGCGTTTGCTTCAACCAATCAAAGTCGTCCGGTGAGTGAATGCCCTGTTGAACCTGGAAAGCAAAAAAGAGACTGATCCCACCTCTCTCGAGCCTAACAAATCCATCGTTCGAGGACTTACCAGGTCTTCGAAAACATCCCTCTGATGGAGGTGGATAGTGATGAGCGTCTCGTACTTGGCTCTCTCTAAAGGACTCAAATCCTCAGTGGTTTTGCTGATCAACATTTCGAGAAGAGAGGTGAAGTAGGAATTGGTGCTAGCCATAGCTTTGGCAGCTTCTCGAGTAGTCGTTAATGCCACTGTCGCCTCCTGAGTCCAGATGATTTGGAGTGCTAGGATCGTCAGTTGGCAGATGTTCTCGTCCAGAAAGTGTTGAATTTCGAGCTCGGCATTGGCGAGTTTGATGTAGATATCACGAATTCGGTCGAGAAGGGAAATACGGACGTTGGTGAGGAGGACCATTAGCCAGGCCTCTACGGGACCTTCACATCTGAAAGGCGGACTGAGCTGCAATGCAAAATTTTGGGGTTTTTAACACCTGAACTAATTAATGCAAATTAAAGAAACTGGTTCATAGATGACTTTGTACCCAATGCCGTCGGTCAAATGGACCCGATACAATAGATATAACCCAATGTTTATTAATTACAGTGTAGTTAGGATTACTACCTCGAGCTCTTCATTCATTTCAGAGTACACGGCACTTATGATGGAGCCATCAGGGCTGAACCGTAAGTGGTGCACGCTGTCAAAGATGGCCAGTAAATGTGCTTGAATGGCCTCAGGGGTAGAGGCCTGACCCAGGATTTCTAAGAGCACCGGATCCGACACGAAGAAGAAGCGGGGGAACAGCAGTCTCTTCTTCTCCAAGTATCCAGTAAGTGATCGTTGGCACATCTCCAGTTGTTCAAGCAATCTTGGCAGTATTTCTTGCAGAGTGCTATCGGAAGTGCAACAGGGAACAACCGAAGGTGTTTCCCTCACCCGATCCATGATTTTGATCCATGCTTTGTCCACCATCATGAAGCGACGAGCCTCTTGTGGTAACTGTCTGCCTATGTCTCCACCATTGAACACAGCCTCCAGGTAGACCCAAAGGAACTGAACCTTTAACAGGTAGTCGAGAATCTCTCCAACGATCGTCAGGTTATTCACCCACTTGGATATCTGATCCTTGAAAGGTCGATTGAATCTGCGAAAGTTGAAACAAAATATTTTATCTTAAATCGTTCTCAGAAGTCCAAGTTTTTTCAACAAGGCAAACAGGAACGAGCCAATATTTACCTGCTATTTGACAGCGAGGTGAGAGTCATTAGTGAGTCCTCCAGTAGGCTTTGAATTTCCATAATCCGGTCGCCCTTGAGCAGCAGGTCCCCACGACTCTTAAAAGCCGTGAGTAGAAACTCCTGCTCCTCCCAGTCGACTACAACTCTCTTGAATTTGGTCTCAATTTCCTTCTCCCTCGTCGCTCCAACACAGACGTCTTCCACAGCCTCTCGAATGGCACTCTCGGTGGAACCGATGGGCAAGTCAATGATGACTTTGGTGGAGAGACCGCCTTCCACGTAGGGATCCAGGTTGGTTTCACCCGTGATCTCGGCTATCTGTGCCCAGTGACGCGGTTTCATGGCGGGGTTGCGGAACATCTCTAACACCGGCATCTTCCCCACCAGATTCGCCAGAGTGGATTCTATCTCTCTGTAGAGGTTGTAGGACTTCAGAACGTTGGGGAGCTTCCTTGCCCTAAAAAGCATTTTCGATACATTAAAACAACTGTTCTATATGATGACCTTGGGCTTTTCTAAATCTTCCTTCCTTTCCCTCTCAAGCCATACCGATTGCTATTTGAGCATTTCTAACGGATTGTTTTCAGACACCCAGTCTTGAGTAGCATCTATTTAGGTCGGATATTAATGACTTGTGGCGGCCTAGCTAAGCCCCTATCCTCATTACTGATTGACACAGACTCGGTGTCACAAATGATACCAACGTCAGCACCAGAAAATCGTGAAAGTGCGGCTAAGTGTTTCGAGGCCAGAGGAAGGCGTCGTTAAATTAGCACCTCACCTAGTCTGGAGGTTAGAGAGCTGGTACTCGACATCCTGCAAGTCGACTTCACGCCAGGGCGTGTCCCACAGGGACTTGATGAGATCCTGCACATCCACGTTGAGGCTGTAGAGACGCTGAAGCAGCTCCAGCTTCTTGCCCACGATGCGCAGGTTGCCAAGCGGCATCTCAGGCCACCCGAAGAGGCGCTGGCCCTGCTGCACCTCCTCTGCCTTCGCTAACAGCCGCTCGTAGTCGTTGCGGAAGATCTTATGACGGTCCATTGCCTCGTTTTCACTGATATCCGGCTCCGTTGGGCCTCTCTAAAGGGTAATATCGAGAGGTCCGACCCTCAACCCTGACTAAAGTACATTCGATTAGTGTACTTTGGGTCAGCGAACAGCGGACACACACACTGCATTTGGATCATACTTTATCCTGCCTTTCTGCTATTCAAGATGGTAAAAGATTAACCAGTCTATCTTAAAGTTAAATGTGGCAAAATCGAGAGAGTTTTGGTGACTACAGATCCCTTCCGTGGAAAATTAAAATTTTTTTAGATGTTTCATTGATTCCCTTTTATCCTATACAAATATTTAAATAAACATCGATTTTCGTAATTATCTTTCAGTCCCTAGAAAAAGTAAAAATATAAATGGGATATTATTCAATTTCAAACTTACGCCCAAAATAAATGCCTTATTAATAAATGAAAGGTTTTTTAGCTACAGGAAATTATGTTCTATAAATTCCTGCTTATATTGAAGTATTCATTATATAATATTACGCATTTTTTGTCTATAATACATATTTAAATATTATAAAGTTAAATAATTAAGTACTTCAATCAAGAAACTATAGCAATGCCGGTTTAAGTATTGTTCTTTAACTTTGAGAAGATGTTAGAATTGATTAATTCCCTAATTTTTCAAGTAGAAAACATTCCGTAATGCCGAATATTCATTCAAACAGCCCAAGTTTATTTGTGAGACTACCTTCTAAGATAAATAATCAAGGCATTATAAATTACCCAAGTGAATGCTCCAAAGAAATCTTCAATGTTGCGGCGGATATTTTCGGTCCGCTTACGAAGATCCTCCTCGTATTGCATCTTCAATTCTAACAGGTGGTCCAAGGTTTTGGCTACAAGATCGAAGGTGTGGATGTAGGTACACCGAGCACCCTCTATACTATCGATAGTCTCCGCCGGCAGTGTTAGGTCGTATTTCTTCAGCATTGGTTGAATTTCCTTCATTTTAAGATGTTATGATTACTCATCGATTATAAATACGACAAATGGCACTCAAATTGGCAATCATTTTAGTAAAATATTTGACGATAATCGTCACCATTTTCTATTCTGAAAAGTTATGCTCCATTCAAACTCGTACCTCGGCGACCATAATGACAATATCGGCGTTGATTTCAATATCCCGCACTTCCGCAATAGCGTCCATGAGTTTGCTGAGATCAGCCAGTGCCCGCGGTGGTTGCGTCAACACGTGGTTCATTTCCTCCATCCTCGCTACGTAGTAATTCATCGGGTCCACCATTCGCTCCACAAGGAGGTCCAAGAAGACCTTTTGGTACTCTCGTAGCCTCTGCAATCCGGTATACTTGAATCCACTGGTGTGAACCTCTAGGGGTCCAAAGTAGTAGATGTCCTGAAGATTCAACAGATTACTCTCGACCTTGAAGAGCTCTGCGAATGCGTCCTCGATCTCCAAGAGGGTTGGTTCGCTGTGGTCTTCTAGGAACTGCTCAAGTCGTTCAATCGGCGAATTAGTCCAGAGGTGTAGGAATTCCTCAAAATAGCCGGTTACAGAAGCCAGTTCCCTTATGCTATCTGTAGGGAAAGTGGAGATTCATATGAATTTACTAAGAATGCTCTGTTATGAGCTCTCAAAAGCGCCTGAGAATTGTATTCATTTAAACCATTTGATTTGTTACAAAATTAGGCATTTTGAGAGCGCAATTGTAACGAATGAGTTAGTTATTAACGCGGTTTCTTATTAGCAATCAGATATTACCGTTTGGAAGAAACTCGACCCTCTTAGTCGAATTTATCCACGTAAGGAGAAGTCCCTGGACCTTGTAGGTTTCTCTATCGTGCTTCACGTCTGTGAAGCAATTCACATCCTGTTCGGCACTACGCATCGAACTTGCAAACACGCCACTTGATTTTCCTGGAAAAATACTAAATAATATAAGTTTAATCAAACTTCCAGGTCACGTTGGAACCGTAGAAATGCTCTATATTTTCACATCCGGCGATTTCTTCTCATCATCATCATCCAGACAGCGAGCAGAAACCATCGTGTGGATTATTTCTGCTGGATGGTTGAGTTACCCGAGACTGCACAAAGAACGGTTTACAACCTCATGACCGTGGTAGCTTCGGCGAGGGTAGGAAAGGGATGATATGAGAATGAGAATGGTACTAGAACGTTAACTACGTTTGACGGTGGTTTGGAGGAGGGCCAGTTCTTCTTTGCTTTGTCCAAATAACAACTCTAATACAACACTGTTGTATCTCTAGGAAATTATATTTATAATTTTCTGATTATCTTGAAATGTAATTTATTTATCTGTATTTTCTGTATAATATGTACACTTGTTTAAATCGTTACTGTGACGACTTGCACTTTGTTGAATAAACTTTGGAGTTACGACGCGTCCCGTCTCTTGTGGCCGTTATCGATCGTAACACGTACTAATCAAACTATTTTAGGTAGCATAGCAGTTCCGTACTTTACATTAAACACCTAATGCATACATACTCCATTGCATGATTTCCTTGATGCACTTACCAGTGAAAGAGCTGGCCATGGATTCCTGAAGAAATGAACGACATTATTGGCCTCTTTATGGATACTAACCAATAGAGTGGATTCATCAACTTACTCTCGTCTGCCTATCGCTACCAGATCGGCCAACACTCACACCCGACATCTTCACGGCATCACTCATTCTCATGGATAACTTTGATTTGCGATCGCGTGCGGCCGCCGATTCAGATGCAGATGACACGTCATTGTCCAAGCTGATTATGTTCCCTAAGTTCCTCTTACCCTTGTCCTAGGAGGACATCACGTCAGTAAGAGGAATCACCCTTACGACAAGTTGTGAGAGTACAGATTTCCTGGCACGACCCTCTTCAGTCCATTTTCCGATGTTCTTTGTGGAGGCTAGGATGCTTTTGATCACTGCCTTCAGGCTCGCCTGGATCTCATCCAGAGTTGGCTTCAAATTCAGTTTCTCGCCATGAAGAACAACTTCGCATCGAATGGTAGCTGTTGGTCTGTGACCCTCTAAATAATTTCAATAATGTTGGGATTGTAATTGCTTGTCCTCTTAATATATACATATATGATTGAGAAGATAGTTAAGGTAGAAAGGAAATCAATTTATTATTGTTTTGGTTTTTAATTCATGCTGACGAAATCAACGTTGGTATTTATTTTCTGCCTTTTAAGATTTTGGATGCTCAATTCGTTTTTGATGAAGATATTGTTAAAACAAGAAATTTTACTCTTATCCCTCAGTAATTGTAATTTCATTTTAGTATTTATAACAGGGTTTGCGATTTCAGCCAGTAAGAAAATAATAATACATTTACAAAAAACGCCGTAGAATGCAGTTAACAAATCTTTCTTTAAATCATTAAAGGCTCGTAAGAAAAAACCCAAAATATAAATTATTTACTAATTTCTTTTAATCTTCGACCCCTATAAAAGCAAACGTGGATCATAAGCGCAAAAATGGAAGCATGATATATCATTGTATTATATATTAAAAATGTAAATAATACTAATAATAGCGCTAAATTACTAAAAAAGATAAAATTTATATTATTCTATTAATGTTTTATTTGTATTTGACGAATCCTTGGTATCTTACACTTTTTAGTTTAATGAAGTTAGTGCAATAACGATCTAAACTTTTTCCATATTTAATGTTAAAACTAAGCCTAATTTTTGTAGGAAACTGCAGGTAAATGCCCATTCTCAAATTGGGACGTCTCAGGAGTGTTGGGATTGTAATTAAATTTTTTCAGGGAATCTTTAAGTAGGTAATTTAAATGGTAGATAAGGAAGTTGTGAAATACACAGACAACGCCAAATTGGGAATTTATTTGTTTCATAAACTGTATCCGTATTTTAGAATTTTTGTTGCGGTTTACGACACAAGCCGACCAGAACTAGATTTCTAAAGTGATGAAGGATTTTTAAAGAATCTAGATAATCAAATACAAAAAGCACGTTGTAGAATTCAGAAAGCAAATTGGGCATTAAATCATTTTAAAAAAACTCTTAAAAGGCACATGATATTTGTTATTGTTGCTTAACTTATTTCGTATTAAAATAAGGTATACTAAATTCTACAATTAAGATCAGTGACATAGATTTTAAATGGTATGTGTAAAATATAAATGTTATTTATTACTTAATGCATTAAAATATCATAAACAAATATTATTTTCTTGTTATTTCTTGGCTGCCTCAAGATCTAGGTTTGATATCTCAATCTTTTATACGTTTTGTTTAATAATGAATGGATCCGAGATTCGATGTTAAATCTGAACCATATCAGCGGCAAGAAAAATGTTTCTAAATTTTAACGATCAGATTTGTAGAGATTCTTGTAAAAGACGTTACACAGGATAGATTATGTGCCACTTTTAAATTTTTAAATTCAGCTATTGACTACTTCTTTCATATGCAACCTTTTGAAATCTCGGAAGAGATACCTACTTGCGCGAACCTTGGTGCCAACATCGATGTCCTTCAGGAGACTGAGACAGTCGCGGTTGCCGAATATTCGCCAGAGATCCTCCAGAGACTCCCTAACCGACTTAATGACCGCGTCTACAGCGCGCTGCCCAAAGTAATACATGGTCTCGTCAATGGCGTCAGCCGTTTTCACGATTATCTTCTTCGCTGCCTCCTTGAAGTCCGCACTCTTGTCCGTCTTCTTCGGCTCCGCCCCCACTCCCATTGTGGGCATCCGGGTGAACCGGTTGTTCGTGGACATTTCTAAGTGAAAACCCGTTTCTTACTTTTTTTCTGTATAATTCCAGCCTCAAAATCTTTCGAAATTAATGAGTATGATAGATTTTTAGTAAGTGGAATAGTTGTTAAAACAAAATTTGATTCACCAAAAAAATGTGGAAACGGTGGACATTGAAGGTCTTGTATCTAAATTCACATTTTGAAAATAAATTTCTCAAAATCAATTATACAATACCTACCTTCACTCTCTTGGAACGAGTCTGAAGCTGAAGGGAGTATAAGCAATAATGTTAGTACATTCTATCACAATTTTTTGAATGCTAAATGTTATTTACTTTCTTTAAGCGCGTTAAAATTTTAAGATGTGAAAATGTATTTAGAAATGTTTTATAAAAAGATATTTATTTAATTGCTGTTGCTACTTACAAGCTGATGAGTAGTCGGGAGGTTTTGCCTCCTCAGCCTGGTGGTAGTGCTCGCCAAAGTAGTCAACAAACTCATCAAAGTCCTTGAGCACCACATCCACGTAGTTTTCCGTCGCGCCATAGACAATCCGTGAGAGCTGTTGAAGCCTCGCTGCAGCACTGTTGGCCTGTTCCACGTTGAACTGAACGAACTCAGGCAGGGTCCACGCCACACCCGATTCGCGTCGAATCTGCGCCTGGATGTTTGTTGCCATGTCGACACTGGTTATGGCCATCTTGTGGAGCAACCAATTGTGCAGTTCGTAGGGCAGCTCATCGGGCTGGTCGGGAAACCTGACAAACTTGCCCTGAGACATTGACGCCAATGTGGGCTCAATCCGCTGCTCAAGGATATCCTTAGACTCTCGTATCATTAACTCCAGGCCGCGAATAGTTGATAGACATTTCTGAGGATAACAAACACTCGTTTTTGGTAAAGTTTTATCATCATAAATAATATATTCCTACATTTTATGACTAAACTAACCGAAATCTACCTATGCATGGTTCATTACGCAAACTCAGGAACCGATCTTCGAATCAAAGCCAAAGAAACTTTGCAAAACTACAGAGCAAGAGTGCTGTGAGGTCTTGGGCGGAATCCAGATGCCTCTAAAGTGGAATTGCTAGATAACGAGGGTAGCCGGTGGTAGGTGGTCATATGTATGGCAGTAGCATTTGGTATTCTACTGTTTCAATAAGCAGCTTGCAGCCACATCATTTTGTTTAAATATGACTGGTAAATATGTGGCGAACACTGCGTGTTTAGAGAAAATAAACTTTATTTATTTGCACGAATGAGCAGTCACATCGCCGAAGATCCAGGGCCTACTTGAAACGTGCTGATTGATTTAAATCGAAAGACGCTTCTGAAAAAAAAGTGGTTTTAGCGTTCACACTGGACTTTTTTGTGGAGTTATGTTTGTCTGGCCTTTTTCCAGATCACCACTCAACCCCAGGCGACAGTTAAGAGATGATTTAACGATTTCATTTATTTACCAAAATGCATAAATCACTTGCGTGTGTTTCGCAGTGACGGAGACAACACTCTTAAGTCTTTGTTACTACCTGATTTATTAGCAATTCTGTTTGCCAATACGATGTTAGACATAATAGCTTAACTCACTCACTCATATCCTTGTTTGACGCGCCTTTGATCTCAGCTAGAGGCTTTTCATAGACACTCAAAAAAACTAGGGATTCATTTATCGAAGAGAGACAAAATTGCCGTTTCTAGTCTTCAGGAGAATCGAGTGAGTGACACTTTGTAAATTCTTAAAATAAATATTTCCCGCAGATTTGGACAGCTCAGTTTGGCACCAGCGAAAGTGACGAAACAATGGACCACTTCATCTCAATCTACTTGTCAAAAACGAAGCTTTGATTCACCTTATGATACATTTACATAAAATAAACTTACGAATGAATTTATAGAGTAGAAATTAAAATTAAACACAGCAGTTTTAAGTTGAACTACTCTTATAAGAGGGATATCGTTTCAGATGAAAACGAAATTGTAAGTTGAGCAGGCCTCCAATATGTTCCAAGTGAGAGAAATACCCTTTTGTTACCTGATAGGTTAAAGCGACGTTATTATTTTAAAGGCATCGATGGCCTATGAGTGATTGAATCGATTAGGAGCTGGTTCTATCCTACTCACCTCAATCCAACTGTCGAAAAGAGAGCTGTACCAGTCGTGGAGATAGAGGCCGGGCATCAACGCCTCGTTGATTCGGTAGGTGCGTACCACAAAGAGCTTCTCAAGCCTTTCGGGCATCGTCTGCTCCACCTTATTCTTATACCGAATCATTCTCTAAAAAGAGGGTCAAATTAGGCTTATACGCCAGGAAATAATACACTTTGAACGGTTACAACCTACCTGAACTCTGCTGAGACGTTCCTTGAGGAACAGGGCCCGGCGTTGCATTTCAGCGCCCGACCTGGGAATGGGACAACCCAGACGATTCAGACAAACAATCTCGCGCAGCAGCATGCGAATATTCTCATCAAAGTTGGCCTCGTAAATCAGTCCCTCTGGCGTCGGCTGCGCAACCAGTATCGTCGCGTGCAGACCCGTCAATAATTCGCTTATCTAGTAAAACGAAAAGTTTAAAATTATTTTTAAAAAACACCTATGAAGTTATGCTTTAATTTAAAGACCGTTATTAGGTACATCATGGAGCTTTTACAGGGAAAAAAATTTAAAATTTGCTTGATCAAAGCGCTGCTAACTATTTCCGATTAATAGGACATTTGAATCTTCAAAGAAGTATGAGTAATTACGTTTTCTTTCCAGGTTTGGTAGCACTTGATTTCATAGGCTACAAGAGCCTCGCTCACACGGTTGAACTGACTGATCACGCGTTGTCCATCATTAGTGTCCCAAACGCCTGGCGTTTGGGTCCAAAACAGCGCCATCGGCTCGGCCATTCTCAGGTAGTAATTTCGCGCCCATGCGATTCTTCCTGCAAGCATTTAAACAAACGAAGCAGTAAAATTACCCGAGAAGGGTGGAAAATCGCGTTGAATTGGTGGGTTGCTGGCAGCCTGTGTGTACACATCAGCGATTTCTTCAAACTCCCCTCTCAGTTGATGGAGCAACCGCAACTGTCTGCTTTCGCGTTCCATGATGGGTAAACGGGCCCGATCCAGTCGTTGCATTTGTCGCAGATTGAGCAACGCTGTCCTAAACCGACCACACTGGGCATTGTAGGCGTTTTGTAGTTGATTCTGTAAATGAGCCATCTCTTTGCCAAAGTACTCAAAGTCTCGCAGAAATCTCGTGTTCTCCATGTCGAGGAAGTTGTAGTCTCTTGTCGTGATGAAGTGGCAAATCTTCTCAAAATTCGCCACCAGTGCGTTCACGCCTTCAAGGTAGGTGTGTTTCAGCACAGAGAAGCTCTTAATGCTTTTGACTATGTGTAGAATGGCCTCCACACGCTTGATGAAGCTGTCAAAGTCCCCGAAGATGAGGACTTTGGAGAAATTCATCACCTTCTGGTCGTCAGGCGTGTTGGCTCGCACCTGATCATACGTGCTCTGGTAGACCCGATTCAATTCGATGCATTCCTTTAACCTATCTGACAGTCTGTCCAAGTCTTGACTCCAAATGGGACTCTGGCCACAGTCTTCAACGAAGTCTCTGCAACTCCTCACCATCTGATTAGTTATCTGACATTGTGAATACAAATACCGACTCATGTTATTATTTCGTTGAATTCGCATCAATTTTTAAATACTATTATCAAGAAATTATGCAATTATGAAAAAATTTATTTGTCTATACAGAAATTGTGATTCCTTTTGTTTTCACTCCTACGAAGTCTGATAAATACTAAAACGTTAAAATCGATTGTCTGTTTTAAACACCGCTGCATTTTAGGCAAGAATAAAAAAATTATAAAATGGCCAAAGTTAATAATTTAAATTATTTTACCTTGACAAAGAGGGTGGTCATATGTGAGAACGAACGGTAGTGAGGCGAGTAGCTATAGAGAAACTGGAGACAATGCATCAGGTGACTCATCTGTTTCCTCATTTCCACCTATCAAATTGATTGCAAAAAGTACGATATGAGAATGATACGAAGATCATTAGTTAGGGGTTTTTCCATTTTGCGAAAACCCAAAGTTGGTAGATGACAGCCTTTGATGGGAACCGACATGAGCACCGAAGCAAACCGAGTTAAAAAACGAACAAAGCCACCTAGTAAACCCTGATGATTTGATGCATTTTTTTAAATTTCTGTGTAGATGTACAAATCCCAAAATCCAATGGACTTGATGTGCTTTGACTGGCTGAAAAGAATTGGGGTCCTCATTTAAAGAATAGTTCGATTGAATGATGCAATCACAGTCGGTTGTAAAGCATTTAGATATGCGCAGCTGGTTGCAATCTTGTGAAACCTATAGAGCTACAATAGCATGATTTGAGTACAACTTACAATATCGGAATGATAGAGGGGCTCACATCTCCTTATGATAACAGAGAGAAACCTCGCGTTTTTGAGTGCTTCGCTGTGAATGGCCATAACTCGATTATCCAAGCTCTCCCATGTCTATTCAAACAAAAATTAGCAGTTTAATGCAATGTAAAATTAGCCTCACATTCCCATGAAACGCATTTCACCTTGTTTTGTACTTGAGCTAAACAAAAAAAGCATTGTGATTGATCCCGTGATCGCAGAATCGTAGGAATGTTTCCAACTTATTCTTAACGAACTACCATCACAAGACATTAATAAAATTGTCATGCAGTTATTAATTTAATTTGGAATTCATGCCAATATATTGATACCAATCTCTAAAGGCTTTAGACCTTAAGCATCTGTCGAGTACGGTAGAGTTTCATGTTGTCCGAACGAAATATAAAAACAACACCAACCTCGATAGTATTCGAGTGAGCAGCCCTCAGAACTGTCAGTGTCTGCTTCACCTGTGGTGAGTTCATTTCACTCATGATCAGCTTGAAAGTCGTAGTCCTCTCCTTCCAGAACCGCATTTCCGCTTGAGGGCCACTATCGGAAGTCTCCTCTCTCATCACATCGGTTTCCTGTAATTCCTGTGGAGAAAATGGTTGATCATTTGCAGAAAGAGACGCCGCCTACCAAGGAAATTTGCCTCATCCACCGACAAGCACATTCCTCGAGGGCTCCCAAGTCCCTGATATTCCTAGCGGCCTCTCGAATCCGTTGGGGGTCCTTAAACACCTCTATGTCGATGTCACGGCAGGGCACAAGCTTGAACCTCTTCCTAGAACAGATTTCGGAGGCTGATGAAGATGTGAATAGACAGGTGTTAGGGCTAACTTACTCTCGAGGGAATAGAGGCACTTCTTGATGGCGAGAGTGAAGTCTTTCTTTGAGGCAGACGACATTCTGCCTAGGTTGTCTGACTGATTCTCTATAGCGGGCAGGAAGAGTTTTTGAACTGACTGCAGCAGCCTGCTGTGCATGTTTACTGTCGGGTGGAGTCGCTGGGTTACGAGAATCCGCTGGAGGTACAGTAAAATACCCGCATTTTAGCCAGGGATGTTAAAAAAGCCCAAGGATCACATATTTAAAAAAATAATAATTAAAAAATCTGATGAGTCTGTTCTCAAACGGGGCGTCCTTGAAGAGTGGTGAAAATTTTCGTTACTGTATCAGGGTAGAGTTGACCTACTCTCTAGAGACTAACTTAAGCGTCTCAATTGAAGACCATTTTCGTGAATTAAACGTCATTCTTTGTCTTAAGAGCCCTGGTGAGGCGAAAGTATGGGCTCATTTAATGGTTCTTTTGGACAGGGAATCGAAAACCACCGTTTAGGAACTATCGGATGCCTTCGTAAGGCAGTCCGACACAAGGCAATCTCCATGACTCTCACCCAAACGGTAAGCTGAGGTGATTTGCCATTTTTTGTGTGACTGACTTCAAAAATTTCCTCAGTTCAGGCAACCGGGCTGCAAAAATGGCCTCTCTGAGGAAAGTATGAAACAAAAAAAACGGCAAGGCTAGGAATTGTCGCCAGAGGTTACATTCTAAGGACCGCCAACGGACGAAGACACGTTACCATCCAGACTAGCAAAGAGCCATCTGCGCTCAAATTGGACATAGGCTCGGACATATTAGATCGACGAACGCATGGAAGAAACTCGGAAAATTGAAAATATAAATAATATATTTATATATTATATAAATATGTTATATTATATAAACAATTTATCCTATTCTCTCAGTCAATAAATTCCATTGCCACTGTCAATTCAACGTCGGGTAAGAATTAAGGATAGGTCTTGCCAATGCCATGTAGCTCTTCGTTTCCCAAGATATTCACAGTCATTGGTTTAGTTGCAGTCGTTAAATTTGAGAACTTTTGAATTCAGACAGGGGTTTCTATTTAACGTCAGAAGGAATTCGAATGTGAAGGTAACAGGTCAAGATCTTATACAGATAATTAACTAATAATGTTTAAAATTCACAAAATAAATATATATGTTATTATCCATCAATAATCATATAAATGTATTGGCGTGGTAGGTTTTCGCTCACCGATCGCATGTTGTATCGGGTGAGGGGCTCCTTGCCTGCATCAACGTGTATCAGCAGAATTCCCTCGAGGTTTTTGGGAATCTTATCCGCTCTCGTGAACACCAACTGAAACGGCGCCAACTTGGTTGGATCAAATGCTGCATAAATGGACATCAAGGGTATCTTTAATGATGCTTGCCAGGTTGTGTCGGATTAAGACTTGATAGATGCTAATGACCGGGGAATTAAATCTATTAAACTTCCTGTCCACCATTTATTTCTTCTTGTTTCTTTAAAATCATATTTTCCCACTTTATATTGCAATCAAGAACCTCCGCTTCCTTTTAATTAAGCACAAGATAGGAGATGCACCGACAAGCGAAACCGTTGCACCACCATAACAATTCAGTGGTGAACACCTGATCTCAGTCAATTAGACGTCAAGCATTTCTTCCACATAACCCTAAGAAATAATGCAACCAAACCTACATTTGTCGCCCATGGTTTGCACTCCGATTATCAGAGCTGCATCGGCAGGCTCCTTGGGGTCCAGAAATGCGTCGCAGGTGGGGAAATTTCCTGGCGCTAGCATCCCACTTTTGGCCACCTCGATGGGCACATCCATGACGTTTTGGACGCATTGCAGCAGGTAATTATGCATCGGGCTCACTTCGACATCCAACTTGCGTCTCTTCCGCCCCTGAAATTAACCAAGGGAACTTAGGGTTATGGGACTTCAGCTCAAGAAACTTAACACGTTTCAGTAACAGTGCTTTTGCGCGCTATCCTTGGTAGACTGTACATCAAAGTTTAACCTTTCTACCTTCTTTAAATTTACTCGATTACAACGCATTCCATGGCTTTGCCTATACTTCAAAGGTAAAAAGCAATTACTAAAGCATTTAGTATAGAGATTGAGCTAACACAGGAAATTATTTTAGCAGAGAAAGTCTGTGAATCGCATGATGCAATCTGCACTATTTCCCTTTTGACACGCCATGATGATGTCTAGTTTACAGAAAAGTGTGAAATTACTACATTAAAAAGGGTAATTTACTTTTAGCGATGCAAAACTTGCAATGGGAAGCTCAACTACATTGAAAACATCTTTTTGAAATCTCGAACCACATTTATTTCAAGTCGCTTGGTTTTGTCTCCAAATTAGTTAATTAATTACGACTTGGCTTGAAGGAATTGCGATTTTCAAACTACGAACTACCTCAATGAGCACTTTGAATTGAACTCTTCAATTTCGCAAAAGAATGGGGGATTTCGTGTCTTTTTAGTGTTTTATTTATGCAGCTGATCTTTCCCAATGACGCGGATAAATTGGGTGGTACCCCGCTTTGGTGAAAAAATTGGTTAGTTTCGCAATAAACCCCCAAGAATATGCGCAAATCTTGGTAAATTCGTTTTACGCGAGATTGCAGTAAAACAATTACTTGTAGAGCCAACTCAAATAAATTGCAGAAAAAAATTAACATTATTATTATAGCGTAGATGTATTTATCAAAGTCATAGAGGGTTAAAGTTAGGCAGAAACACCACTAATTGTCAAAAATTCCCTGTAGACACTCACCATTTTCTGCAGATTAGGCAACTAATTTCGATATTGCAATGAAGCTAAAATTAGCGATAATTAGAATTCTTGGTTAGTATCGATTTTTAATTTGTTTTAACTTGTCCCACATTTGTGGCACTTTCAGTCTAAACAGGCCTCTAGTTTGATATAAAAGTAGTTATTTGTTTGTTAAAATTTCCAAAAAGACATCTAAAACTTCTGAGTAGGATAGACCAGTTCTGGTAGACTAATTACAAAATACACCCAGAATTCTCAATAGCTTAGCTAAAACTTACAATCAAGAATCATTTGTCGATACCAGGCTATAAACAACCAGAACTTTAATTTACTATTTTTACTTCAAGAAGAACTCTCTCAGAAGTAATGACTGCTGCCTTTAAAGTCGAAGGAACAACGCCGTCCTCAAGAGACTGTAGGACTATCTCAAATGGAATTATTAGAGAGGATCGCAAGACCACGGCTCATGAAATTACAATAGAGCTTCTAGATAAACAGAACCCAGTTTCCACAAAAAGCACAGGAGAGCTGGATTCCACCCGGAAGAGCTGCAATTAGACCCCCTCTGTTCTGTTTCAAAGCGGCGTTTAGTGTGGTGGAGTAGAAACCTCCGACGAACCTACATCACAATGAAATGTTTTTTATATAGTTTAAGGTGTTTCTTCTATTTTACCCTTGTAATTTTAAGCAAATTAACCGCCACCGTTTATAGCTTCTATTAAAGCCTCAGTTAAGCGCAACCTGGAACAAGCTAAAGAAAGCATAATTTCATTTTTTTCCTTTAGATAAGGATCTCTAAAAGTTTTTTTTGTTCAATTCTGCTGCCACGCAGAGAACTCTCCTTACATGTAAAGCTTTCTCCGATTACTTAAAAGTGCTACTTTATTATTACGATTTCTCCACTTCACTGCCTCATTTTCAGCTGATGAAACTGTTTACATTTCGCCATCTGTTCCCAACTCAAGACACTTTTATTTTCGATCCTGTTATGACGTTCACGTTCATGCTAGTCCATTGGGCTAAGTGAAAACGAGGTGCTGATTTCGTTGCTTCAACCAGATTAAAACAATGCAACGGAGAGACCTAGAAAATTACAATGAAGACCACGAGGCTTGGAGAATTTAGCAACACGAACAGTTTCATTAGAAGATCTGCCGAAAGCAGAGTTGGAACATGGGATATTACAAAGCGTGAGGTGAATATTTGAGCCTTTTCCTTGATGATCCTCAACGTGTAACTCATGGATTATTGCTTAAATCTATTGATTTTTGCCATTACCAATCCCACTCTTTCCCTCTGTTTCAATAGACAGGGAATGGACAAAATAATGGAAACACCTTGAAAATCCAACAAACTATTCTTATATGGGGCTTAGGTATTAATTCATTGCCATCACCTTGAAAGATGGCGAAGCCGTTCTATCCGCTCACCCCCGGAAACCACAGTTCTTCAACAACCATAGGATGGTGAAATTGGTCGCCCAAAATTCCTGAATAGTCTCGGCTATTAATTCTTCTTCTTCGCCTTCCATGAAGGGAAGTCATTGGTCCGGTCTGTTTTCAAGTTCATCACAGAAACCCGTCATGTTTTGGCGTTTAGCGAAATCAGCAGTCTAGATTAAAGGCTTCTTTCGGTTGTCCCTGAACGTGATACACTCGGCGTCCGGAGGTCTGAAATATGGTGGTAAACGATGGTTCTTCAGAGAGAATCGCATTTTCCACTGCTCGAGGGACAGACCACTTCTGGAGGTTTCGATTCGCCACTCTAAACGCTTTGAAACTTTTGTCATTTATGAGGAGAGCAGAGGCTTTCTAATTTCAGCTCCCAGAGAGGAACAGTTTATCAAGAAACTCTGCTGTGATTTCAGGAGCCGTGGTCTTACTATCCTCTCTAACAATTCCATTTGATATAGTCCTCGGCCTGCCGAACCTGTGGTTTGCTGAGGACGACGTTTTTCCCTTTTGAAGGCGGAAGTAATTATTTTTGACACAGCACTTCTTGAGACGCGGTTTCTGTTACACTAACGCCTGCTGTCGTACGAGCACCAAAAATTATAAAAAAGAATGCAAATTTTGATTATCTATAGCGTATTAAAATATTAGGACACCACTACTTTGGCCATAACCTGTGTGTTCTTAGCTTACAAATAGAGTTCTTTGATGCACTTTATAGAACTTGTATCAAACAAAGACCGTCGAGCTCTTACCTCCGCCCCCCTTCATTAAAAGTACAAACACGCCGACATCCCATAGGGGTTGTTACTCACAATAGACAACCCCACCCACACTCACACACACACCTTGAGACCTTTACAAGTGCAAGCGGCTATTTTCACCGCCTGAGTACATACCCGGAGGTAAAGGCTGGATCCCTCCCCTGACAATACTCACCAATTCGTCTTTAAACCTGTACTTTTGTGGGTTGAGTGCACATTTCAGACAAGGGGTTATTGATCGAGCGTCTGTTTGGCATGTCTGCACTAAAATGCTGGACCCTGAATAGTTATTGCAACCCAAAACCCACCGCTAAATTTGCCAAGGCGAATTTGTGAGCTTATGGGCATTTTGAAGAGTTTGTCTTTTAGCATTTCCCAGCTTTGGGTGAATTTTGAGTCATTTGGAGTCTAGACAACGACCACGACGACGGCAGGTGTTTCTACCAAGTAGGGCGTCGTTCTTTTGATGCCACCCAAGTACGAAAGCTCTCGCTGTAAACACCAGTTTGTTATTTTCCTTTGAAGAATTTTAACCAACTTTTGAATTATTAATCTGCATAAACTTTCTTTAAAAGGCGAATTATAACAGCTTGCAAAACTTCCACGCATTACATCAACAATTACTCTCATTAAACGAGGTGAAAATCTCAAAAATATTCAAAGTTTAATAAAATTCCCCCCCCCCTGAAAAAGAATAAGAAATTACTGAGTATGCAAAAATTCTTACTATTTTTACACGCAGGAATAAACAACTCATAATAGGTTGACTCGGAGAGGTCGGTCTAGCAAAATAATGCTAGTATTGAAGGGAATCCTGTATGTATCTGTATAAAGAATGTATGTATATTATACAGAAAATATCAAAGGCGAAAAGCGCACTTGGACAGATTAAAAACACTCATCGCTTCCATCACGATCCACCACAATCGCTAGCCCGCAGATGTGCCTTGAGAGCGTTCATGGAGACGAATGTCTTTCGACAACTTCCACACTCCACAAGTCCGTTGTCTGTTTGTTCTCCCCTGTGCATCTTCCGATGGAGTTTGAGGTGTACAAACTGTGTGAACCGAGCCGGGCACTCCTTACATCCAAACGGCTTCTCTCCACTGTGCAACCGCTGGTGGGTCTTCAAGTTACTCGTACTTGAAAAGCGCTTTCGGCAGATCTGGCATTCATGTGGCTTTTCACCCGTGTGTACCAGATGGTGCTTTTGTAGATGCGCAAGCTGGGTGAAGCCCTTTCCACAGGTCGTGCAAGTAAAGGGTCTTTCGCCTGTATGGACACGGAGGTGGACCTTGAGATTAGAGAGCTGTCCGAAGCTCTTGTGACACACCGTGCACTCGTAGGTCATTCGGCCTTCTCGGCGTCTGGAAACACCATTCGAGGAAGTTGTTTTCGTCTCTTTTGGCTTCAAGTTTCTCTGATTGGAGACTGTTGAAGCTGTTGGAGAGACGGAGGAGAAGTAAGACTTCTGAGGTTGTAGAGACGGGAGAAGGCGCGGTAGGGTGGAAACAGGATTGGATTGTCCATTGCAAATGGGAGTCTGTTGGAAGGCCATGAAGTTCAGCATCCACAGATCGAAGAGGGAGGGGCTCGGATCTGTGTTATCGATCGACGGAGGTGGAATGGCTGGCGCACTATGAGGAGGCTTGTGGCAGTGGGTAGGGGATTTGGGAATGTCCGCCAGTAAACGCTCGATTGAGTGAGGTAGAGAAGAGCTAGGGGTAGTCGATTTTGACGAAGAAAAATCGAACGGCTCCGGTCTGGGTTTTAACTTCTAGAAGGAAGGAACACACAAATTGCATAGTAAACTAGCTTCCAAGATAGTCTCCCCTTCCTCGCTTGCATAGTTGCTACCCAACCCTACAAATCAGCGATTCCTCGATTATATTTTAACAAAAGCGACTTTTATTTCGAATCTAAAATAAGTATTGTAACTCCTGAAAAGACGAGACTTGCCAGGTTGGAAAAAAGTATCATAGCGGGATAGAACGTGACGATTTTCACTCATGACAGCGTTTCACGAGGTGTCGATTAATCATCTGAGTTTCATGTGGGTGGATCCATGAGAGCCCCACTCTGGAGTGTGAATCGACAAAACTGTCAGATAGAGAGCCTAACACCGCTTCCTCTCGCGTTTTCACTGCCAACTTGAACCCTTTACGATAACTCTACAATAAGTTCGTTTGCAACCTTCCAAAGCTTCGTGGGCCCAAGGAGAATAAAGAATACCCACTGCATGAGCCGAGCCAAAAAGTAGTATAACTATATGGGTAGGGAAAACGCTGGGCTGATACATTTTTCCACCAAGTAAGGCTAAGGAGATCTAATAAACTGCGTTCTAATCCCAACTTACAGGTTGTTTGTTGGAGAGATCGAGACTACCATCCATGGTGTCGATTTCACCAGGTGAAAGGCGAACCTTACTCTCCATTCCAGAGCAGATTTCAGTCACTTGTTGAAGCTGCTGCTGCTGCTGCTGTTGTTGTATCATGGGAGTAGGTTGAAACAGCGCATTTGGAGTCTGAGGCGTTGACTGAGGGTGTCTGGGAAGCGAATGGTGATGTGGTTGATGATGGAACCACCGGGTGTCGTTAGTCCAGACCTCTCCACAGTACGATGTCGTCTCCCGATCGGGACCAGACGTCTGAGGCAGTCTAGACAGAGGCGGCGGGAGTAGAGACAGTGGGAAAGGCATGAAGGTTGAATGCCAACTCGGCAGGAGGTTCAGTGGCCGGTTAGCCGAGTCGGTTCCGTTCATATTCTACAGAAACCAGAAAAAAGGCAGTTAGATGCAATCCACTCCTCCCACTCGCTAACTCACTCACGGAAATGCCAGTGCTGATTGAGAGGCGGCGGTGGTTTTATGAATGCAACTGCACACATAGATTTTAACAAGAAACGCACTCAATAGGCACTACGGTGCCGGGGATTGGGTAGCTATTGCGAACCAAAAAAGTTGAGCCCTATCCTTACAACTTCGCAGATTCAAACGATAAATCTACACAAGCGCATTGCAGCGATGAAAGAAGAAGGAGCATTCATCCATCCCCTCAGCACCAAGTAATACGGATCGTAAACCGACCATTCGGAAGGAGTGTCTAGAAGTGCAGACTCATGATAACCTTCAGATATGCCTATTATTTTGATAATAGCTCTTATCGCCAGAAACAGGATGGTGCAGACAGAGAGCCGACTTACTTTAAGCATAGGAAGGCACTAGCAAGGAGGAGAGGAGAACCCACTGATACAGCTCAGGAGATCAAAATAGGCGACGTGAAGTCATAAGAGAGAGCATATTTGTATCCGGCAGTGTTCACTGACTGCGTGAGTGCGCACGTGCGTGAATGTGCCTAGGCCTGACCAATGGCGTTGAGGTGTGGCGTGGGACAGAAATCACGCGTTTTGCGCACTGCCTCTAATTGGCCCATGTGAGAGACGAGAAAGCTGCGCAGGGATAGGATGCCTGCTGAGCCAATCAGCGGCCGCCTGGAGCCGTCTTTGTGGCCAATTATGGGCGAGTCCTGGACTGGACAGATGTTCGTATTGCCGCACCTTCTAATACTGCCCTGGAACTCTGATAACTGTCCCTGAATGGTTACTGTGTTTGCCATGAATGAGTAGATTTTCTGGAGTTTTCATTGGTAGTTATCTTGAGGAGTATGAGTGCTATTTTTGTTCATCCGAGTGGCTTCAAGTTACAGAAGACATAAGTCCATACCTGCCTGATCGATTTAATAAGGCTTAGGTTCGAATTGCAAGCAACAAATTGGGTTAAGCTAGGAGAAAGGTAAGCAAAGTATTGAAAATACAGATAAAGAAATAGGATTTTGGTAAATGTAACCTAAAAATAAAGGATTATTATAAAAGAAGGATTCTAGGTTTCAATTTGGAATCTATGCTAAAAAATAGGTAAAATCGTCTTAATTTACGATGAACTCGAATTTTTTATTTGAAGATTTTGCTTTGGGTTCAAAAATGCCATAAAAAGAAATTTACCAATAGAATTGCAATGTCTGAAACGGTGCCACGAATTCACTCGCATGAGTAGGAGAAATTCATGAGGTACCTATTTTCCCCAATTATCTACCAAAAAATAGTTATTCCAATATTCTTGTCAATTAAATTTGAATAATTATCAAAAGAATCATTAAAAAATATGATAAAAAGTCACGATTTTGGAAAAAAAATGGAAAATAAAATGCACAATTTATCTCGTTATATAGCAGTCCTCATGAGACCCTTTACATGACATATCAATCCATGAATATGCGAGTAAAACAATGTTTTTTTTTCTTTGGGCTAATCTTGAAAACAATTTATAAATTCAAAATTAAAATTTTTAATGCAATCAGATTTCGTTGTCTACTTGTCCTGGAGAATTAGAACCGATAGGTGAGTCTACTTATCACAGTGAGTTTCCTTTACGTTATTCTAACAATGAGTGATAAGATCAGCTATTCGTTGACTCGGCAAGAACTGTTTGTCCAAGCGTGGTGATTCGACAGGGGAAACCGTGTCTCCCAAGGGCGTTATCTCTTTCATCTCCTCACGTCCACACCAGGCACGTGGAACTCCAACTGGCTAAGAGCCACTCAATTTCTTCGTGAATAATTACCCTCCTAGCCGTCTTAGAGTCAGTAATATCCACACCGCCTCCACTGTCAGCAATTAGATTATCTTCGCTTTAAATTTTATTAAAACAAGTCATATACTATTTATTGGATCTAACGGAAAACTAACTGGTCCTGCTGCAACGTAAGATCTCAAGAAGCGGAATATGGGTTAATATTATCGGTAAATCAAGGCTCAGAGGGCGCCAAAGTGTGCATTTTAATTTGTCAAATTGTGATAGACAAAAAGGGTGATTGTTGAGGTGAATGCATTCATCACCCATCCATCACCACAAAAAGAAGAGAATCCGGATTAAGTTAGTTAAAGGGGCGCTTGAAATTTTGCAAGAAAAGGGCTAGTGAGACGGCCTTGACGGGCTGTGATAGACATTCTGCAATCACGCTGATTTCGGGACGTATCAATCGCTCACCAGAACCACCTCAAAACACCCGCTGAGCGCGCACACACACACAACCTTTAAGTGCCTTCTTGGTAGTGAAACGGTGTCTCTCCAACTGATTCAGTAAAAGAGAAGGAAAAACAAAATGTGGCTCTGCAGGAGGTACCCAGACATCAAATATGTCTGCTGGCACCGGTAGCCTAAAAGCGTTATTTATCATCTTTCTTGTTGGGGCGGTTCATCTCAAAACTGGTGTTATTCTGTTGTCGATTAATTGGGCCTTTTTAATAATGCTTTGCATAATTTTGCCTGATGTTTGACAGGAAATTCGACCTTCGAAGCACGTCTTTTACCTAGAGCCTCATGGTAGAAGCTCAAGCTAAGAAGCTGTTGATTTTCGTTTAAAAGGGAATGAAGGCCAAATTCGAACACATACACACACAGATGAGAAGGCGAATGGCACACAGGAACCTCGGGGCAGAGAAAAAGGAGTAAATCAACTCGCCACCTTTTCTCTAACGCCTTCTCTCCTGCCAACGAGGTGTCGACAGGCCTGGTCTTCAGCTGGGTCACATATGTGCACAATTCTCTTTCTTCATTGAATCATCAGCTCTGTCCTTGCAACAACATGTGGCCTATTGGACCCTCCTCCTCCCCAAAGCTCGAAAGGGGGTTTTGGGGAGAAAACGCGAGGCTTATTGCACCCCCTCATAATTTATTTGTATCGAATGAAGGCGAAAATTGCGCTTTCATGCCAACTTAGCGTCTAAATTGATGTCAAATGGGTAGGTTTGAGGCCATTTTTTTGCAGCATCGATGAGATTTAAAGGTTTTCTTTGCCAAGAGCGTTTCTTGAAGTCCTGCGCTACCTCAAAAACCTGTAGACTTGACAATGGATGAAAGACGGAGCTCGATTCCACATGCCTTCATTGTCTCAGTATTCCTTGTCTTGATTTATTAGGGGAGAGGAAGAGGAAAGAGACAAATGCCACTGTACCAATTCGAAGATATAAGGGAGGGGAGGGAGCCTCATTGTGTTGTCATGTGAACCCTAGGGGGAGAGAAAAACGTTTGAGAGTAGGTGCAAACACTTTACCTTTAAAAATTAATGGTTGGTGTTGACTATGGGCACCGTTTACCAGCCATATTTTCGCATAACAACTGCTACTGTTTGATCATTCAGTACTTGATAAACCGAATCAAGTGCCATCATAAATTTAAACAAATCTTCATTCCTCACTCATCTGATGATGTCTTTTTAAGGAGCTCCAGAAAACTGAGTGCACAGAAGGGCAGAAATTATTGCAAAATGGAGAGAGCTGTAATAACTCAATTCTGTAAAATAGGGAAAAATTCGCAGAGTTGAAACGGATCCACTAAGGTTAATCAAATCATTGTCAGTCAACTGTCGCCTTTCTCTCTGCTAATTGTACTTAAACTCTTTGATAACCACGAATTAATTAAGAGTCCTTTTGCAAAATTTAGAAAGCAGATATCACCCTAACGTGTCCTGCACTGAGTATGCTTTTATTGAACACTTGCGAATTAAAACTCTGGTGTAATTGATGCTATAAAAATGTATATTTTCATTATTCAAGTACAGTCTTATCTTAAACACAATTTTGTAGATTTTTTAATTTTCGTTTTTTTTTGTAATTATTCGGCACCTCGGCAACGAACCCAGCAAATCCAAAATGGCGACTCGACTGACTAGAGCTGAGTTAATAAAATTATTGCTAGGATTCTGCTGCTTCTACCGCCATTATTTCTTGACGTCTTAGTCTCAAAGGGGTGAGCATTCACCACAAACTAGGAGTACCTCCTGTTTTGCAAGTTTTGCAGGCTTTTAGGTAGGGGAATCCCTTCAAATTAGATGTAAGAATGCGATTTTGACCCTATCGTTTTACATTCCTTCGAAAACCGATAAAATATTATTTAAATTTGTTCGTTATTTAAAATCGGAATTTTAATCTTTTTACCAACTTCCTAATTAAATTCACTGAATGCCAAAGCCAAAAAACACTGCTTTCACATGTAATTTGACATGATAAGCAATTTACTTATTCTCGTAAATTCTCAAAAATATTCCTGAAACTGGGATAATCTTTTACTTAACTGTATAAACAAGGATTTCTCTCTAAATAATCACAGCATCAAGTTGAAATGGGTTTGTTTTCATGAATACATAGGAATATTTTCCATATCAACCTCATCTCAAGGCCAGACAGTTGACAAAACGCAAAAAGAAGGAACACATGTCCTCCTCTCCGCTAGCAAAGTAAAAGCCTCTCTCTCGCGCCGGAGTCTGCGTAGCAGAAGGCGGAAAGAATGCCTGAGCAGCTGCGCAGGTCTTAGTCAGGCTACTGACCTAGACCCGTGTTAGTCAGAGTAGCAGTATTAGTAGTCAGGCCTTATCGGTGTACGGCAAATATTTACTCGGCTGTCGCTTCACCCCCGGAGCTGTCCCCTTGGTGATTTCTCCTTCGCGCGAGAAGACGCAAGGGGTGAGAGTTGGACTTTAGCCTTGTCATGTGTGTGCGCGCTGTTAATTATTCGGGCAGTCAGAGGAGGCAGGAATATGAGTAAGTGGCCAACAGACGCGCATGTTTGCACGTTGACACAGGGGGCCTCTTGAGTACATAGTCACACAAAATGTCTCGAGAGATATAGAGATAACAAACGCTAAACGGATGTATATACTCATAAGTGCTATCTAGTGAAAAGGACTCCGATTATCGATTCTATTGGACCTGTTGATACACATTTGCTTGAGAAGATTTAAAAATAAGTCAAAATGACCGATTAGCTGCGGAAAATTATATTTATAATTTTTTCTTTAATAATTTTTTTATTTTATTCCCGTTTCTTTGTGTATTGTTGTTATTTACGTAACTGATATGACCTTGCACTCCATTGAATACACGTTTGCAGTTACCAAGTATCCGCTTCTGGGGTCTAATTATTTATCGGAAATCAAGCGCAACGTATAACACGACGCCAAACGAAGTTGTTTGTACTAGTGTTATCGAGTTGAAAAGCATCCGATTAGCGATTCCTAAAGACTCTTTTGTTTGAGAACATTGAAGAATAAAAAGCGTTTTTCATTTCACTAAGTCGGATTTTTAATCCATGCCATGTCTTAAAGTGCTTTGGCATAAGTAGGATTGAAGTTGGGTTTTGCAAGACTGAAAGAGAGAAATTTAACTTTTGTTGTCCCTAATAACTCTTGATAACGGTGACGTTAGGGAATTGCGAAAACTTAGACAAACGCAAATACTCGAAAGATATTTTTAAATTTGGCCGCCTGCGAATATTCACTGGAATTTTGGGTTAAAATAAAATAGAAAGAGTATTTTACATTTTGAGATAAAGAACAGGTATTGTAAATTCCTTTTGTAATAGCCTACAGTTGTTATCCAAATTCAGCTCACTTTTTCTAACTACTCCTCCAGACTCAAAATGTCTCGATTTCTAATGCGGTCTCAAAACCTACTTTTTCTCTGAATGATTGACATCTCCGGTTGTCGACGCTGCAACTAGCGACGGAATACGCGATAAAGGCCACTCACAAAGTCACTTTAGAGGACACTGAGCAGGTGATAGATAAACTGTGGCGCCTCCATTGCGGGAAATTGAAAATTATATGTGGGTACAACTTGCACTGAAGAGCTATGAGGAGGCTTCTTTGATTCAAACGTACTCCAAACATGAATACCCTCGCCTGGTCGTCTAAGGTAGATTTTATCATTTAAATTACCCTGTCATACATGCCATTAAGTTATCTTATGTTATGATAGATATACATAACGATTCTTGGAAAAGGCGGTGACTTTTAAATTACCGATGAATTTGTGCTAATTGAACTCCGTGCTGATCAAACTACAGGCTCCACTGGCCTACTAAGGACGGTGTTGTAACTCTAGAAAATTACATTTATAAGTTCATGAGTATTTCAGACTATTATTTATCTTACATTTGATATTGAATGTAAAATATATTAATTTGTTTACGTTGCTAATAGAACGCGTTGTACATCTACGAATATATGTTTTGAGTCGTTACGCATCCGTTTTCTGGTGGCCCGTTATCCCAGTGACAGAACGTACTATTACTAAGCGTATTACTTTAGATAGCATCTATTCCTCGTAATTATTTAGACGCATATAGAAGAAATAAAAGCCCAAACTAGTAAACCAGAAGACATCACAAAAGTACCAAATCTGACAATTTCGGCCTCTGGTTGCAAAGATTTTTAATACATTTGATCTAAATCGTCTTCTGATAAGACGATTGAACAATGATGCGTATGAGGGACTTATGAGCTACATTCACCCTAAGAAACCAGCAAATCTTGCGCTGGATGAAACAATTTCAGTTCTGCACATTTTATATTCTAACGAAAGATCCCTGCGTAACACACGTTTCCAGTGCCTAAAAATTACTATGGAGAAAGTCTCAGAGACTATACCATCAAAGTCAATAAACTCTGTTCGGAATTCCACTTCGACTCGTTTAATTATCAGAACTTTCAGTCACTTGCTTTCTGTTAGGTTTAAAAAGCCCCGAGTTATCTTCGATCAGAGCACAGCTAACGGCCTAAGCTTCAACTTAAATGAAGCTTGAAGAAGCTGTACCAGCCGAGGCACATTACTGAGGCTCACCACGAAGCCCTCCAGCAAACCACAGGACGGCACAGATGACGCCACATCAGTAGGACCCATCAGGCCTCAACTCTCGGATCCTTATCCCCTATCACATTCTAGGTTGGGACTGATTGAGGCTGTAGTAGAAGCTGATACCTGTTTAAAACTCTTTAGCAATTGAGTGATTTCCCTGTTTATTTAATTTCTTTAAAACGGTTATTTTATGGAATAAAAAAACCACTTGCTCTTCTTCTGATGAGACTATCGAATTCCTCACGAACGCCTAACACTTTAGTCTCGAAATTGTTATACACAAACAGAACTAGACATCTTTTAAATTTTTTTGTTTATCGATTTATTATTTGGTAAGCCTTTAAAAAACTGTTTTTAATTATATATAAAACCATTCATAACTTTTTACAAAGGCAGAACTCTTGGACTTTCAAAGGGGCCGAACTGTTAGCGTTAGTGTAACAGAAACTGCCCTCCGAATGTTTGGCGTTTCAAAAAACGCCGTCTAAAAAGTAATGAGAGAGAAGGAAAATCGGTGTCCTCAGCAAAGCACAGATCTAACTGAAAGTCAAAGTTGTTGGCTGAGAGAGACCGTCGGGCTATAGAGCCCAATTAGCAGCTGGAGAACCCGGTTTCCACAAAAAATGTTCCTCTCTGGGGGCTGAAATTAGAAAGCCTCTGCTCTCCCCATAAACGACAAATGTTTCAAAGCGTTTAGAGTGGTGAATCGAAACCTCCAGAAGTGGTCTGTCCCTCGAGCAGTGGAAAAAAAGTGATTTTCTCTGAAGAACCATCGTTTACCACCATATTTCCGACCTTCGGCCGCCGAGTGTATCACGTTTAGAGACATCCGAAAGAAGCCTTTAATCTAGACTGCTGATTTCTCTCAACGCTAAGACATGACGGGTTTCTTTGATGATCTTGAAAACAGGCCGGACCAATGACTTCCTTTCATGAAGAAGAAGAATTAATAGCCGAGACTATTCAGGAATTTTGGGCGACCAATATCACCATCCTATGGTTGTTGAAGAACTGTGGTTTCCGGGGGTGAGCGGAGGAAACGGCGTCGCCATCTTTCAAGATGGTGGTAATGCATCAATCCACACGACAGGTAGATTTTTTAAAGAATGGTGGCACGAGGAGGAACATTCTAGTGCAGTTGAGCACCTCATCTGGCCACCACCACCACCACCACCACCACCACCACCACCACCACCACCACCACCACCACCACCACCACCACCACCACCACCACCACCACCACCACCACCACCACCACCACCACCACCACCACCACCACCACCACCACCACCACCACCACCACCACCACCACCACCACCACCACCACCACCACCACCACCACCACCACCACCACCACCACCAGACCATTGTAGAGCATTTACGGTGAATTCGAGAGATTCAAGTAGGAAGTCGGTCGTCTCGAGAAGAACCAAGGGGGTGTTTTAACTGAAGCAATTCAAAATTTTAACGAATCAATGACTAAGCCCCATTTAAAAATAGTTTGGTGGATTTTCATGGTGTTTCCATTATTTTGTCTATCCCCCCTCTATCCCCTGAATTCCACCCACTCCTAAGGCAATAATTGGACCCTAAGTGGTTTATCTAAATGCAGTCACGTGCTTCGCTATAACCAAGCTGGGGTTCGAATGAGAGTGTGAACAGTTTATTTATTGACTTACCACGTGGGATTTTTTAAACTCGCGAGATTTTGGTAAAATCATTTCCTTAGAGGTCACATCCTGATTGTCACAGGATTTATTAAGTATTGCTTTGTTATTAAATTAATGTCCTCCTAAGGGTTTTTATAAGATATTTGTCACTTTTGCGGGTTTTTCTTGACTAACATGAAATCTAGCAACAAAATAGAATTTAAAATCAACTTAAGAGCTTAAAAATTTCGAAAAACTTCTTCGATAATAAATATGAGAATTATTTAGTTTGGAAAGCTGTTATAAGTGACTGGCTTCATCACATGCAGTTTCACCGGTTTCACTTCGTGTTACGAGGGATAGTTTATTGGTGTTAGTTAAGTGGTGGCTTTGTATGAAAGCATGCCCCCAGCACAAATTGGTGTGGATTTGACCTTTGACCGGTCGACACAAATACGTACGAAACACTTGTAAGTGAATTAATTTATTACTAACTGCGAAAATACTAGCTAGGGTGTGGCTTCCCAGTTTCATTTCAGGCTGAATGCATTAATATTTGCGGGTAATGTAGAGTACGGAGGTGCTATGCTGCTTAAAGTGGAATGATTAGTAAAAGTTACGTTAGGTCACGGGCACAAGGAACGGAACGCGTGGTAACTACAACTTACTTCAACGAAGTGCAAGGCGTCATAGTAACAAAACTCAAACAACTGTACATATTATACAGACAATTACGAAAGGTAAATAAATAATAGTTCAAGATAATCAGAAAATTATTAATACAATTTTCTGAAGATATAACAGTGGGATGCATGGAAACGTTGGGTTAACGGTGGCGTAAGAAAATTGAGGAAACCGTGTACAACTGGAGCCACGTAGCTAATAATGGCCATTGATTAAATATTGTTTGCTCCCTTACAGTGCTGCATCTCGAATGTGGTACGCGTGCAATTGATAAATTGACATTAAATGATGATGTGATTAAAATGTCGAATTTCCTGAAGTTTATGGAAGTGGCTTGTCGGATGCTGTATCTTTAGAAAATTGTAATTTATAAATATAATACTAATTTGTTCACTTTTCCGCTGTCAAACTTGGCGGTGATGCTAAGATAATATCATGTTACTAGCAAATTAAAAATAGAAACAACTTGTTTGTGCAGTAGATTGAACGACAAGAGGGTTTGTTGCGGTTACAATGTATTTTAAACATTTTTACAGATTCATGTTGATATTCAACACTTGTTGAATAAGATTCCAATTTGAATGTTTACCCGATCGCAAATCGAAGTACCTTTGATCACTGATAAGTACGTTCAGGCTCTAAGGGTGAAAGGATTTTTCACTTCTATTGAAATTACTAAGGCCATGAGGATAAAGGACTTGAGCAAAGAGAGCACTGTTGGGCAAAGTTTGGCGGTCTTCTTCAGCATCCCAAGTATCTCTTCAGTATATAAATATAAAATGACAATGAATCCAAGGTATAACAATCGAACTACAGAGAAAAGTCATCCATTAGTCTGCTTAAATAGAGAACTGAGCATTCTACTACAAACTCACCTTTTGCAGCCTCCGAGAGTCTTGATTCGTTGTCAGAACCAAAGTACCCCTAATGAATCTCTAGATTTCACAATTGATTTTCGCTAAGATTGATTTTGAAAAACCTCCATCTCCAGGTACTCCGAAAATATTGAGTATCTTACGCTTCATGAAAAGAAAAAAATAATTGTGTAAAGGCTAATTGCCCTTGCGACTTAATACTTGTAAGTTTTCAAATATCTTGCAAAAAGTAATGTCTCTGTCTTATAGCCTCGATCAAAAAATAAAAAATAGCCATAATAAATATGCATTTTTAGTTTTTTGCAAAGTAAATAGTATATATATGCTACGTTTAGGATGTATGCAATCTACCCTGGTTGCAGTAGCGCGCAATTTGGAATTGCTTCAACGACCTTGGGCTCCTTGCGGAGCGTTTCCTGGTCGAATGCTCCAGCGTTTTCCTGGGGAACTTATTATGACCTTTTCGAGGTTAGCTATATTTATTGCGGTGCTTTTAACTTGTTCAAGGTCTCAATTGTTTGGCTACTAGGCAATACTATTTAAATCCTTGGATAATTGTGTCTGTTGATGGGTAAGTGTATCTAGTTGTTTAGTCTCTCCAAGCACTGTCCGTTCTGCAAGCGAAATATGAACAGACAGAAATGGTTTCGTACGGAGAAAATCACAAATGATGTAGTATCATTAATTGAGCATGTTTTGGGTTGACATTGTGTTACTTCGCATAGCTCAATATGCTCCACTAAGGTATGGTTTAAGTTGATTTTCTTAATCACTTTTGTATGCAGAAATTTAATTATTTAGTTTCGCTGCCAAACCTTTGCGAAATTGAAACCGAGTGAACGTATTTTCTAATTTTAAACGCATACATTTCCCCAATGTTACTGATAGCACTGTATAAAATATAAGTCTTCTAACGAAATTCCCTGTTCGCATTTAAGGGTACTTAACTACCTGTGCAAGTTCATAAATTCGGAGTCTTTTATCGGCTGTTTAATTTATAACTATCATCACTTCGCTATCATTTGAAGCTCTCACAGTAAAAGTTCTCGTTGGCGAGTATTTTGTAAAATATTATCATGTTTTACTTTACCCCTGTCTCCATCTCATGCCACCGGACTGTCTTCAAAGTGCTCATATAGGAGCATTGAGCGGTAACCGTAATTTGCTTCACATTTTCTCTGATGACCAATTCAAAGCAAGCTATTCCCTTCAAACTGAATCGGATTATTTTCAGCCAACCGTTCCCCGTGTTATCGATAACTTGTTTAAGAATGAAGAATGATAAAAAAGCCTAACGCGCTTGAAAACCAATGAAATCTTTTTCTGTAGATGTTACCCTGAACATGCTCTAAATCATGGCAATTTTTTCTTGAACGTGAGCAGTTTCTGTTGCCGTAACTTTGAGAAGAACCAAGTATTAGTTGAAATACACTTAGAAGCAAAGTCTCAAAAGTTATATATACTCAGTTGTGCCTTAATTACTTAACTAAAGTAGTTTTTGTGGAGACCCCAAAGTGATTTGCACTTTAGGTAGAACTCTTAAAAGCGTCCAAGGTAAGAGCAAACCGAGTCTGGAAGTATGAGCTTGTATTAGTGGAAATAACAAGAGCGGGGAGAATGTGTGTTGCTTGCACTCTGTCGTGTGGAGTTTTGAACGCTTATTTTAGCGACGGAATACAAATCATGACTAGGCGATTTATGATTGCGCAGAGCATAGGCGTCACATACGCCCCCTTGAATCCGTAGTCACCTTTGATGACGGAGGGGCTGTCACCTAGAAGATATGGCAGTTGTCAAAACGTTTGGGGAAATGTACGTCGTCCGCCCCGGTTTGGATGTGGGACAAGAAGGGGTCGAGGTTAGGCGTTTGGGACTATTGTCGGTCATGGTTTGACTAGTTCTGTCTTAATATATATGGATAAATTAAGTAGAATATTTGGCACTTTGCATACGTGCCGCTACAGCATTAAGCAGGGGCGCCAAATGTCAAACTTATTTCGAACTCACTGAAGCGTAAATTATTACCAAATTTTATTGAAAAAACAGAATATGGAAGATTTATCATAATATATCCACTTTATCTCTACCTTATCAGCTTTGTGAAATTTAATTATGACTGCAAAACGAATTTCATTACCTGAAAGAATTTGATCATAGCATATATGAATTAAATATTAAGTTAATAAGTAACGAAATTTTTTAAATCAGCAAGTTTATTCTTTGGTAAATGTCGAGCTAAATTATGCTAAATACATATATCTAAATAACATTTAAAGTATATGAAATCTATTCGAGCCACATTCACCTCCTTATTGTGGCATTATCATTAGTATTTTGCGGCAATATTCAATCCAAATCGCATCTTTATCGAAATAATGTAATAAATTTCAAAACGATATATGTTAATTGAGGAGTGTAACTTCGATGTATTTCCAAAGAATAAGAGGAACAATTTACACGAATATCTTAGAAAAGGGAATAACTTTATTTAAATTGTAGATGGGATCATAAGCCATGGATCACTTTATCAGAAATGTATTGAAAAAATTGCAAAATTAAATAAAAAGTACAACAATTCATCTGAACTACTGATAAAATTCATTTAATTTATAGTCTTAAGAGGGATGACATTGCATTTAAGGTGCGAACGAATAGACAAAATAAAAAGAAGAATAATAAATAAATAAATCTATTGTACTCAAGTCTCAAAAATCAATCCTATTTCACTACAAAATCTTTAAAATGAACTCCGGATTCCTACTAGAAATGACAAAGTATGATTGAACTTGAAGATAGATATTTACGGTTCACAATTTTATCTTCGGTGGAATCCATTAGAATTTAAAATATTTGTGATACCACGGAGATATTCACTTAACAATCAGTTAGTACAGATTAAAGTGGTGCTTCTTTAAGGGAAATTTTTATTCAGTTTAATTTGACGAGGTTAGATGTCAGCCTTATTTCAAAAAAATTGTGGGAGATATGAATAAAATAAATATGTTTGGAAATGAATGCGGGCAAAAAGAGAAAAAACATATTCTTCTTAAATGATAAAAGAAGCTACAAAGGAGGCTGCGGAACCTCAAGCTTGTCAAACCGAGAAATAAATTTAAGGTGGTAGTCAAAAAGTTCGTAACTCTGGGGACACCCGTTCTGATAGCTGAAAGTTTCTGTTTAGTGGCTTTTCAAAGCGAGAAATGAAGACGTATTCTTGAGCTCAGCAGGTTTTACAACGTTTTTCGCATCTGACTGCAAGCAATCGGTAAATCGTTGCTCTGTACACTATAAAGAACCTGATGTGGGGCATATAAGTATTGCAAGTGAAATGTTCTTTTCCAGTTGTAAAGTCGGGGCATTTCTAAACCCACGATCCTTTAGATATCAGCATAGGCTTAATGGTTATCACATTCGTTAACATATCTTCTAGTGCATGGGATATTGTATCACTTACTTCGATCCTTCATTTGTCTCACAAGTAACTATAGATAGGTTAAGATAATGAAGTTGATATCCTGGCTTGAAGAACGGTAATTCCAATAGAGTTTGCTTACAGATAATATCCCCAACAAATCCTGAATGTTAGCAACGATTAGAACCTGTTGAGGATAGCCAAGAGATAGAATAAATAGGAATATCCGATATCCGATATTAAAATAGTATTGTATTTTACAGTTGGTCCAGGATCAACTGGGCTTTCATCACACTGCGGCGGTTTTCCATGGCACTTGAGGAGCTACTCAGGAAATTAAAATTTATGGCAGGCATCTGTCATAGGATGGCGGTATGCAAGTAATTTATAATATTCTTCCGTCTATAAAATTAGTCTTTAACTCATAACGATTCCATTAAACTAAGTAAAATAAGGCGAGAGGAGCTATGCTATCTAAAATAGCTCTATTAATAAACGGCCTCTAGAGAGGCGACGCTTGTTAACCCCAAAGTTTATTCGAAGAAGTACGAGGCGTCAAGGTAATAACTTAAACAACTCTATATAAGATACAGATAGCAACGAAAGGTAAATAAATTGCAATTCAAGATAATCAGAAAATTATTAATATAATTTTTCGAAGACGTAACCTTAAGTTTAATTTAAATTCATCTTTGATGATGAAATGCAGCCGTGAAAATATTTTCCTGTTTTGATAATATTACAGCCGGGCGGATTGGAGTCAAGAACAATCAGAAACGAATACATGGATTAAGGTAAACGTGTTGGACTTCTTTCCAAGGTTATGTAAAAGTGTTCTTTTAAGTGATTATGCTGTAATTAAGCTGTCAATGAAAGACCAAGGCTTAGGCTAAGGGTGGAAGTTGGTGGCACCCACAACTCCAAGCCGTGCTTTTATAGACGCTATTACATACGAGATAAACGAGGGTTTATGCGACACCGCACAGGCTCATAGACGCTCTTTATCCTAGTACATCATCGCCAGTCAAATGGCAATTTAGTTCTCAAACTTCTATGATAGTTTACACCCTTCGAACAACATAAATCATATTTCCTAAATCTGCATCACTGGTTAAAATCTGTAGTCACATCATACCATTTTCGTTGCATCCTCCATTTCTTTTTCCCATTTGTCGTCTTTAAAAGCAGAGGTTTTCTAATTGCAGCTCCCCCTGGTAGAATCCAGCTCTACGTGCGCAGCTCCCAAAGTACAGTCTTTGTGCAAAATGCGTTCTGTAACCGCTCATTGAGCTCTATAGTCCGACGGCCTCTCTCAGCCAGAAACTTGAACTTTCTGCAAGATCTGTGCTTTGCTGTAGGCTACGCTTCTCCTTCCCTTTCAAAGACAATAGTTACTACTTTTGAGATAGTACCTCTTGAAACGCCAAGCATGATTAGAAGACCTAAATATCAGTGGAGGGCCAACAAATGGACTTGCTGCTGAATACTCCGATTGTTTTCAGGCTCTCCTACTAGCTTTTTTGATGAGTTTTGTCCTTTCTACTTCATATTTGTTATGATCTATTGAGAGGCAAGGTTCGGTAGTGCCTAAACCCACTGAGGCTTTGCTGCTGACTGTGAACTCAACTTACCTTTTAGGTCAATTTTATACTGAGATTCTAGGGAGTGGAGTAACCCCCTCCTCTAAAAATCACATCCCCAAATCGACTGTTTTTCTTCCCGACAGAGTCCCCAAAGATAGTCGATCCGAGTACCAAATCGAAGTCATGAATGAAGAGTTTTAAGGGCATCACAGACACCTGATCTAAGTCTCATATGCTGCATCTCATTTAAACAAGCTTCAAGTGGTCTGAATCACTTACTGAATTTTATTCTTCACATGTTTTAGGCGTCATGAAGAGTGGTGCCACCCAACTCATTGATGCATTATGACTTGTGTGGTTGGCGTGATGCTCATTCATTTCATTTTAACAGCAAAAAATATTCAGAGATGCAGTTTATGCACAGAGGTAAGAACCACTAAAAGTAAGTCTGGTAATGGCAGCCAAACACCTTCGCAATCTCGGCGGTAGACGAACATTGCATAGATTTCATAACCGCTCATCAGTAACAGTAAATTCTATTTGGAATGAAATTATGATTGTTTAACTGCCTTTATGAACTAGGTCATAAAGATGCTCATAGCTAATGGTACTCCATTTTGTGAAAACGCAAATCATGCAATGAGCAGACGCACATGGCGTGCCTGAATTTGCTCTCAAGCCAATCCATTGGGAGGATCCACTCAATCAATCAGGCTCCGGTGACAGTCATAGAAATGCCTGGTGCACTTGCAAAAAGGCTCCAGAATAACAGACTCTTCTTTCTCAAGCACTGATTGCTCCTCGCTCACTAACCTGGAAATGCATGGTAGACTGTCTTCAGAAGCCACGTATGACAACTCTTGTTTGACTGAGTCCTTCATGGAATACCACAGAAAGCTAAGAAAAGTCAAGAAATATATTGATCTTGATATCGAGGTGAGTCGGGATTCTTGAAAGTCGATATTCTTCTTCCGTGGTCAGACTGCAGGAGGCCATGTAATTCAGGCTCACCGGTGGGTCATTGAAGCCCGGTTCCCGATACTGCGGAAGCACTTACGTGACGAATTCCAGCGACAGCGACTGAGCTTGAAGCGCTTTCCTTTCGAGTAAGTTGTGCGAGGTGAAACACCAATTCAAAATGCCATTGTTGGCCCATTAATTCGTTATTTTTCGTAGGGCCGTTAAAGCAGTCATTGACTATGCCTACGGAACGCGGCTTACTGTGACTGAGGACACTGCTCTAAAAATCTTGTTACTGAGTCAGAACCTCCATTGCGGCGAGATAGCACAGTGGTGTAGACACTTTATTTGTCTTCGGTAAGCCGTTTCTCCCCATCCTTATTTTCTCTTGTACCGAGCGCCTAGTCAGTAGAAAGAGGTTACTACTTTTTCGCCAAAGATGCCATTTAGTTGTAGTGTGTGAAATCGAAGAACAACAAAGAAGGCCTTCGGTGCACACGTCTTAAGTGACTCCATTCTGAATTGTTATAAGAATAAACCAATGGAATATCCGAGAAGTGTGGCAGACAGCCAATTTGAGCTCCGACGAGGAGTTGATGCAGGCCTGTGTTCCCACGATGATATCCCACTTCGCTGGGGCTTTGAAAGACCCACTGCTCCTCGAGTCGACCGTGAAGCGAGGTCTCGAGTTCCTGCTCTCAGACCAGCGGTCCGGCAAGTTGTCGGCCATGGCTAGAGTATCCGCTGTCTCCTCCTGGGTGAACGCAGCACCCACGAGAGAGGCGAAGCAACAGCGGAATGACGCCTTCCGTGACCTCGTGGCTCTCATCGACTTCCAAGGTGTTCCCCCTCAAGGTGTGGTTGATTTCCTTTTCGAGGAGAACGTTGCCCGACTACCTCAATCTAGCAAGTGAGTACCTCATTGTTGTGTTGTCGCCTAAGCTCAGGTTATTCACTACTCTTTTTTTGTAAACACTTACTGGCACTAGTCAGCCTCGTTTCCGATGGCAAAACTGTTGTTTGAGAAAAGGTCTTTCAGGGCTAATTATTAACGCGCGTGTCACTTGTAAATGTGCTCAACAAAAAACTGATTTCTTATTGCTGATGACTTGAGTAAGCTTGAGAAGGCTCGGAAACTTATAAGTGGTCGGGGTGACAACAAAAGTGGGTGATAGATGGTGCTTCCTGAAGCCTCGTTCTGCTCACAGCTCTCGAATGCCCTTTTCTTCTCTCGTAGGGAAGCACTGCGTGCACGCATGAAGATGACGACGGCTGTGCCAAGCACCTCGCGTGCCACCCCCCAGGTTCGTCGTACTCCACTCTGCACCAAGCTATCACATTTCGATATTTCTCGCCTTTGTGATGCGGATTCCGAAGAATTATATGCATAATGAGTGATAGAAATAGCTTGCTTTAACTCCGGACCAGCCACCACATCAATGCTACTCTGGTTTGTGCACCAGTCTCTTTGCACCCCTCCTTTGTAGCTGAGCATTATTTTTTGTTGGTATGCATTTAAGCAGACTAAATATTCTTTACCTCAACAAGAAAAGGAGATACTTTTGTTTAAAACCCCGGTGACATTATAGGCGTCGTCGTTCTAAGGCTTTCAATCTACTGGGGTCGCCTATTACTCATCCACTTTCTTTAGGGACAAAGACACATTTTGGATTGTCTGCAACAACAACCAGACCATTGTGGTTTCAAGAGTAACTGGGCATCCCTGGCGATGTGACTTGAAGTTTAAGAAAGCGCCTCGATGTGGATCCGCTTATGCATCACGAGAGGGTGGGTTCAAGGATCGAATTTACTCTTCCAATTGTGTAGGCCAGCTGTTAATAACCGGAGGAAGGGCGATGATTTACGGTCCGGCGACCAATGCATTTGATGGCATTAGCCTAATCGATGGTCGACGGACGTCGTTTCCACCCATGTCCGTTGCTCGTTCAGGTCATGCGTGCATCACGACCGAGCGTTATCTGTACGTGCTTGGAGGGCGAAACGAGAGCGCTGGATTTCTGTCTGCTTGTGAAAGGTACAAGTGGGCACAAGGCAGGTATGCAAAGCGGAATTAGCTCCACTCCAATGCCCTTTTCCTAGTTAAAAGAGAAAATGCTTTTTTAATCGCTGAAGATGGAGACAGATCCCCGCCATGAGTGTAGGACGATCTTGTCACGCAGCGGTGCTAGTTCCGGGATTTGGGATCCTCGCACTCGGTGGTTATAGAGGGCAAAGTGGGTTCAATGAAACTGAGCTTCTTGAACTCAATGGAGATGGCGAAGAAGAAGTCACTTGTTGGCGACAAATGGCACCGATGCTTCGGAAGAGACCAGATCCTACTGCCTGCTATTTCCATGGCCATGTCTTCGTCCACAGCCGAAACAGGGATAAATTGGATCTTGAAATGTTTAACATCTCAGCTGGAGCCTCCGGCCAATGGACAAGTGTTGCGTGCCAATTCAATTTGCAAGGGAACTATTTTCACTTCCTTTTGCCTCTAAATGGAACTCTGCAGATCATAGGTGATGTGGTTATTAAAAATTGCACACGTTTTCATAGCTAGAATGCTAGAATAACTAGCATTTGCAAAGGTTTCAATTTTTGATCGTTTTCTGCTTTTTTATTAATTACACCGTGAATTGGTGTACCTAATTATGCGATTATTTACAAATGTGTATTCAATAGTATAAGTGAATAGTTTTGGCATAAATTCTCACAAAAATAATTCACTATTTTTAAGGTGGAGATGGGAGGATGTACGAGGTCGTGTTAGAGGAGCGTGAACGCGAAAACGGACTTCTCGGAAGGCTTGGAATTGCGAAGTTCTTTCAAGGAGGTGGTCCCACTAGTACACACAGCTCCACTCCAAATAGGGGCGACCGTGACGTGGCTCTAGCTCCGAGACTGCTGCCCGATTTGCCGCTCAGTTCTTTGTGGAATTTCGCATCTCATTTTCTCTCCAAACCAACTATGGCTTGCCAAGTGATCGAAACGAACTACATCGAGAGCATTTCAGATGAAAACTGCATAATTGGCATCTTTAATTGTTGAAAGCAAATAAATTTCATGGTGGCGACTTCATTGAAAATACATTCAAGTGTTTAAGTCATTCGAAATTGACCAGCGCAGACGCGGGAAATTAATGGTCCAAAACAAATTGGGAGGAGCTGGTGTGCTCTCTTCCAACTAAGTCCTCATTTATTTTAGTCTCAGCTGATAATTTGACAAGTTTGACGTTGTGTGCATTAGTGCTTTGTATACAGCAGCATCTACTTCCTTTTTAATGTTTCCGGGCGCTTCAGGTGCTAATTTAATAGGGAATTTCAGGATTCAGAACCAAAGTGCTCACCAGTTACAGATTCAGCTTGGCTAAGGGCCAGGAGGTAAGGAAATATTAGTCTAGTCATTCGTTAACCCTGTTTCTCTGAGGTCTCCAGAATATGTATGGTTCCATGAGCTGGTCACGTGATCAGGCAAAGATGCAGGGTTATAGTGTAGTTCATATTTTGTGCCATAAAACGAAAAAGTTCAGTATACAAAATGTGTTATTTGGAAATGGATAGACCAATTTTTCCTTAGACAAAAAATAGGCCAAAGACCTGTTATTTGCCTTCCCATGTACTGACTCATAGGAAAGACTATAAAAGCACTCGTTACAGTTGATCACAACAAATGGGTTTGATAGGTCAGCGAAAATTGCTGTTACTCTGAGATTAACCATAAGTGGGTAGAATTCAATGTGAAATATGATCCATATCATCTCTATGCGATGAGATGTGAACATTGCATGTGACACATCAAATCTTGTCGAAGCACGTGCCATGACCATATTAAAGCAAACTGCAGAGAGAAGAGATGCGACTGGTATGACTGTGGTGGTCCTGTAATAACTCACTACTGCCTACTTAGCCGGTAAAACCATTTTGCTGGATTTTAAAACATTCTTTCATCAAATTCTAACTATACCGTATATTTAGGTGGTTTATGCAGCTTTATCCAATTTAAAGTTCAAAATTAAGTCACGGTGTGCGTAAAACAGGAACCGGATTTAAGATGAGTGTGGAGAGAATAACATTTGATTATAAGTTGGTCTGGTGCACAAAAGAAGAAACCAGCAAGGAAATGAGGAGATGAATAAATAACTCCAAATCAATGTAGGGTTGGAATCACCAAAGACCGATAATTTGTTTAAATTGAGCTTCGAAACGTTTGTCACTGTGACGAAATTGCCGGTGCCACCGAGGCGTACAGCTGTTGAGGCCATCTCCAAGTGTGAAATCACCAGGCAGTTCAGTGACATCTACGGTGCACGGTTCCGCATGCAACAGCTCACCGTTTCCGTTTTCACTGACTGTGAAAGACACTGGTATTGAAAATCCAAAGATCGCAACCGGTCCCGTTCCGCACCACAACTTACCATAAGGATTTCAATGCGAGGAATGTAACGGTTTAAAGTGAAGTTAACATTCGACGCTTGTGGTTGGAAGCAATTGGTTTCCAGGATCATTTTGCTTCATTCGGAGGCTTAACTTAGCAGCTATCGGCTTGATATCAATCTTTTATTTTAAATAAAGTAATTTTCATCTTGTTGAGAGCTACTTACCAATTGCCACTTTAACTAGTCAAAAAGCCAGTAGAAATGGAAAAACCTAGATAACATGCGTAAGACATTTCAATCGGGGATTTGCAGAATATATGTGTTATGCCGTTCAGTTTTTATGCAACCAGACAAGAATGCAGCGCCACAGTGTAGCACAGGACTTGTTTTCCGAAATATGATTTCCATTATGGCTGGGATTGGTTGGATTAGAGTGGCTGAGGAGAAGAAGAGTAAGAAGGTGAAAACAAATACTCTCAAAGTCCATAGATAATAAGAGTTTTCAGAGTCTACCGTCTTCATTAGCAATTTATTTGTACGGTTTTATCAAATATATTCTTTTTATCCTGTAGTTAAATTGTAACGAAATTGGGCATAGTTTAAGGGGCCAAATATTCGAATTCGCATTATTGAAACATTGGGAATTTTCAAACACAAAATTTACATAATGATAGGGCCAGCTAATCAGTGGATTCACAAACCATAGTCATGCCCAATTTATAAGGACAACGACTTCTCGATAAATTCAACTCTTTCTCTAATTTATCTACATGATGACTCTCAACGGAAACAATAGAAAAATGATTACCTACTTGATCTTGTTATTAATTGCCATCATGATAGGTAATAAATTCAAAAAATATTTTAAAATCCTTGAAATATCACTTGTAATGAATGTTGTTAATTGAGATTACTTTCGAAAACTAACAAAGAGCAAGTGACAAATTTCGCATAATCATCAGAAGAATTAGAAATTAATCTGTTTCAACAGATCTACGGCCTTAAAGAAGAGCACTTGAAGAAATGAATCACAATAAGTCTAAAACCTCAGTATCAAAATATTAGCACGCTGTAAGGTAAATAATATGGAATTCGTAATTTAAATATTATGGTGCTTCATTTTTAGAATAAATCCCTACTCATAGGCTAAAGACACTGCTGGGTGGTAAACATTGCAAACTTTAATCGGTCTGAGTCGGAATATTACCCTCAGGGTTCCACAGTATTAACTGGTAAAAATTTCAAAAACAAATGCGCAAAATGAACAGTGAAACAACACACAATTGGTCAAAACACATGCATTGATAGCAGACACGCCGCAGGAGTAATCATTCTTGATGAAACCTAAGTTCATAGTTGTCACATTTGTTCTCAATCAGAAATCTGATTGATCTGCAAGTTTAGGCCAATGAAATTTCACGAATCACCCACTTTGCCTGTCTGTTCGAAGATGCTAATAAACGTTAAATGGTGCATTTCGAACATCGATGTTGTGGCCTTCGTGGCAGTGGCTTCTACACACCAGCGAAAACACGGAACCAGCGGCAATTACCAGAGCACTTCAATTCATGATTAAAACGCATTGTTTGTATATACCTTGATACACATTTCATGCAGATTTCTGAACGGCTGCAGGGACTCCTTCATCATATCGCGTTGTCCATTTCCGAATTCGAGAGCCGACCTCCAGAACATATCAGTACAACACCATCGTAACAAGCCATTTCCCCTTTGAAGCAGCTGCCACCATATGTAACATACCCATCAACTTCCACTATAATCCCCTAAACCTCGCTGACTCTAATAGCAAAACAAAGTTTATGTTTATTCTCACCAACTAATTTGAGACAATTTCTCCTTATCTAGTGCAGCATTCCATCTGATTTGTTGGTGAATTCCTGAACGAGTTTTTGCACTTTCTCAGCAGGTTATTGCAGCCTTTCTGCTGGCCAAAGATGCAGTCCTCTAGAACCTTATTACGAACTCCTGCTTTGAGAGCGCAAATGGTCGTTTAGGCAGCCTGAGTTTGTCAGTGACAGTTAGTGCTGCTCCAGCTACTGCCCCTGGTTCCGCTTCTTAGGCGGTTCTTAAAGGCTCTGTGCTAACCAACCTATTTCACTTTAGTGCTTCTAAATCCTCAATTCAGTTCAACACGCCTATTTGTTTTGGTCTGAATTTTCTAGAGGAAAGAGAGGGAAGTGAATTTGCGGTGTTTTTGCGTGTTACGTTGGTAGATCAACTTGCAATGCATCTGTTTTGCTCAAAGGAGGAACGTGGGGTTTGGTCCGATTGGGGAAACGACCGGATAAAAATAAGCAGGGAGCTCAATGAAACATTGACAGGTGCAAGGCATCTGCAAATCCTGAGTAGATTCATCGTTCATTAGGTTTGTCAGGCTCGATAAACTCGAAACCATTTGAGATATATCGACAACTCAGACTGGGGAAGAACACAACCTGAAGTTGCCCAGTCGCGTCCCTACTAGGCAACGACTGTTCTCCTCAACACCTCCTTCAATGTGTCCTTCCCCATCTTAGCAACTGCCTTGACACACGTAAATCACTCATGACTGTTTATACCACCAGCAAAACAGGGAAGTCACTATTCTAAGCTGATTAAAATGGGTGATTATTTTTGTCTATCATTTGGACGTCCATGCAATTCTGGCACCTTCCAATCGAAACTGCGAGTAAACGAGAAAGTGATCTTTAATCTAGACACAACACATGAACTCCGCATAATCCGCATAATCGAAAATTTCTTGAAATGTACAATTAATTTTCTCCACAATCTGTGAGGTTCAGTGGAATTCACATTCCTCGAGATGATCAAAATAACTGATTTCTCAGTCACGAATCATTCAAGATTGCCAATGCATGTTTAGAAATCGACAATCAGCCGATATATCAACCTGTGCACATTTGAACATATTTTCAAAACCCAAGAATTCAGCTTTAAGTAAAGATTGAATCTAATTTATAGTGTTCCGAAGTCAAAACCGTTATTTCTGAGCATAGATAAAGCTTTTTACAACTTTGAAGAATTAATTTGACAAGCTCTACAGACATTTGGGCCCACCCTATCGATCTGAGGTTACGCCCATCGAGTAGTTGTAAAATCTTGCAACTTATTGGCATTGAGGAAGAAATAACAATAATCTAAACTTATTATAAAGACATTTTATTATTTTCCTTTCAGAATAATGTCGATGAAGAAGATAGTGGTTTTTAATCGTGAAAATTTAACAAAATGCCATGACTGGTCCAAAATTGGCTTACTAATTATTGATTTCGAAATTCATTGTTGTAAACAATTACTCCTGTGAGTTAGACTACACAACCTGTACAAGTGCTACTTGTCTTGACCTCAATAAGGAGAAATGATTCCCATTTCGTTTCTAGGTGAAGGAACACAGGTGGATTTCTAAAGGATTAACAATCTTTGTGACCTGAAGCAACACACTGTATAGCTCCATGGTAAAGAAAGCATGTTTTAAGTCCACCCTTGCACTGGGATGGAACAACACCACGTGGGGTGACATTTTATTGGTCACTTCCAGAGGTCCTGATTAGAAACTGGGGAACTAGACCCATGAACGGCAAAATGTTCACTATAGTTGCCACCTTGGAGAGCTGCCCATTCTCGATCGCCATGGCTAAATCATCTTTGTCGCAAGAGCCTCATTTTTAAATTGGAAATTAAGAATAAATAATCAATTATTAGCCCCAATTCCTCCACTCTTCCATCTCATATTAGACACTGCTAGTGGCTGCGAATGTAACTTTTCGTCGAATCTACCATTTCTATGTCATCTCAACTTCTTTTCCAATTCTCCCAGACACTCATCTCTCACATCGAGTGCCAGTGTTTTAGTCGCCGCAATAACTCGTTGATCACATCTGGGTGTGCATTTTCCGTATGGACTTCGTTTTGTGGGTTTAACCCACGACGGACAAACTAAGTAACTGCGCCTTTTATTCAGTTAAAAATATTAACTTATTCAATATTGATGTTGATGGAATCAATAGGCGTGGGTTTTATCAAGCATTTTAGTATTAAGTGCAGGAGTTCAAGACTCAACAGTTTGCAATTGTTTATTTGGTAAAAAGATTCTTCCATTTTTGAGGCCCTCAAAGGGACTTCAGATCTTTGCAAATTGTGCTTTTGTCTTCTAAATAAAGCTACTTCCCAATTATCCTTTAAACTCAATGCATTTTACCGTCTAAATCAAAATTAGGTAGTACTTATTCTAATGAAGATTGCTTCTTGTAAATATAAGATTTGGCAGTCATTATGACCGATCATTAAACATCAGTAGTCCCCACTCACGGCTACTTTAACAATACAATTTCTTCAACACGAGGAATATACAGTTTCTTTGGCAAATTTTTGGAAATATAGATGTGGTCACTAAAAGTGTTTGGCAAATAAATGCTGTTTTACAGAAAATTGTACAAAAATACAATGTCTACGGATATTCCTAGTAGAATACTCACCGCCACAATTTACATGTTTGGAGAAAGTACCGATGTATGGTGAGTTGGACGAGCCTTGGAACTAAATCTTGAAAGTTTAGTTATTCCTTTATGATCTCTTCTTTTACATATATCTATTTTTATTAATTAATTGATTTATTTATTAATAAATATTATCATCCTTAAATATTGTTGTTATTAATTATTAATATTAATTATTAAATATTATTATCCTTAGTAGAGAAGGAGTTCATGGTAAGTTGTAGAACTACTCTATTAGGAGTCGGCAAATTCTTTTCAGCACAACGAGTTGTCCCCGTTTTGCCAAAGTTTTGCAATACATTTTGGTTTGTTTCAAGTCCTTGCTCGTGAGAATCACTGGGATATTTCCAGGTACCAAAACACTGGTAAATTTTAATGAAGCGCTTTTAAAATTGCAATAAAAGTGTAAATAAACCACTAAGATTTCCACTCTCCAGTGCTTCCAATCTGTTGTTTAGCTACTTATATCAAGTTTAGTAAAATATTAATTCACTGGGATACTTACTGCGAAAATCAGCCAGAATTCCTCTTAACCTCCTTCACGGAAGAGTTCCATAAGTGAAAATTCATTTGTGATGCTCCACGCTCTATTACAATACGAGCCGAAAAGATTCAAGGTCTAACTGGTTTAGCTGGTTGAGCGAAGATGACACATGCTTGGTGCGTCTAGGCACTAAGTGCCAAGTCAAACGACAGAATTTGTTACTCTCACATTGCACTGACGAGAAGTGACTCAAAAGCAGTCGTGTGAAACCCACCCGATCATCGAAGCAGCCAACAGCTGGCAGTCAGACTTGCTAGAAGTCGTTTGCATCTTGCTCAGCAATGCTACATCGACTTTTGCAACTAGGTGATTTTTTAAATGCCGGTGCAATTTGGTTTATAATTAGACAATTTATATATATTTTTACGAAAATTTAATCCAAGTAAAGACTTATTTTATTTTTTATTAAAGTTGTTGTTACTTCCACCAATATTTTATGGGAGACCCGTTTAAAGTATTGCATTTTGAGATTATTAATTCAAGATTTATCAGAATAAGCTTCGATGACAATATGGACTCAGGGTGATTTATTTCACAGCTGAATAGGAAAATCTAAATTCTACTAATCAGGCCCAAATCATTGCAAACGCATCACATTACTGTTATGACAGTTTGCCTTATTACACGGTGGTTCAATTACCTGTCAAATTTGTTGGACAACTGAAATGCTGTGGCACTAAGTAGGACGAAACTTGAATTCCTGCTTCGAGAAACGAAAATAAACGAGGTTTTATAGATCATATTTACTTCAAACACGATAAAACATACACAGCACTTTGAGGCTTTGTTAGCTTTAGATAATGAACTACGAGGTAGTACTAACCAGCAATCTGAGCCAGTTTCTCAATTTGAGTGACATACAAGAGAACCGAGCGTAAACCGGAAGAATTCCCAGTTTTCGGTGATTTGGAAGCATTTGCCGTCTGAACAGAATGTAGAAACTTAACGCACGCTTGAGCCACAAAATGAATACCAACGCAATTGTTTACAAAACCGAGAAGACAGGCAATGCAGACTTCACAGTGTTTGACCAACTTAGCATATTACATCGAGATGTCCATAAGTGAATTTCGGAAGACAACGGACTTTCACCAGGTTTCCGTTATTTGAATCATAAGTGTTCTT